>JAJJMC010012356.1:1903984-1955027 GCA_023531435.1 Papaver californicum | reverse complement strand
TTTATTTAACGATGTTGTTGCTTACATGTTTTATACCCATGATTCCCGCGATAGTATGTAAAACGTGGGTGGAATGGGGTGGGCAAACAATACATGGCCCAACCCATGCAATATGCACATACACCATGCACCAAGCCCTATGTCTACACGAAATAATTTTTTTACAACAATTTTCTTTAGGAAATTAATTCCAAAAATATGTTCGTTAAGAGTTTTATTTATGAGAAATTCTTTTTTTTTCGGTTTTAATTGTTTTACAAGAAACAAAACCTAGTTTTATAAGAAAACCTAAACCTAACTTGGTTTGCAAGTAACTCTCTCCTATAAATACAACTCTTAAAACTGCTTTCAAGATATCCCAGAAGCGGCTACTATCATGTCTTCTTTTCACCATCTTCTCGCTTTGTTTTGCGCTTTTGAGTGTTTATTTCCCTTCCTTCCCTGTTGCTAAGTTCAAGAGTAGATAGTTTATATTGTGCTAATACAAGTTATATCGGGCAGTCTTATCCTGGACACATCTTCGCACGTTGGGGTTTAGCATTGCTATTCTCGAGTATACCCGCGAACTAATGTGTTAAGGACAACTTGTTGAACATGTGATTCTGCCCTCGTAGTTGTCCGTGGTAGAATTGTTTTTATTTCAGTTCTTTATATATTATTTTGATACATGTAACGCTGTTTTCATTGTTGCAAGATTCCAACAGTTATCTTACCAGTAGCATATAAAGGTGTTGTTGTATCCTTGAATTCCCTGAAGATCCCTTCCATGGCTAAAGAGAGAAGTATTGCAGGAGCACCAAGAGACCTCAATATCAAGTATTGCTGTGCTGGGGCTAGCATAGGAGAGCCCTATATTGACAAATGTTACTATGCAACTTATGATACCACAAGATTGTAACATTTCCTTTCAATAATTTATAGGACTATAACAACGGCAAATAGAAAATATCATGTTCACTTATTTATCGTGTCAAGTTTTGGGAAATCAACTAAAAAGAGCCATTTATTTAACGATGTTGTTGCTTACATGTTTTATACCCATGATTCCCAGGAGAGGCTTTGCTCCGAAAATCAGGAAAACAGCCTGAACAAGTCCTAGTATCCCACCAATGACCAGTGCTGATGATGCTGATGGAATGTGTCTCTTCTCATTTTCAAGTTTTGGCGCCTTATAATTGTCATATTTGTTTGCGGTGTTTCCTGCATCTGGTTTGACATTCCAAATAGTAATAAGTATCCTTTTACCCTGCTATGACAGTTTAGTGCACTAAACGTCATAGTAAAGTGAGAATAAAAATACTTTTACTGCGACTAAATGGAGAGAAGAGTATTGGCCTACCAGCAGCTTTAGGAATCAGTTCTTTAACCTCACTATCCTCCAAACATGCCTTTTCCATGTTACCAGCTTCTAGTTTTCCTTCAGTTTCCAATCTACTAACAGCATCTTCCTCCGCAACAAAAGAAGTTGTGATACTGACAAGAGGAAATATAGCAATTCTTGACACTTGGTTAAATACAGCAATGCAACTCCGACACCCGCGAGCTCAACTGGACCTACAGTTTTCAAAACGTGTATCACAATGATACCTCTTAAGTTTTTCAGCTAACGAATGTTCAGAAAGATGCCAATACAGAAGAAGCAGCTAATCCATGTCCGTGATTTACTTTTTAGATAACCCAAAATAACAAACCTATATGGCCAATGAATGCCAATCAATTAAAGAAGCAATGTGATCTGCCATTTCAGCCAATGCTGCAGGAATTGCTATTCATAAAATGTCCAACCCAAGCTCATCTTTCTTGAAAAGAAGCCTGCCCGTAGAAGCATTGAAGCAATTGTCAGTTCAAAAAATTTAGTAAGAAGAAGGATAATATCAAATATAAACAAGCAGTTCTGGCTTAAACTCGACACTATACATGTTTAAATTAAAATAAACCCCCTTCTTGCAACCAAACCAAATATAAAGAAAAATGCACCTTGCATCCTTGAAGAAAACACAAAGCGGCATACTCCACTTCTTTTCATCCAGAGTAGCTTCCACGGCCATACAGAGAACAGGGATTTCACCTTTAAAAAATGAGAATTACCCACATGCAGACGCACAACAAAGTATAAAATTTTAGTAGGAAGATGAATGAACCACAGCAAGAAATATCTGGAACAAGAACACTGAGCAAAACAACAGTTTGTATAAACCCCAAACAGGCATCAAAATTTCATGTCAAAAGCATAAATTATAAAAATTCCAGTAGTTTTCATACTGATTTGAGACACTGTCAAAAAGACAGAATCAATCAAGGAAAAAAAAGTAGGAAAGTGAAGAAAAAAATGGAACGCTGGACTCTAATTTGTTTATTAGTAGTAATAAACTAATAATAATAATACCTTACATGACAAGTTTTTCTCTGTTACAGTTTGTGTAAAGAAGAAAGACGAAACGGCAGGTGATGAAACACCATGAATAAATCAATTGCGTGTAAGGAAATGAATTCGTAGAAGAAGAAGAAATCCTTCCATTAATGCTTAAAAAAATCTAATCCCTTTTTCAACATCTGTTTTTCTTTCCTTCTCTGTTACTACTAAGTTTGTCTCTTTAGGCTAACTGACTACTGTTATGTAGTACGATGATATCAAGAAGAAGAATCATCCATGCGTGTTCAATAAATACATCTATCTGATTTGGGAATGAATGCATAGTTTGATTTTGCATTTTTAGGTATGAGTGGGGACTAGGCAGTTACGACCCCATCCATATCAACATCATAAACTACCCGAGAAACGAATATGCAATGCTCATATCATGAGGAAAACAAGACTTTTTTTTCTTTTTTCTTTTTTCTTTTTTCTTTTTCTTTCTTTCTTTCTTTCGATTCGGACTCTCTCACTGAATTGCGTGCAGCTCAAATATTGCAAATCAAGACAGACCACTTAACTTGTTGGGTTAGCAATTTGTACAGTTTGGAAAGGTTTCTCAAAAGTAAATCAGTGGGTTTTTATATATGCAGATCATTTCATGATTTAGGGACTGCTATATTCAGACCCACACAAAGGCAGAGCCAGAAATCTTTCTATGGGGAAGTAAATAAGTAAAAGAAATGTTTGGAAACCAACTTTTAAAAAAAAATTAAGTTAAGTTAGGCTTGGGAGCCAGTTGGATAGAGATAACAACTGCACACCCTTGTTATATACTGGCTCCGTCCCTTCCGCCACACACACAATTTGGTGGAGCAATTTTGTATACTGGCTCCGTCCCTTCCGCCACACACACACAATTTGGTGGAGCAATTTTGGTGAATTTTGACACAGTCCTTATCAGACGGGGTAAATGGATAGAAGAAGTATAACAGGAAATGGAATCATGACCCTGTGTTTAACTTCTAGCTAGTTCAATCCTTTTTTATATATGGATTTTAGCCAGTTCAGTCAACTTCATTCTTTAAGAAGATAAAGCTGAAAGAAAAAAAAAGTAATAATTGAAGAGTAGGTAGCAATAAAAACTCTGCTATATTGTAAAAGAAAATGCAACTAAGGATAACCAAATTAACTGATAAACATTACATCTATGCATGCATGCATACCTTAATTTATAAGGAGAAGATGGTATTTCTTCTTCTCTCAGCTTGCTGATTTTTTCCTCTCCGATAAAAGTACTCAGTGACGATGATTAGAGGAAACCAAATGATTTGTGTTTAGGTAATCTTGGCACACGCCTATATATATATATGTATATGATGATCAAATCAAAATGTAAAGTTCTACTCTCCGAGTGTTTTCTGTCTTGTGTCCACCAATAAAGTAGAAAACCGGTCGTAAGAAGAGGTACAAGTCTAAAGCAAAATCATTAATTTAGTAATTTCATTCCACTATATGTCTTTAAGCAATTCGGTGATACAACTGAAAGAAGGTTCTAATAGTAAACTAAACTAAACACTACAAAAAAAAAACGATCATGCAATTGCAAACAAATAGTGAGACACGTTGGATTCCAATATTATGTCCCATTGCAGCCCCGAATTCTTTTTAGTAGTGGGCCAATTTCTCCAGGGGAAGATAAACACACGAGAAGTTCAGTTTGAGCAGCATAATTACTATATTTAGATACGAACACACTAGATATAGACCAAAAATGATAAACCAACCGGAGACACTGGATGTAGACCAAAAATAATAGACCAACTACAGATTGAAGTTTTGTTTCTAGAATTTTATATATTCATATAATAGTGCACCAACTTTAGATCATAGCCTAGTTTGGTGCGGGTGTTATATCAGCATCTACGAATGAACTAATCTTTTTAGTCTACTTCTAATAAGGTCGATTTAGATATTAACGATTAGAAAGGATTTTCGAAACGCCATCCCAAATTCCACCATCCCTCTCATATGTACCATGTGCAAACACAGGATAGGGAAAAAAGTGGGTTTAAAAAGTGGGTTTAAAAAGTGGAATTTTCTCAGTTATCTTACTCAACAGGGGAAGGCTTTTCTAGAGCAAAATCATTGAAAAAAGTAGGTTAAAGTGGAACTTGAGTTATCTTAATCTCCAGGGGAAAGCTCTAACAGGAGGAACCATTGGTTAGCCTAGTTCGCCTATTTCTATCCGATACAAAATGTTATCATCACATTTTAGTATATTCTAAATGATAATAAGAAAAAGAAAGTTCAAAAGTGGGTTAGTTTTCGTGGTGGTCATAGCAGGATACTGCATGAAACTTGCCAGAATTTTTAGACATCCAAGAGAATTTAAGGCGACAAATTCCAGTGACTGTCAATCAAATTTTATTCCTCTATGCATATCTACACCATAACAAATACTAAGTGGCTTAGGGCCGTTCCTGCTTATAGGTTCCTATTGATATTGACCTGTCGAAATCGCTCCTATGTGCCTTTTACTGGTGAGGAATATTGCTAACCTACTTTAGAACATCCACAGTGGTGGAACTAAATCATGGACCAAACCTAAATTTGGTCTTTGATCCATCCAAATTCAACCACAATATGCGATTAAATTTGGGTTTTGGTCCGAATTTTTTACTGTTTAAGATCGAAAATGATCCCAGAACTGGACCAAACTCAATTATAGTGGAGCGTTAACCTAGCCGTGCATCTCGTGCCAGGTGTGACACTAGCTTTCTGTTTGGTGTCAGGTGTGACACTGACTCTCCGTCTGGGGCCAGGCGTTTAACTAGACGTGCGTTTCATTTGTCAGGCGTGAACCAGAACTCCGCCCCATCAGGCGTTCATATAAGAGCACGTCCAACGGGATGTAACGCCAGAAACACACTTGTTAATCAAGCGTTCGGCTAGATTAACTCCTGTATTGGGCGTTTGGATATTACAACGCATGTTGTGAGTGTATATCTAGGAGAGCGCCTGTGTGTAAGGCGTGCACCTAGATTAACGTTCGGTGAAGAACAAAGGAAACAACTCACCGTCTTCGAAGCGTAACTTAAGCCTAGTCAAGCGTAACCTAACTACAGATCATGCATACAGTATAGATGCAAAAATGCACAAATTTACAAATAGAAAAAAATTAGAGGATTAGCCGAATGAGCATTATGGAGATAAAAAACTTACTAACATATAAATTTATCATGCAAACAACTCAAACTAAAATTGACTTAGACACTGTTTCGTCTCTCCCTGCTTCAAGCAGATGAAGAAAATCCAAACACTTCAAGCATATAAAGCCACTGGATTTACTAAGTGAAGGACTTTGCACAAAGGGTTTAGATATACAAATTTTACTAATTTCACTTTAGAGCATGTTCAATTAACAAAATCTATTGCAAGAACATTACAATCTTACATACCATCAAATTGATTAATTTTCTTGTTTCATTAAAATAAACAGACTAAAGCAACGTCATAAACATAAACAGACGCACGGATGGCTGGGGAAGTGCATGATAGTGAAGTCTAACCTTAAACGAGCGCTCGTCTTATTTAAAACACGAACCAGCTGCACGTGTAGAAAAGTAACCGGGTGTGTGGCTAGGATAACGCCCCATCAGGCGTTCGGCTAAACACACATCAGTCACTGGGGCGTGTCGTTAGGCGTGCGTCTATCATCAGATGTTCTTTTGGGTTGCGCCTCTCACCAAACGTTCATCCAGCGTCCGCCCAACCAAGTACTTTCACAGGCGTACGCCCATAAAACATAATTTCAACAGACGTATACATGTATATGCGCTCAACAGTAGGCGTTAGTTTAGACTTACGCCCGATTAAATTTTAATCCTGACCGTTGCGTTTCAGGCGAAGTAAAGATTAAAATTTTTACTCTTTATTCTTTTGGTCTAATCGTCCCACTATGAATGCTCTTAGACGGAATTAATTGATGAGTATTTGTCCATCAGTCATTCACGAGCACAGTAATGTAAAAATATCAAAGAATCTCGCTTCGTTTGTGAAAATATTTGGCCGAACATACAAGGCTAGTCTAATTATACGGTCTGCTGTACAAAATGCAAATTGCAATACATACAGAAGAAGTTAATGTAATGTACAAATCAATCCAGTACTTGTCGTCTCATATTGGTCCAAGCTAACAACCTATCCAGTTTAGTAGATCATAAATTGTACTTTGGTGTGTTTGAAGAGAAAACACACGTTGCAGTTGCATTAGTTTTTTGTACCAGTACAATGGCTGCCTGGTGTGCTCCTTTAGTTTCATATTTAAAAATAAAAGCTTTTTTAGTGCAGATTCAAAAAAATATAAAGAATTTTGGGAATCTTCCCATAAAGAGTTTACTTGCCAAGCAATATCGTTCTCCTCCCTGTAAATTTATTTGCAGATTGTTGCAGCTTGACTCGATCTGGATAGTGTTGGAATATGTGTTTTAAAACAAATTTATCTTCATTTATTATCCCCACTAAAATAGTTTTAGAAGTCATAATGCTTTTTAGTAAAGAGAAATTTATTTTTACTAATGTGTTGATTGTTTTATGTTTAATGGGTATTAATTGTGTTAATTATAATTCTAGTAGCTAAAAATCTAACTACCAAATTCCATACCAAACCGACACAACTAATATAAGACTACAAACATATGAAAATATCTAATTATTTAATTAAAACACACACAAAGATTAACGTGGTTTGATATATTTATCTACGTCCACGGGAAGAAATATGTTTGTTCTTATTGGTACAAAAATTACAACTCTCGAAGACTAAGCCTTACACTCTGATGCCTACGAACTTTCTCACAGCATATACCTGGCTTACTCACCAAAAAATCTCTCCCTCACTCAATAGTCTGGCTCCAAGTTTATAGGCATGAGTATTATACACAACCAAAGTTACAGTGTTTAGGGAGTATATGTCATTCGATATATTGTAGTCGGGACCAACCCCCAATTTTTTGCTAATTCGGCTCCGATGTAGCTCCTGATCTTCCCTAATCTTGATCTAGTCACATTTGCGTCCAAATACTCAGGTCCCACTTTGTTCTGATTCATTGTACATCTTCTTTGTCCTTTATCAGTTGCATTTAATGCCTTGTCTTCTCTTTTGAACTCAGTCATTCATTCTTTTAGTTCCTTTTCACGTGCTTTTTGATCATGTTTAATGGCGGTAGATATCTTAGGTACCGCACTTGGACGCAAGGCTCTTATCTGGTACTTATCTTCCTTCAGTTGCTCCCATGATCCCTCTTCCTAGATTCATCCACGTGGACCTATATACTTTACCATTGTAGTAGCATAATTAATTTTTATTAAACTCTATTGTAATCCTTGACCATAAAATCATATTTTGGTAGGAAAACATTAATAAGAGTTGTTCCTTTATGTTTTGAGATTAAAAAAAAAAGTGTTTTTGTGTGAAATAATACAAAAGTGTGATCATCTTTTGTTTTCTACAAGTTTGATTTTGAGCAAGAATAAAAGTATACAAGTAGCACGCACTTTCATAGTACAAGAGTATATGACACTCAAATTCTTTCTGCATGTCTTGCAAACTTTGTTTGGACGAATTGACTCCCTTGTTCAATTGCTCATTTCCTTTGAAAGATTCTTTTCAGGCTTTGACATAAGCGTTCCTTGTACTATGGACGTCATGACAACGATGCGCCTTGGTGACCCTTGATCGTTGTTGTCATGCACGTCCTCGATCAATACGTTATTTGGCAGGTGGTATACTGTTTCACTAGTACTTCCTGGATTCATATTGTTGGACGAGAAACCAATCTTCCACTACGGTCTCCAAATATTTTGAGTGTAAAGGTAAGAAGGGAGATTGGTCCAAGTCATTCTTTTTTCTCAAAAGATAAAGAGTTAATACCCCTTTCTAAGTATTCTTTTCTTTCTTTTTATACATCACTCCCTCTTACCTCATGGTGATACATGTCCACTTATCCCTTTATTACTGAACTACCATTTCCTCCTCCATAACAAAGCCTTGACTTTTTAGTCAAAATCCTTATACCCTTCTTGACTTTTTTCCTCTTTTATCTCTGAGTATTCCTTCACGGGTTAGGTTTAGTCCCCAACCCTCTGGTGGGCTTGGGATCAGATAAGAGGTTAGTGACCCTTGGTCGAGGGTACGAATACTCAGGTATCAATACCATCCTTTCTTACTCATATTCGATCCGAGACAAATCAAGTTTGAGCAAGATTTGTTACTTTTTAATGATTGTAGGAATTTTTATTTATAGTTCGATGTTCTTATTTAGATCTAGGATAGTTTTTTCTTTTATTTATTTTGGTGTTTTAGGTTTATTACTTTTTGTTTTTGTACGATTCTAACCTTCCCTTTTATTGGGATTCTTTCCATTGGTGAAGTTTTGTTCGTGGATTGCTGATTTAAGTTCAACTAATCTAGAGATTGACCAGTTTTCACCTGATTATTCTTTTGAATATAACAAGCTATTGGAAAAATTAATCTTATTTTATAAGAGCATCTCTTCTTCAAAAAGAAAATTATTAAAAAAGGTTGGATTTACCTAACACCATTCCGTCACTCTACTCTCGATCTTTTTCTTCTCGATTAACCTGCTTATTATATCTTACATTGTAATTGGTTCTTGAGTTTCTTGTTCTTTGATTTGATGTACTCGCTCTTGAAAGCTATTATGTAAGCAATCTTTTGGTTTGTATGAGTTAATTTAATATTAAAAAAAATAGATATTTAGACTTTGGGTCCCAACTTTGTGATCATAATTGTATTTGGATCGCAGAAAGTTTGATATTAGAGTTTGGATCCCAGGACTCAAACTGACTGTCTTGACCATCCAAAAGAAAATTAAATAAATGAAATTACTAACTTAAACCTAACTTTTAATTTATTTACTAACTATATCCTTATTTTTTTTCTTATGCTATGATTTCTATCCTAAATTACCATCACCATCGTCATCAATTATCACCACCAACAACATCAATTAGCAAAATTAAAGGAAAAATAACTTATTAATCAAGAGGAAAAACAGAATATTCCAATATGTTACAATGGTTATAACTTATTTTTCTAACTTGTTAAACAAGCACCAAGTCGTTGGCTCCCTAATTAAACCACTCTGAAAATCTAAAATTCCACATATAAATTCTGCTTATATATGATATCCGAGTTACCAAATGTGAAATAGAATACTGATCGAGTCATTTCCCTTTAATTTTAATTAAAAATTAAAGGGATATTGTAATTAAAAATTCAAAGACATGTACGATGATACCGAAGTTTCTTTCGAACTAGCTAGCTTCAGTTGTCTGAAGCCAATTATAGTTTAAGTCCTATCTAGTTCAGTTTTTGTTACCACCCGAATTTTCTCACTTCTGGTTTTCTAAAGACACCAAACCTCGTTCCTACATTTCTGTCACCTGGCTATTAGTTGTTTAAGGTCAATAGTTCCCAAATAACATTAAAGAGTGAGCAGAAATAACATCCAGGAAAATTATTGAAACAATAAGATATGTATGTTTTTCCATGTGTACGTTTTAATCATTTTGTGACTTTTGTCCACTTGGTAGTGTGCCCTGCTGCCCTGCATATGGATGCAAATCATAATAATATCCATGTAGATTGTGATATAGAGCTCAGCAATCAACATTTTTTGTTTTCGATCGGTAAATAAGTTATTTTTTCTTTAATTGTATTAATTGATGTTGTTAGTGGTTGATAATTGATGACGATAATAGTGGTGATTTAGGATAGAAATCATAGCATAAGAAAAAAAATAGGGATATAATTAGGAAATAAATTAAAAATTAGGTTTAAATAGTAATTTTATTATTTAATTTTCTTTTGGATGGTCAAGACGGTCAACTTGAGTCCAGAAACCCAAACTCTAATACCAAACTTTATGGCATCCAAATGTAACTATGGCCACAAAATTGGGATCCAAAGTCTAAATAACCTTAAAAAAACCTAGCTCAAATCTCAACCCTTATAACTTTCCAGTAAAAACTTTTTATATTTTGGACCAAACTGTTTTCCCTCTAAATAAACCCTAAGTTTATCCCAATTGCGAGATTCACATATTCTATTCTTTTCTTTTTTAATAGGAAACAAAAATTTATTGATAAAATTAATCTACATTGTCCTCCTCAATTGAGGATTGTAACCAAAAAGGAAAGTTTTGCAATCTAATCAACTTAAAATTGGAGTTACATGCCTCTTTCGCTAGCTGGTCAACAATATTATTTGCCTCCCTGGTAACATGAAACCATTTTCATTCTTTAAATTCATTTAACAAGCTTAGACAATCTGAAATGAAGTGCTTGTAGTCCATTTTACAGCTACCAGATTCCCATTGATAATAAAGACCACATTTAGGTTGTCTCCCTCAATATGCAGCTGACATATACCTTTTTTCTTAGCCCCGAAAATCTCCTCCAATGCACCAATTGTCTCATCTTGTTCCTCATCCAAATCTAGTAAAGGAATTTTCCTTGTATTCACCTGCCATATTACGCATAATTAGTCTGATACCACTACAATGGTTTTCTTTAAAAAAATAGGGCCATTTGGCCTTGACCATCTAATATTTTTGTTCATTCTAACTGTGACCTGGAGAGGTATATTATTACTCAAGGGCTTGTCCCACTCATCCCTGGAGTGGTTAATCTGGCCGACAAACACTTCAGGTTGAGTATCAATATTTTCAAACACCTTGGAACACTTGTTTTTCCAAATAAACCATATAGTTATTCCTGCCATGGTCATGATTTGATATATCTGTTCCACATATCCCAAAGTAATACCATTCACCAATCCATTCAAAAATATTAAAATTACTAATTCTAGAAGCTACACTTTGATTAAGCATATTCCAGACCCTTTTGGCATATGCACACTCAATGAAGAAGTGTTGCAGATTCTCTGTGTGATTCCTGTAAATAAGGCGGTTAGCATCCATATTATGAAAAAATTTAGTTATCGTATCTTTAACTTCTAAGCAATAGTGAATACATTTCCACAAGAACAACAAGATCTTAGGTGGTAATCTAGATTTCCAAAATATAGTCCAAGGGAACTGACTTTTTGGTATAACATCAATTTGCACCCTATCCTCTAATAATTTTATAGGCACTTTTAACTGAAAAATGACCATTCTGATTTTTGGTCCATCTATTTACATCAGTACCATACATGGGAATCCTAAGCAACTGAATATGTTTGATAATACCCTCATCAAACAGTGTCCTAATGGTTTCCATTTGACGCGTTCTAGTATTATTATCAATCAATTGATTAACAATATTTAAACCGGTAGAGGCCATTCTAGCATCAGAAGGCTTTCCTAATTTAGATATCCAAGTATGCTTCCATATTGAAATTTTTGACTCATCTCCTATTTCCCAACAATAGTTCCTATGAACCATCTTTATATCTTTCCTAATCCCTTCCATACCCATGAACCACCCGTAGAGACAAAATCAGTTAAAGGGTCACTGTTCTCAAAATATTTGTGCTTAAGGGTAGTGGCCCATAATGCATCTGGATGGTCTAGCATTCTTCAAGTTAACCTAACTAGCAAAGAAAGATTCATAATATTGTTTTAATATTAAGCCCACCAAGCTTTTTAAGTAAAGTTACATGGCCCCATTTTTCAAGTATATACCTTTAGATTCCTGCCCCTTAATCCACTAAAAGTTTCTTGGGATGTTATCCATCTTCTTAGTAAGGATCTTAGGCATGGAAAAAACAACCATGTGGTGGGAAGCAATAACACCAAGGACTGTTTGAATAAGGACAGTTTCAGCAGCAGGGTTAAGATGCTTAGACTGCCAAATAACAAGTTTATCTTTGAACTTACCTATGAGGGGTTCAAAGGATTCCATTTTATTATCTTGCAACAACAAAGGGACTCCTAAATATTTCTCTTTAAGTCTCATCCTTTTAATGCATATAATATTTACTATGTTATTTATGGTTCTAATATCATATTTTGGGGCTAAATGTAATCCCAGACTTGTCAAAATTGATGGATTACCCCGATAAAACACTAAATTTACCAGTAATATCATGCATAACCCTAGATTCATTAGTTTTTTAGCTTTAAAAAAATCACGCAATCATCAACAAAAAATAAATGGCTAACTGGCAGACTATTCTTACCAACTTTCATGCCATGCGGATCACCTTTATGTTCTGCAGCTAACAAGCATTTTGAAAAAAAACTTCATACATAAAATAAATATGGGGATAAGGGGTATCTCTGTCTAAGACCTCTCTCTGGTAAGAAGATGTCACCTGGAGCACCATTCAAAAGAATGGAAGTTGAGGTTGTTGTCCAATCAACCTGTAGAAATCATGCATAATGGAATCCAAGTTTTTTCAAAGAAAGCATAACAAAATCCCACTCCACCCTATCAAAGGCCTTAGACATATCTAACTTTATAGCCATAATACCCTTACTATACTTTTGTTGTTTCATAGTGTCCACTAGCTCATAAGCAATCACTATGTTATCATCCATATGAGTAAAGGTCTAAGTTTATTATAAATGATCTTAGAGATGATTTTGTATGACGTGTTGCAAATACTAATTGGCCTAAAGTCCGTAGAATTCTTGGGACATGGTACTTTAGGGATGAGTGAGATGAAATTGTGATTGCATTGTTTTAAGAAATGATTGAAGTGAAAGAAGGCTTGGACCATCTTCACCGTATCATCAGTAACTATTTCCCACATTTCCTAGTAAAACCCAGGAGAAAAACCATTCGGACCCGGTGAGGTCCAAGGTTCATCTTAAGTACCACATCTCTAATCTCATTATGAGTATGAATATTAATTAACATAGCATTTTCATCAGCAGATATACAAGGTTAAAAATCACCAAAATAGTCAGGATACAGGGGAGGAGCCAGGATTGTAGAGAAGGGGGTGCAAAAAAAATTCTTATCCATGTTAGGGGGTACAAAATGGGCTTTGGAGGACAATTTATGCTAAAAATAGACAAAAACAATTATAATTGGGCTTGAGAGACAGCTGGGCTAGGTGTGCAATTGCACACCCTTGCTCTGCATTGGCTCCGCCCTTGTCAGGATGAATATAGGGTTTAGTATACCTACTAATACAAAAAAAAAATCATTTAAGTTATTAGCAATATTAACCTATATGTGAGCCAAATAACCAAATTATTTTGAAGAGTTTTTATATGTGTTTTTTGTCTTTTATAGTTGGCTCTCTCATGAAAATACCTAGTATTTTATCATCATATGCTAAGGTATCATCTTGACCTCTCTGATTCTAATAGTCATGTTAAATATCAAGCCAATACTTAAGCCTTCCTTGCAACTCAGTAAGTCTTCTAGTTCTAACCTCAGAATAATGCATACTAGTTATATGTTCAATTTCAATTCTATTATCTCTAATGTGAGTATGAAAGTTACCAAAAGAATTAATATTCCAGTCCCTAATACCAATTTTAACATTGATCAGAGATTTATAATGTTTATAAGCATATGATCCAGATAAAGTATGAGGCCAATGAGAAGTAATCACACTCTTACAAGACACATCTCCAAGTAAACATTTATTAAATCTAAATAGCTCCTGGTAAGGTTATCATTTCTAACAGAAGTTAATATTATCAGAACATGGTCACTTCCAAAGGAAGTAAGATGATAAACTAGAGAGTTAGGGTACAATTCAAACCATTTAGAGTTCCCTGGAGTTCTATCCAGACGTTATAAAATGAGATCAGGTCTTGCCTCCTATTAGATCAAGTATAAAGATTTCAAGAATGCGGAATATCCGACTAACCAGATAGATTATCAAGATCAACAAAAACATCAATTTGACTTCGAATGACAACAAATCCTCCAACCTTTTCCTCATTACTAAGAATGAAATTATAATCACCAATAACTACCCAACTATCATTATGATTACTAGAAAACATTTCTAATAAGATCCCAATGACTATTCCTAGTATTTTCATCAAGAGCACCATATAAACACGAAAGCAAGGTATGACCTCCTCTGGAATCTATTTTCACTAGGCAATTTATTATGTTTAAAGTGGAATCAGTGACTTTAAGTTATGTACCATCCTTCCAAAAGAAAACAAAGGCCACCTGAGGCACTAACAGAATTAGTTAACCAGGTTTTAGGAAAATTTAGAGGTTTAATCAATTTTTCTCATATTCAAGGTATGAGTTTCGTAACTTTGAGCATCTCCAACAATTCTAAAAAGTTTTAGTTTTATTACGGTACATAGGATGTTAGATCCCTAATTAGAGAAGTAAAAAAATTCCAATTGTTCAATTATATGATTGATGATATTGACTACAAAAAGTTTTAGAGAAATTTTTATTTAAACTTTCGGTCAGATCTCCGTGTCACTTTTTCAATCATTTTTTTAAGTCATTGTTTTAACAAAAAAATATAAACATTCTAAAAGATAAAGATAAATTTTCTTTTTTATCCGCAAATAAAATTCTAAATTTGCAATTCTACACCGGAAACGTTTATGTCTTTGTGAGGTAAAAAACAATAACTCCTACTCGGGAAAAGAGATACTATCACGTTTTCATTTTAGCCTAAAAATAGACCAAATTAAAAAAGTGATAATATATATTTTCTAGAAAGCAGAGGGAGTATTATTTTTACCGCATGTATACACACCTTCGGAATCAAAGGTCTAAAAGAACCTTCCATTTTTGGCATCTCGTTTGGAGTGTTCTTTTGAGTTAGAATTTACAAGCTTTTTAAAAAAAACAGCCCTTGAAGAGAAAAAATTTGTTTATGATTATTGTTATAGGGAAAGCTAAAAAATATTTGGGGAAAAATGACTTTGGTATAATCAAGTTGACCTATAGTCAATATAGGGGTGAATAGAAGTTACATTCCCCTGCTCAGTTTCTCTTACACTACCACCACAGATAAATTTCTAGATTAAGTACTTTAAGAAATTAGAGAGACAAGGCTCAGGATAGAACTCCATTATCTCCATAAAGGTATGGAGAAATATCTGATTCTATATGTAGATTCGCTAGTTAGATAGGGCTCCGTTGATAATTCTCAAAATATTTACAAACAAAATCAACAATCTAGCAGAAGATTTAAATTTATATTAAGAAATATCAATCATCGTGTTCTCGGTGGAACATTAATGAGAAGAATAATTTTTCTTAATATTTTGATGGTTTTCTCTTCCATGTTACCATCGACATCAGCAGCTCCTTATCGACAACACTAATATTTCTTTGTAAGACATATGATGAAAAATCTGACTTATCTTGGGGTTATGAAAAAAAGATGACGTGACAGGAGAAATTAGAGGTGATTTTTTAGATCCCTTTTATTTGTGTTTTTGAAATAGAGAATCAAAATTCTTCTCAATCTCTACCAGTTCTGAAATCAAATCAAGGTAATGGAATCGCAAAAACATCGATTGAAGATGGAACAATCTTTGGGTCAGTGGATTTTCCACCTTTAAATGATCCTTATGGTTCTAATGGAGCTCATCTTGTTAACCCTAGACATATGGGTTCTGATGGTATCTCCGGTGAAATAGTCCAAAATAACTCAGAGACAGTGGCTCATGTTGAAGGAGAAAACAACAATGGGTTATTAGTTACCCGAATCTCTCTAGAATTGGAAAAAGAAGAAGAAGGTATTTCAAAACCTAACAATTGGAGAAATTTATTTCATATGCCAAAACCAGTTCCCTCTCAATCGAAGTTGAAGTACACACCACCTGTTGATTACAATGGCAAGATGATGGCCTCTTCTGTTTCTAAAAACTTCTCAGCAGGAATCAAAAGTTGTGAAGATATGTTGGTGGGTTTCTTTATGGAGGATAGACTATCCTTTGTTGTATTTCAAGTTGTTGTGACAAAATTGTGGGAGCCTAAAAAGGAGGTAGGTATAAACTTCATGGTGATTGTGTTTTTATTTACGAAGGATGAAAAGGATCATAGAAAAGCTTTAGAAATTGGCTTTTTTTACATTTCTAAAAATCTTTTCACCTTGAGACCATGTACACAATTGATTGAAAAATCAATCTCTGAGGTTAAGATTGTCACTATATGGGTATTGATTTATGGGGTGCCTTTGCATATGTGGAATGGGGATGGTTAGGTTTGATATATAGCTATCTTGGAAAGCCTTTGTTAGCAGATGATTTCACTCTTAAGAAGACTAGGTTAGCTTTTGCTAAAATCTGTATAGAAATTGATCTTGACTTCTCCTACCCATCAAGCATTCCCTTGTTGATTGATTATAAGTTAACCTTTGAGCTTTCATTGGAGTATCAATCGAAGCCTCCTAAATATGAGAATTGTATGGTTTTCGGTCACTCTGTCAAGAACTACAAAAGGAACTTGAAGATTAGGTGGAATCCTAAGAAAATTTTAAAGCCTCAATTGAAGTATTTGGCGGGGTTTTTGGCAGGGCCCTTGAATAAAGAAAAGGATGGAACATTAGGAAGTTGGGCAGTGAATGATACAAGGGGAGATGTCTCCATTGTGATTGCAGGTGAAATGGGTTCTGTGTTGGAAAAAAATGGGATAAATTCTATTTTAAATTCTTCCCGATATGGTGAAGATGTCCTAGGAGCAAAACTGCAGGGGAGAAGAATAATGGAGAGACTATCACTTTTGTTCTAATAGAAATAAGTCCATCTGAAAGTGCAAGGCAATGATTAGCTGAGGTTGATGGTACTACAATGAGGAATGATGTTATTGGTGCAGAAAAAACTAAAAGTGATGAAAATGACTTTCAAACAACTAATGCTTTAACTGGACTAGACTTGAATGTAGTCAATGGGAAAGAGATGGTATATGGACATGACAAGGTTGGGGATCTGAATTATGTTGCATTAGGTAAGGAGAATGGGATTCAGGATGGAAATGGTACTCACATAACTCTTGATGCTTATAAGATGGACTTAACTAGAGGAGGTGATGATGGGAAGGATGATGATTGGACTGTCGTTAAAGGGAATAAGAGATCTCCTCTAAAAAAAGGCTAACTACATCAATCACCAAAACGGAACCCTTTTATGGTGTCTAGTGATTTTACTGTTGAAAGTAGATTCCCAATCAACAAGGTTGGAGCTAGTGACAGAACCTTGAAAGCTTCAATTATAATTGAAGATGATAATGAGGTGGAGAGAAATATTTCCTTGCCTAGAAAGGAAAAGGACTTGAAGAGAAGATAAAGAGAACTTCATAAGATCCAATGGAATGGAAGTCTTAATAAGGATAATAAGGAAATTCTAGGAAGGGGCCAAAGATCTCAAGTTAAGAAGAGATATTCTTAGTGTGAGTTTTTCCTGTTTTAGGAAGTTTTTTGTTTCTTTTGGGAGTTGTCTTGATAACATCTTCGTAGTGTTTTTGGGTTGTTTGGAGTTAGCTTGGTTGCCCTTCTTTTGTATCGCCTAGGCACTCCTATATCTGTTTTAATTTTTCCTTTTTTAATAAAATTTTAACCTTTTTAAGTCAAAAAAAAAAACTAACATTTCTTTTTCTATTCCTTAATTTTCTTTCTTGTCTACTAACTCTTTTTTGTCTAAACTTACTCTAACCAGTGATCGTTTCATTTTCTTTACACAAGGCAACATGATTCACATTTTCCTTTCTCATATAGAATAGAACTTAATCAACTCATAGATAAAATAGATTTTAACCAAATTTGAAATATTCATCTTGATTGGAAATAATTGACGAATATAATAATCTTTATTATTTACTTAATTAATTATTGTCAATATAAATTTATTCATAATGGATCAATTCATTGCAAATTAGGTTACGAGTAATGATTGATTAAAGAAAATTTTGATAGTTTTTTATTTCCAAATACATTTGACCCATAGTACAATCTCTTTGATCGAAAGTCAGTTTTCCCAGATAATATTAGCTTTTCCTATAACAACAATCAAGAATACAAAACAAAGCGTAGACAACTTACCTTGGATAAATGGTGGTCAGGATTTTAATTTGGAGGAGACAAAAAGCGGCTGGGATTTGTTCAGGGATAGGGTGTGGGTCCGGATTTATCTAGGGAATATATAAAGAGTGGCCTTGATTATTATTTTTTTGATATAGAGGAGATATAGAGGGTTGGGATTTGTTTATGGATGATATAAATCAATGGTTGTGGTTCAATGAGACTACATCCAACGGTATTAATTTACAATCAAATTATTAATGTCCCATTAATTTCTTATAATGTCATTAATTATCCAAATAAATATCTCATAATATTTTTTTATTAATTTTTTATAATGTTATTAATTATCCAAATTATATAAAATAAATTTGTTATTAATTAAATATATCAATGAAAATTGGTGGTAGTTGTGGTGGCGGAGTCGGTGGCGATAGTGGAGGTGGGTGTTGGCGGGCGACGGAGGAGGTGATAAATTTAATTAGCAGTGGTGGAAGAAAGGGGTGGAACCAGCCCATGAAATGAATAGGTGGTTGCCTACCATGACGGACTGGTTACCAAGCCTTTTTTTTATATATAATATCAATCTCATTTTTACCATCTTGCTCACCCTGAATTTTTTTTGTCTTTCCATAGCTAGATTCCTAGTTCCGTGATATGAGCATAATTTATACATATTTATCGCTTAATTTATATTTGCTAGTGCTTGAATTTGTACTAATAATATATTTTTATTGTTTTATTAGGTGATATGCGTAAAATCCGAAGTTATGAATAAGTACGGTTAAACGGGCTAAATTCTGATACTTATTTGCACTGGTAACTTATGGTGTTGGTACGGCTGATAAAAGGCAGGCATGGCAAGCAAAGTGGTGCTGGATGTTGGCTTGTAAACGTTACAAGAAAGTGAGCATCCTCTGTTGGTTGTAGAGAAAGTTGAGAATAAGTAGGTGACGTTGCTGGTGGGATCTGCTTTGGCTAGGTGTTGGCCAAGAGAAGGTCTGTTGAGTTTATTGGGTTGCGTAGCACGTGAAAGAAAAGAACAAAGAAGATAATCTGACGTGATGAGAAGGTGTAGGGCAAGACACAAAAGTGGTGAAAGTGATTGGAGTTGGATGCTAGTCATGGTAAGGTGATGTGGCTTGGTTCGTTAGCTAGCATTTTTGAGCTAGTGAGACGGTAGGACAGAAAAGGTATAAAGGGAGTTGGTCCCTTCTGATTTCGGTGGAGTTAAAAGGTGGGACAATGAGTTGATGTGGCTCGGTTAATAAAGGTAGAGCGAGATTGATGGACGTGGTAGTGATATGATTGATAGGCTAGGGAGGTGACGGCTAGTGAAGTTGAGAAGTCAGGGCGTCATTAGGGGAATAAAAAAAAGAAAGGAGAGAAAAGTGAAGGAAAAAAACGGACAGAGAGGATTCATTGGGGGGAGACTGAGGTGGAGTTTTTTTGGTTTGAGGGAAAATTGTACATAGGAGAGAGATTAGGTCAGACGGAGAAAAAAATAAGGGCTAGAGGCGGAGAAAGTCAGAGTTGGTCGGGTACAAAGAGTTCTGTTCAAGGTTTTTCTGGAACGAAAGGGTTGGTGGCTGTGATTTCTTGGGGTTGGAGTTTTGAAGGTGCAGAAAAAAAGACAGGAAGAAGAGGTCAGAAAAACAGAAGTGGAAAAGCTACAAATAAGGGTTTAATCTTTCATTCTACTTTTTGTTAATTCTTTTTAATGGGTTTAGAGAAACCCATAGCCATGTCTTGCTGATTTTTGTAGCTAGGATTTTATATTGAAACCAAATGGAGTTTTAGGTTAATTGAATTGATTTATATAACAAAAGACTATTATGATTTGAATAGACTAGTTCCATGATTTTATTTATTGATTTAATGATAAAATTAGTTGTTGCTTCACCGGTTCTGTATAATACAGTAACCTTTGCGCCTCATTAATAGGATTGCAAATATATTTGTCTACTTATTTGGTATTTCATGCTTGGGTTAAAACCTTTGATGGGGTATGCTCAGAATAGCCAGGTATTATTTGTGAACCTATAATTAGTTTCGTATAATTTTCTCATTAGCACAATTTAATGGTGTATGCTGAGACTTAGAGTTTTTGATGTGCCATGCTTAGGGCGTCCCAGTGATAGTTACAACTCTAATACATGATGTCGATAGAACGAACAATAGATAAATATTCAGGAGTTATGTTTCACTTCGGTAATTAAATTGAAATAGTGGTGGATATTTAAAACCCTGGTTATCGACTCTATCCGTTTAGTTGTTTTATTAGTTTAGTTTGTTTTTATTATTTCATTCATAATTCTAAAAATCAAAAAATATTGTTTCTGGTTAGTTTATTAAGAATATTGATTGCAGTATTGTCCCCGCTTCCTGTGAGTTTGACCCGTGCGATTGCGGTTATTATAAATAGGGTATTCAAAAATCCTATCAATTTTTGGCGCCGCTGCCGGGGAGAGGTTGTGAAATATTGTAACTAGTATTTTTGATTTTCTTATCGTAGTTTATTATTTTGTACAATATTTTTTATTTTATTTTAGGATTTCTTTTTCCTTTATACTTGTTTTTTTTTGTATTACTATTTCTTTTTAGGTACATTTTCTGAGGATGATGACTCCTTCTCAGGAAACGTCATCTAAGATGACACTTCGGGAATATATGAATTGGTCACCGCATAAGGAAGTTCTTGCTTCACCTATTGTAAGTGAAGAATCACCTCTGATGATATATGAGAAGTATTATAAACACAGACCGCTTAGTTTGGAACAAAGATTTGGGAGTTCTGGAATGCCAGAGATTATTTACTAATGATGATCAGTCTTGTAGTGACTCTCTGTTCCATACAAAATATATAGATGACCTTGTGGATGATTGTGTAGATGATTTTCCTAATTCCATAGATAAATCTATCTCACGAGATCATTCACCCGACTTAGAGGTTGTTTCTAGACCCCTAGACTTCCAAAAGTTACCTAATTTAGGGTTATAATTGTGTGCTTCTCAAGTTTTGTTGGATCACTTTGCGTCCAAATACCCAAAGGACTTACCTGTTCCTGACATTGTACATGAACTAATTGATATTTCCCCAATTCCAATATTATCCTCATGTTTTGTTCTTTACGCACTTCCAAGTGTAGTAAAAACCAGGTTTGGGGGTAATCCTTGTTTTTGATAGTTTCAGTGTCTCCATGTTGCCATAATATAAGTATGAAACTATCATTTGTATATATTTTATTTTGGGTTGATCCCTAAATTTTCAGGTTGTTAATTTATGGAGATCCTTTCTGTACATATCCAGTAGGTAGATTCTTATTTTCTTGTTTTTATTTTCTTTTTAGGCTTTTTGTTTATTTTTATTTTCAGTGTTCTTTGTTATTACTATCATTTTATGTGTGTTACAGAGAATACTGCTTTTCTTGCGTCAATCAGGTGAAATCTTTCAATCCCTTCTCTTTGATTTATATTTGTATCTCTTATTTATATTTATAATGCATGACATTCTAGGTTGCACGGTTTGAAACATTGAGGACAATGTTAAATTTAGGTTTGGGGGTAGTTTCAGCAAATTGATGTCAATAAGAAACTCCAAAATTTAGAAACTTGTGAACAATTCAGGATGACACTAACCATTCTAGGTAGATGGAAACATATTTTTTATCTATACGAATTGGTGTGCCCGGCTAAATGGTCTATTCATATCTGGATGCACTCAGGTGTTAGAAATAACATGATAATCATTGAACAAGCATATCTCGGAATCATCATAACTATATCACTTTCTGTTTTTATTTTTGCAATTTTATGTTTCTCTAAGTGATTTGGTGGGGCCTTATTATTGCCATAAGGTCGTAGCTCGGATGTATTAGAATTTTAATTTTTTCAAAAAAAAAATTGACACTTTGACAGCAATATGTATGTGTTCTCCCTGTCTCCGTCACCTAATCAAGCGTGGAATGCAGGATCCATGGGAACTATCATGTAATCTGCTGAAAAGGAGCATGCACTTAGATTCAAAAGATCTAATCATGTAGTCGTAAAAAAAAAGAAGAAAAAAAATAAAAATAAATTATGTATATAAATAATAATAATAAAATAGGAGCATCCGAGCCGGATTTAGTACTAATATTTTGGGAAACACCGTTCACCTTAGTCAACATATGCACCATTCATCACTTCCATATCCATTTTATAATCTATCCTTGTGTTTAAATTTGATTGATTTCGAGCAATGTGAATGTTGACAATTTTATCCAGTTTTGGATGTTCAATGATTATTTGAGTAGAGTTGTATTCTTATATGAATTTTAGTACGCTGAGCGCAAACTCGTATACAACAATTGGATTCATACAGGGTAATGATTCATATAGCCGAAGAATTTAGCATGCCAACTAAATAGCTTGTTTAGTGTTTACCCTCAATCGTTCACATGTAGTTAGAATTTGGAGTAAAGGTTTTGTAGGTATATCTCTTGTAAACCCTCACGAGACAAAACTCGTCCGCTAAGGCCACTTAGGGGTTTAAAGGCTTATTACATATGCTAAATGTAGTCGCGATTCCTGCGAAAGTGAGTTAGGATTTTTATTTTATTTTTAGATTAGTTTTGCTCGAGGACTAGCAAAAAACAGGTTTGGGGGTTTTGATGGGCATAATTTATACATATTTACCGTTTAATTTATATTTGCTAGTGCTTGAATTTGTACTAATAATATATTTTTATTTTTTCATTAGGTGGTGTGCATAAAATCCGAAGTTATGAATAAGTACGGCTAAACGGGCTAAATTACTTATACTTATTTGCATTGGTAACTTTTGGTGTTGGTACTGCTGATAAAAGGCAGGCATGGCAAGCAAAGTGGTGCTGGATGTTGGCTTGTAAACGTGAAAAGAAAGTGGGCGTCATTTGTTGGTTGTAGAGAAAGTTGAGAAGAAGTAGGTGACGTTGCTGGTAGGGTCTGCTTTGGCTAGGTGCTGGCCAAGAGAAGGTCTGTTGAGTTTATTGGGCTGCGTAGCACGTGAAAGAAAAGGACAAGGAAAGAGAGTTTGACGTGATGAGAAGGTGTAGGGCAAGACGCAAAAGTGGTGAAAGTGATTGGAGTTGGCTGCTAGTCGTGGTAAAGGACGTGGCTTGGTTGGTTAGCTAGCATTTTTGAGCTAGTGAGAAGGTGGGATAGAAAAGGTATAAAGGGATTTGGTCTCTTCTGATTTTGGTGGAGTTAAAAGGTGGGACAATGAGTTGATGTGGCTCGGTTAATCAAGTTAGAGCGATATTGTTGGACGTGGCAGTGATATGACTGATAGGCTAGAGAGGTGATGGCTAGTGAAGTTGGGAAGTCAGGGCGTCATTAGAGGGAAAAAAAAAAGGATAGAGAAGTGAAAAAAAAAAAAACGGGAAGAGAGGATTGATTGCGGGGAGGGGGGGAGAGACCGAGGTGGAGTTTTTTGGGGTTTGAGGGAAAATTGTACATAGGAGAGAGATTAGGTCATACGGAGAAGAAAATAAGGGTTGGAGGCGGAGAAAGTCAGAGTTGGTCGGATACAGAGAGTTCTGTTCGAGGTTTTTCTAGAACGAAAGGGTTGGTGGCTGTGATTTCTTGGGGTTGGAGTTTTGAAGGTGCAGAAAAAAAAACAGGAAGAAGAGGTCAAAAAACCAGAAGTGGAAAATGCACAAATAAAGGTTTAATCTTTCATTCTACTTTTTGTTAATTCTTTTTAATGGGTTTAGAGAAACCCAAAGCCATGTCTTGCTGATTTTTGTAGCTAGGGTTTTATGTTGAAACCACATGGAGTTTTAGGTTAATTGAATTGATTTATATAACAAAAGACTATTATGATTTGGATAAATTAGTTCCATGATTTTATTTATTGATTTAATGATAAAATTAGTTGTTGCTTCACAGGTTCTGTACAATACAATAACCTTTGCACATCATTAATAGGATTGCAAATATATTTGTCTACTTATTTGATATTTCATTCTTGTGTTAAAACATTTAATGGGGTATGCTCAGAGTAGCCAGGTATTATTTGTAAACCTATAATTAGTTTCGTATAATTTTCTCACTAGCGCAATTTGATGGTGTATGCTGAGACTTAAAGTTTTTGATGTGCCATGCTTAGGGAGTCCCAGTGATAATTGCAACTCTAATACAAATAATAGGTGATGTCGATAGAACGAACAATAGATAAATATTCAGGAGTTATTTTTCACTTCAGTAATTAAATTGAAATAGTGGTGGATACTAAAAACCTTGATTACCGACTCTCTATGTTTAGTTATTTTATTAGTTAGTTTGTTTTATTATTTCATTCATAATTCTAAGAATCCAAAAATATTGTTTCTGGTTAGTTTATTAAGAATATTGATTGCAGTACTGTCGCTCCCTATGGTTCGACTCGTACTTGTCGTTGTCTGCATTGTAGACGTCGTACGATTGTGGTTATTATAAATAGGGTATTCCAAAATCCTATCACTCCGCCCCTGGTGGAAGAAGTAGTGGATGGTTCATCTGGGGTGTATAATTGATAGTTTATAGTGTTTAAATAAACTCCATTAAAATTTAAAAAAAACATGACAATTAAAAAAACACCTAGAACGACTGTCACTTTATATAATAAGAAGAAATGAATGACACAGATCAAAATTGACACACACACAATATACTACCATTAATAGAGACTAAATTTGTTAAAATTATATCAATATATATTAGGGGTGGTTGGGGTAGTGTTGGTGAGTTGTGTTAGAGCCGGTGGAAATAGTGGTGGTAGATAAAGTAATGGTAATAGGTGTTTCTGGTGGTAGTGAGTGTTGGTTTGTACGACAACAAGCAATGTTTATTTATTGTTGTTATGACATATATAATATTATATTTTAGAAGTTGTGGTTGGCTTCCTTTGGCGTGTTAAAATAAGCTCGGTTAAAATACATTTAAAAAATTTAATACATAAAACCCTAATTTTGAATTAGTCAGATAAACATTCAATCCTCATTCATTGAACAGAATAATGAGCTTTTTTAGAACTCATCCTTTTAATGATATCAATCCTTGTGATCGATTCGTATTAGAAGTGTGCTAACTGAACTTATCCGCCATCCAAGAATAGATCCTCGATCCTTTCCGTTGGGGACAAAATTTATTGGTTAGTGGAGCTCTTTGTCGCATGTTTTCAAGTTTTTTTGTTTTCTTATACTTTTGTTTTCTTCTGTATCATGAAATCGTCCATAATTATTTTGTTGGCTTCAAAATATTTCGAGCTTTCTTGGGTAACTAAAGGAAAGGTCAGAGTGTTAAAATTTGTGGAAAGATTTAAAGGTCTCATCAATTCGATTACGATCCCTGAAGCTGCTACAAGTTGGATCCACAAATCTATGTTGAAAGCGGTGGTTTCCGTTTGGGATAATTGGAAAACTACCCCAAAAATGGATACCCCGTTGGGAAAATACCCCGCAAAATAAAACTTCTGAGAAACTACCCCACCGTCTAGTTTTCCATCCAAATGGTGTTAAGTAGTCAAACTAGGCACACATGTGGGACTTTAGACAAAATTACCCTTTCTTCATGATCTCGACACGTGGCAGCCTCAATGAATGAACGGTGGGGATTAAAGCTGTGTAAATATACCCACACCTTTGTAGAAATGGCTGTTGTGTCCTCTACTTCTAAGTTCACAGGATTCCGACACGTGACAGCCTCAATGAATGAACGGTGGATATTTTCTACTCAATAACTTCATAGGATTTCACTTATGTTTGCTGAATACCAAAGTCACATGTACACCAAAGTCACCTGTACACCACAAATTACCCTGTACACAACAGATTTGGGTCTGTATACCACAGTCACCTGGACTTATAAGTCCCAACAAAACATACACACTGATTGCCTGTATAAGGAACATATCACCAAACATAAGACCCAAATCCAC
Organism: Papaver californicum; assembly: GCA_023531435.1. NCBI lineage: Eukaryota > Viridiplantae > Streptophyta > Magnoliopsida > Ranunculales > Papaveraceae > Papaver > Papaver californicum. The sequence continues at coordinate 1,928,741 of JAJJMC010012356.1, read as the reverse complement.
CTGCAAACCACTATAACATAATTTTTTTTTTTTGAAAAAACACAAACACACACACATAATAGAGAAGCAGAGATGCTTAATTACTGATCCAACACATAAGATTCTCAAAATAAAGTAATATCCACTACAAGTTCTCTCTAAAAAGAGAAACAATTAACATCATTATCAATGTCTAAAAGACCACCAAATGTTCTAAAATCAAAACAGCACAATCCAAGGAGAGAAAAAAAAATTAAACATCATATGGAACCTTGGTCTTTCTTTGCCTTTTGGAAGAGGGCTCTGAAGTATTGAATGATTGTTTAAAATTAACTTCCACATGTGAACCTGAACCTGCAGTAAAATTTTGGTTTATATTGATATTTCTAGAAGTTTCACCCTTTGCTTTCTTCTTTGTCCCAGCAGCCGCAGAAGAAGAAGTAGTGGTTGTAGTCCTTTTTGAAGAGGAAGTTGTACCTGCAGTTGAAGTAGATGTTGCATATTTCTTCCTAATCCTCTTTGAAACTGCATCTTTTTCAACAAATAACTCACCATCCACCTGACATTCAGTTGTTGCTCTTTTCTTCTTAGGGTTAGATCCAACATCTCCACCTTGACAAGTAGATTTGTTGTGATTAAATCCACCACATCTGCTACAATGTCTAGGCTTCTTTTGTTTGTCCCTCTCTGTCCAAGACCTCTTTCTATTCACACAAGGTATAGATGGATCTCTCATCAGATCTGGGTGGATGATATCAACTTGTGGCTTTTGAAGAAAAAGAAAGCTAGAGGATAAGAAAGATAAATGAATGATAAAAGATTTGTATTCTTTATATAGATGTAAAGACAAAACCTAAGGTTAAAATAGTAAAAGTACAAAAGATTATATATTAAAAGATTCTTAAAACAAAAGCTTCAAATTAAAAGCATACCTTGGAGAAGTCCTCTGTACTGTCACCTAATGGAGTTATTGAGAATGAATATGTGGTCTTATAATACTCCACAATATAGTATTTACTACAATACCTGTAAACATTAAACAGACCATTTATTTCATAAAATCAAAAACATTTATGTCAACTAAAAAAAATCAACAATATAAAAGTACTTACAGGGCCCAGTTTGGTCTCAGTTTGACCAATGCAAACATTGCATGCTGACATGGGAATTCCCTCAGCTGCCACTAGACACAAGTGCAGGTTTTGGATACAATATCAACTGTGAAAACTTTCTTTGATGTTATATTAGTAACCTCATACATTTTCAGCATTTGTGCAGGTTTAGAGTGATACTTCCCTATGAAATCTTTCATCTTACTAATTAGATTAAGTGCTGCAGGAACTAGATCACCATCCTTCCATGTTGCAGCAAGTACATTTTTCTTAGCATACATGCCCATGACCAACTGGCAGTACATTGTGGCCATCTTAGTCACAGGCTTGTCTCTAATGTTGTAACACATTGTATTGAAGGACTCACAAAAGTTGTTGTTAATATGCTCACATGCAGAATCATGTGGGAACCAAGATCTTGCCCAGGATTATGGATCTATTTTTTCTAGATAGTTGTATGCAGCAATATCTGCCTCTTTTAAAGTATCCATATGCACCTAAACATTAAGTAATAGAGATTAGTGGAAACAAAGCACATCATAAAACAAACAAAACACATCATAAAACAAACAAAACTCCACACTTAAAAAATAACCTACCAATGAGACTTTTTGTAGGCCTTGGCAGCATTCCATGCTAGACTTGTTAGATTTGGACCCTTGAATCCCTTGGTCAAAAAGTTCTTGTATAAGTGCCTGGAATATCAAAAAAGAGCATATTAAGTCAGGAGATAAATATATGAAAAGTATTTAAGAATGTTTTGAAGCCATTACCTTGCGCAGTATCTGTGATTGGCTTCTGGGAACAATTCTGCAACAGATTCTAGAAGTCCCTTTTGTCTATCAGATATAAATGTCAATCCATGTCTACTTATAATCTTAGGCTTCAAATCTTTCAGAAAATTGTCCCAGTTTTCCTCACTCTCATTCCTGCAAATACAAATTGCTAGTGGGAAAAGACAATTTTCACCATCCAAAGCAGTGGCTGCAAGTAGAACACCACCAAATTTTCCAGTCAAGTGACAACTATCCAACCCTGTAACTAGCCTACAACCTTCATTAAAGCCTTGTGTTTGAGCATGGAAGGATATTGTGACACTGTTAAATTTATTTCCTTTGTCATCTGTGGTGTAAGTGAAGTTGGCAATGCTCCCTGGATTCAACTCTGTAACCACTTGACAAAGACTAGGAACAATTGAGTATGAATGTTCATAACTTCCATTTTTTTCTTGAAGCAGATGCACCTCCAAACAAAGAAAGATAAAAAACAGTTAGAAATAATTAAAAGAAATCAAATAAATCAATAAAAGTGAACTACATACCCTTGCCTCACAAGCAACCCAATAAGGGATTTCTGTATTTAGGTCACTCCAAACTAAGAAGTCCTGTATTTGCTTAGGCTTTGGAATCCCATCACAAGGTTTCAATGTCTTCTTCAAATGGTTAGCTACAAATCTAGAGTTGCACTTTGGATTTTTATTTGGGTCTCCACTACCAATACAATTGTGCTCCAAGTTGCATTTCCTGATTGTGAAAGTAGCCTCACCAACTACTTGCCTTGCACAAACTTCTCACATACAACCTTCACTTTGCTTGTTCTTGCACTCAGCATACACTCTACAAGGCTCTGACCTCCTCAAATTATACACACTATGCTCTAACACTGCATACTCCCTTAAATGCCTTGAGAAAGCATTTTTATCTTCAAATGTCATTCCTTTACAAAATTCACCAGGAGAAGCTTCAGGAATATCTTCATTCTCCATTGTCAAATCACCTGGGTCCTTTACATATTGGCCAAATTGTTTCTTCCATGCCACCATATCAACTGCAGGCCCATCATCAACTGCAAGACCATCGTCCTCTGCAGGCCCATCATCTTCTACAGGCCCATCATCAACTGCAGGCCCATTTTTATCTGCAGGCCACCATTCTCTGCAGTCCCATCATCCTCTGCAGGCCCAAAGGACAATCTGTTATCATTAGGATCTACAAAATTATGTATAAATAAAAATAAAAAGTAAAAACTTACCATTCTGGACATCTTCCTTTCTAAGATGCCCTCTTAGCCATTCTGAATAACTTTTTTTGTCTCCTTCATCTTCACTTTCTACATAATGAAAATTTGGATCATCATCTGGATGACATTCATCCAAAGCTTCATTTGGCAGATTCACTTGTACCTCCTGAACAATACTAGCTTGTATAGATGCTTGTATTAAGAAGTCTTCATCATCATCATCCAAGTTAAGTTGAACACTAAATTTTTTCTTTCCTTTACTGTTGCCTTCTTGATTATCAGCAACACTAGCTTGGGTACTGAAAATATCACTATCTCGATCAAAATCTAGACTTTTCTTTCTTCCTGCCTTTTCTTCTAATCTTGGATTTTTCCTAACTATCACCTTTAGTTTACAAACTGTCTTTTTCTTTGGTGTAGAAACTCCACTTATTTCTGAACCACTAACAGTTTGACTACAACCTAAAACAGAAAGTCCTAGTGAAACATACCCAACCTCATCTTATGTAGCATTTCCCCACATATCAAAAAAGTATAATTCACATTTAATTTCATAAGTATCCCATAAAATTATTGATGGTAGTATAACACCAATTCCCCTCAACCTAATCCTTACCATTTCTTTAAACTTACTAAAACAAATATCTTGGCCAGCAACATCATCACAATAAAGTTTTCTACCCACATGTCTTCCATTCACAACAGTTAAACAAAAATTCATTTTCAAAACCCCAGTAGCATAAAAATATAACAAAAATCAGCAACCCTAATTAAAGTGGCTAATATAACAAACATGCATAACATCTGGATGAGCATATAACATAGCATAAAACAGACAGAAATTCATATGACAAAAATTCATTTTCAAAACAGACAACACTTTGGTAACAGATTAAGTAACAACATTTTTAAAACAGACAACACTTTGGTTTACAAACAGACAACACTTTGGTAACATGAATTCATTTTCAACACAACAGTTAAACAACCAGTCTAGATTAAGTAACAGCATTTTTCTTGTTTAAACACAAATTAGAAATTCCCCAAATTACACACAACAGAAACCACTAATTACACACAATTGAAACACAACTAAAACCACTAATTACACACAACATAAACCAGAAATTCCCCAAATCAGAAGCCCTACTGTTTATCGCGATGCATTGCTTGATCCCTTTCTTCTTCCTTCCTTAATCTTCACTGAACCCTAATTTCAGAAAAAAATTTACCAATTTCAGAAAATTACAAATCAACCATAATGAAATCAAATTAATCAATCGAAATAGAAACAGAAACAGAAATAGAAACCTAATTAATACTACATTCAATTTCATCAAGAAATAGAAAAACCCCCAATTTTTGAAAACCCTAAAAATCAATTTTCATTCAAAATCAAACTAATATAGTTAATTATGTAATTTGGGGAAATAGAAGTCTTGTGTTTCAATTTACTTACCTGTTTCTTCTTCCTTCCGTAATATTCAGTGAATCCTAATTTAAGAAAAAATGACCAATTTCAGAAAATTACAAATCAACCATAATTAAATCAAATTGATCAATCGAAATGCTACAATCATGTTTATACTATAATCAATCTCATCCTGAAACAGAAAAACCCCCAATTTATTTATAAAACAGAAAAACCCCCAATTTTTGAAAACCCTAGAAATCAATTTTCATTCAAAATCAAAGTAACATACTTAATAATATAATTAGGGGAAATAGAAGTTTTGGGTTTCAACTGACTTACTTGTTTATGCTGTTAATAAATGAATCGTCATTTTTTTCACTCGATATGGTTAGGGTTCTTCAGGATGTAGAGAAAAGAAAAAATGAAAGGGAAAGAAGATGAGCCTGACACTATGGTACTATGCTAAGTAAGCACTTCGATTTACTGATTTGAATAAGAAGAAGGGACGACATTTTTTTCAGTAGCAGAAGAAGAAGAAGGGACGGCTAGGGTTTTTCACGCTGTTGAGAAATGAAAAAGTGAAAGGAAAGAACCCTAGCCCGACCATATGGTACGTGTCTCATCTTCTTAATACGTGTAAGGTATCCACAGTCTAATTTTCCACGTGTTCAAACACGATCTACACACGTGTCCATCTAAATGATTAAAGAAGAGAAGGGTAATCTGGTAATTTTATCCGCATATGAGATCTCGTCAGACGAGATATTGACCAGTCAATCTCGTGATATTGACTTTTTGGATGGAAAACTAGACGGTGGAGTAGTTTCCCAAAAAAATTATTTTACGGGGTATTTTTCCAACGGGGTATCCATTTTTAGGTATTTTCCCAATTATCCCTTTCCTTTTCTGAGAAGCCAAAGAAATGGTCTCAAAGGTTCGATTAGATTGTCCTTCTGATAGAGAAATTATCTAACTCTTATGGTTCTTTTTTTAAAATTTCAAAGACTGGGCCTTCTAAGGATTTGAGACGGAGATATATTTGCATTCCTAGTGGTAATGCAGGGATGATTTGGAAATCGTTTTGGTCTTCTATGATCTCTTCTAATGTGCCATACACAAGATCTAATATTGTTGTTGATTCTTCTAACAAATTTATTTCTTCGGTTTTCCATAATTCATATTCTTTTCCTCCATTAAATAATCATGTCAAGGAGATCAATCCTCTTTCTTTGGGAATGGTTTGTGAAGTTCTAAACTTTCATATTGATTGGTCTAGAATTGTGAAGGGATTATCAAAAAAGTTTGGATGGTCTGGTAATCTGGGCATGCATAGTATCAATGGTAAGGTGGCTTTTCTCACAGCATCTTCGAAGGATATTTTTGATCAGTTCAAGGAGGAGCAAGTTTGTAAACTGGGTAAATCTTTGATTTCACTGAGACACTGGAATTATTCGGATTGCTACATTGATAGAGTGGCTAATTCTGATTCAGCTTATTGGATTGTATTCGTGGATTTCCTATGAATTTTTGGGATTATAGTCATTTTATGGCCATCTGTAACCCATGGGGTCAAGTAGTTAATATTCATCATTCTACTGCTTCTCTTTCGAAGTTAAATTGTTGTAAGATCAAAGTCCAATGTGATTTAAATAAAATCCCAGCTGTAACCCAATACAAGGGTATTTGGTTGAGTATTGAATGGATCCAAGATCATCTGGATGAAGATCATCAGGAACTTTTCGCAAAGCTGCCTATCAAATCAAAGATTGTAAAACTTGATTCGAATGGTCAACAATGCTCCAATTTTTTGGGTTCTATGTTTGCTGTAGCTAATACTATCAATCCTAGTTCTATGGGACACATGCAGTGTTAAATTATCGCCACAAAATTTCCTTAACGCATTTTCAAATTCAAATCATGCTGATATTTCGGCGGCTAATGAGACATTTAGGGACTGCAATGGGCTATCTGAACCCAGGATAAGGGATAACTATTTAAATGGGTTAGTAATGTCTAAATATGGGTATGTGGATCAAGTCGAATCTAGACACTAGGAATTACTAGCTAATCCTATATTAGGGATCCATTTAACCTCTAATCCTACACCAAAACCCGTTTTTAATCATTAATCACGCGTCCAATTTACGTGAGAACAATGAGAAACCGAATTTTAATATTCCATAAATACTCCTCTTTTCTACCAACTACATATTTAGCCAAAATCAAAACTTCAAAAAAAAAAAATCGTCAATTGTAGCTCACAGATTTTTCTTCTCTTTCCGCTTCAGTGGTGTTTTTTGGTTTTAGGGTATCGTCAATCTCCAGGTAATTTTCTTTTAATCTTCTTCTCTATATCTTTCTCCAGGTACCGTCAATCTATGTTTTTGTTTTTTAACTGAAATCATGATAATCAACTTGATTTCATGTTTTGTTTGTTTTCTTATACTGAAATCCGGATTAGAAACCTTTTCTATGATGTACATTTTGTTGAATTTCATGATCAATCTCGTTTTTGTTCGTGTTTTAGTTTTCTTTTCATCTTTTGAAACTGATTTTGTAGTCGTTCTATTTTGTTCATTATATTGTCGTATTCAGTGTTTTTACATGTTGTTTGATAATAGGTTTTATTTGGTTTTCTTTTATTTTTCAGGGAATCATGATTTTTGTTCTTTCTTTTTCTGTATGTTTTGAATGTTTCTTCAGTACATATTAATACGTACTGTTTTTTCTTAACTTTTTTGATATATATTGTTTTTCTAGTATACTTTTTTTGAATCAGTACATATTTTGTTTGCACTGTTTGTCTGTTATGTGTGTTTTTATAATATGTGTGATACTTCTAAAACAGTACATATTATGTTGTATTGTAGATTTAGTATTCCTATCATCTTAAAATATATATTTTGATTTGTGTTTTTGTGTTATTTTATATGCATCACATTTCTTCAGGTTCAACATGTCAGGTGTTGGTTCTAATCCAAATAGCTTTTGCTACTCTCATGTATACCACAAGCAACACCACATTGCATATTTGGTTACTTATCTTCGACTTTGGAAGATTTGAAGTTTACTATTTGTAATGCGTGGAGCTGGTTGACTCCATCAACTATTGTTGTTAATTATGTTGAAAATGGAGTGAAAGTCCCTGTACTTGCTGATGTATCCCTTCAAGGTCTTGCTGCATTGCATTTTACGAAGAATTCATATTTCTTTGAGTTGCATGTTGATGTTGTATTATCCTGTGCATCTAATTCTTTGAAAATTACTGATATTGACAACAGTGCTGAGTTGGTTTTGAGTGCTAGGAACAGTTATTTGAAATATTCTAAAGAGGTTGCCAGTGTTCTTTTTTCTGATGGTTGGAAGAATCTTTTTGAAGATAAAAACCATTTCTTCCATGGTGGTGTTGAAGTTGTTAGGTTAGCATGTCAGAAATATTGTTTGAGGACTGGATATAAGGTTAAAAAATTGAAGAATGACCTTTAAGAGATTCACAGCCAGATGCAACAATTACAGTTGCTCTTGGATGCTTCACGCGGTTGCCATGAATGGGTCTTTGGATGTGTTTAAGATAAAGTATTACATGGGTAGGCACACTTGTGGAGCTGGTTATAGGTTGAGGATTCCAACTGTTTCGAGGAAGCTTGTAAATCATTTAGTTCATGAGCGTGTCAAGCACAACCCTCTAATAAAGCCGCAAGAGATTATGGATTACATTAAAGTTGGTGGAGGGATCAACATCAAGTATCACCACGTATATCATGCACTAGAGTTATCCCATGAAATGATTTTTAATGGCGATGTAAAGTCATACACTGATCTTGCTTGGTGGGTCACTACTGTTCGGGAAACCAACCCAGGGTCTTATATTGATTTTGATTTCAACGACGCAACAAAGAGATTCCAAAAAATTTTTATTTGCTTTGGAGCTTGTAGAGAGGGTTATAAACTTTGTCGTCCAATGATTTTTTGTGATGCGACATTTCTTACCGGGAGGTTTAAAGGAGGTCTAATGGATGCTACATGTCTTAATGGCAATCAAGGTAACTTTGTTATATGGTACATATTTTTGATATGTATCTGTTTTTATGTACTTTAGGATCATACACATCATACATAAAATACATATTGATATACACTGTAGGTATAACATATTTTTTGATTAAGTCTCACCACGTATATCATGCACTAGAGTTATCCCATGAAATGATTTTTGGTGACGATGTAAAGTCATACACTGATCTTGCTTGGTGGGTCACTACTGTTCGGGAAACCAACCCAGGGTCTTATATTGATTTTGATTTCAACGACGCAACAAAGAGATTCCAAAAACTTTTTATTTGCTTTGGAGCTTGTAGAGAGGGTTATAAACTTTGTCGTCCAATGATTTTTTGTGATGCGATATTTCTTACCGGGAGGTTTAAAGGAGGTCTAATGGATGCTACATGTCTTAATGGCAATCAAGGTAACTTTGTTATATGGTACATATTTTTGATATGTATCTATTTTTATGTACTTTAGGATCATACACATCATACATAAAATACATATTGATATACACTGTAGGTATAACATATTTTTTGAAGGTGCAGACATGAAGTACATATTTGGTATGTACAGCTATATGACAACAATAAAACACATCTGTGATCAAGACATGAAGTACATATTGATATGGTTTTTTATATTTTGTTTTCCAAGTTTTTATCCTTTTGCATATGCATTAGTTCCTGGCGAAGATAATGATAATTGGCATTGGTTTATGAAAAATCTTAAAAAAGTTGTGGACCATCGTCCCATCACCTTTTTGACTGACCGAGGTGAAGGTTTGTTGAATGTAATTCCTGAAGTTTTCCCTGATTTTTATCATAGCTATTGTTTTTTTCACTTGAAAAATAACTTACCCATCAGTAAGGCTGATGAAAAATATAAAGAAGTGGTGGACTGTTTCCAAAAAGCAACATATGCGCTTTCTCCAGCTAGATATGAAGAAGTTCTTCAAGGAATGGTTTATCTAGGCAGGCTTTGGGTTGCTCAATATTATCGTAACATTCCTAGGGAAAAGCGGTCTAGTGCATACTTCCCAGGATATAGGTATGGTCAGACTTCTTCAAGCATTGCTGAGTCTTTTAATAACTGGATTCGCCGCGAGAAGAAGTTACCTCTTTGTGCTCTCTCTGACACAATCAGGTTTTATAAGTTTTTTATAACTCTACAAGCATATATGTAAAAAAAAAAAATTATCATGTAGGCTTCGGGTAATGGAGTTGATGTCTGAACGTCGTGGAGAAAGTCTTTTGATGGATCCGGAACTCTTAACCCCTGTGTATCAAGCCTTGCTTGAACTACACATTCAAATTGGTCGTCCTTGGAAAGTTAGTCAGTCATATGCTCACGTCTTTGAAGTTCATTCCCCAAGGTTAGTTTTTTTAGGTAACCTGCTCTTTTGAACTGAGATATCCACTATATTCTTTTTTTTTTTTTTTTTGTAATGCAAATATCAATATATACTGCGTAAAATAATATGCTTGGTTTTCTTTATTTTTTACAGGTCTCATATGGTAGATCTACAGCAAAAGAGTTGTACTTGCCAAAGATGGCGCGTGTATGGTTTTCCATGCTCGCATGCTACTGCAGCCATTGCTGCATCTGGGAGAAAGTTCCTTGATTATATCGATGAATACTTCAAAGTTAGATGTTATCGCCAGCTATATTCAAACTCTATCAGACATGTTCCTAATCATGACAAGTAAGTTTTTAAGCAGTAAATATTGATTTTTTATATGGTAGTATCATACATGAGAATGGTTTTAAGCAGTATATATAAACCATAAATTAAAACTAGCATAGTACATATTGATTTTTAGTGTAACACACATCAACAAAAACTGCACAAGTATAGTAGTTTTTTCTTATTTATGTTTTTCAATATACCGCAGGCCTGATGAGTATATCGCAGAAGATACTGTTCTGCCACCAATAGTAGTTAGGGATCATCCAGGAAGAAGAAGAAAGAACCATATCAAGAGTGCATAGGAGAGGAGCAAAAAATCCTGTTACATGTTCAAATTGTAAAATGAAAGCTCATCACAACAAGGCTACATGCAATGTTATCCGTCAGTATACATTACAGAATCCTGTTACGGATGAGAATTAATTTCATTAGATTTTTGTTATAGTACATTTTGGATTTAAATTCCTTTTAGAAGATACTTGTTGCATTTTTTTTACGTTTCTTTTTTCAGAACTTGTTTGTGTGCCAACTGAGTTATGTTTCTTAATGACAGAATTTGAATTTGATAATATAAATCTTATATTTTTCTCCATCTAAAAAGATGTATGAACAATTGGTTTAATGTCATTCACTCTATACGGGGGTCGAGGGGGCAGCGTCCCCTCGTTTTAGTAATACATTTTTCTTAGTGATTAGTGATTTTTATTCCCAATACATTTTTCTTTTATTTTTTTAGTAATCTTGTAGTTGTTTCAATATGTACTTGCTTTTTAGATTATGAATCTATTGGTTTTGAGTTTTAGGACAAAGTACAAATCAATATATACTTCATAGTACATTTTCATTATGTACTTGGTTTTAGATTATGAATCTATTGGTTCAGAGTTTCAGAACAAAGTACATATCAATATGTACTTTTTAGCACATATCAATTTGTTCTACCTTTCTATATTACTCTAAAATTAAACAGAAACCTTACAATGCTAATAAAGATCATCACACACATATATATATATATATTAACATACTAACTAAAAACCAAGTTGAATACGTAGAAACCAAGTTCAATAAGTAAACAAAATAAGAAAGTTAATGAAGTAGTACCCACAAAACCCCGCACAGACCAAAAATAAAAATGTACCAACTTTTCTCCTCATACCAAGATCTACAAAATTTACCAACTATGCAGTTAAACATGAATCCCAACTGATTTCAGGATGAGTTGTTGTCAACAACTTGCATGCTAACTTGATTCTTTTCAGCTGAATCTTCTGCATCAGTTGTACATCATCCCACAAACCTTTCCCATCACAATCAGTCTTTGCTCTCCTCTTTATAAAATGCGTCACATAAAGAAGGCAGTCTGGCCAGATCCCTTGTTGGGGACATTCAGAGTCAGTCAACTGTACGGTGGTCAGCATGTTTCTTTTGTGCTCGTCTAAACACAGGTTGATAGGGTGGAACATGTATTTATACATTGTCTTGGAATTTTCATAACAATGTTCCTTGAACGCCACAGATGAGTTGTAATGTTTGAATGTTTCTGTTTTAAACTCAAACTCCAGCAGGGTCCAATGCCTGTTGCCATGGCACATTGGTACAAGTATCTTTTCAATGTCTTCGCTCATCTTCACTATTGGCATTATGATAGCATTCACCTCTGACCCTTTAATATAGTCTGGCTTTTCGACATGATACTGAAAATTGGAAACGTTTAATAGGTTATTTCACAAAAATTTATATCAATATATACTGTTTTTCATAACCAATGTTCAAAAGTATAAAATAAGTAAAAAAACACATACCCAAGAAGTTGGATCCAGGTGCAACACTTTTAAGTATTTTTTTTCTTCGGCAGCATTTGCTTGGTCTTGTTCAAAAGCCAGTTGAAGCTTATATTGAGCATAGTTTATGAGATCTTGATCTAATGATCTGTTGAACACCAGATCCTCCATTGTACTCCCCCTTATGCCGATACCACCTCCGTTCTCTACTCTCCAAGCAACAGAGCTGCACATTTATAACAAAAACACATATATGAAGTAAGTTTTTTTTTTTGATATGTACTGCAAAAATTTCTTGATTTAAAATTAAAATGAAGGGTAGAAAGTACTTACATTCCCTTTCCGTTCTCAAAGTACGGAAGTAGAATCTCTAGTTGTTCTGCTGTCATACTCTCGTAGAGTGGTGACTTGAGAAGATCCAAGAATTTCTTTCTTGGTTGTTGAGCTTTCTTAGCTTTGTTGGCTTTTGTTGTCTTTATTGTCTTCTTTCTCTTCTCAGTTCTTGGATTTTTCTTTTTAGAAAACATATTTCCACTATCAAATAATGGATCTGTTTTCTTCCCAGGATTTGCACGGGTTACACCTGAGAAAGAAAGTGACCAGGAGGTATATCTTCTGTTGGATTGACTGTCTTCTTTGCAAGAACCTTTGGTTTTGGTTTTGCTTTTTCAGCAGTCATCCTGGCAATTTTGGTTGCAAGGGGAACGTCGCTTGGCGTCTAGGTTGTTGTAACTTCATTTTCCTGCATTTTTGAATCCAGATTTTCAGTAGTATATTTGAATCATATTTTTTCAAACAATGACAATAAAGGTAAATTATCACAGTTAGGGAGATATACCTCCTGGTCACTTTCTTTCTCAGGTGTTACTTGAACCGCATCTTTCTCTGGGTTTATTTGGGTTGGCTGAGCTGTAGCTTGTTGACCTTCTACACGTCGCAAATCATTTCCAAATAAATTATCAATTTTTTTGCAAATATCAATCCCAAATAGAGTAGTATGGCTTGAAAAACTACCATTTTCTAGGATGAGAGATTCATATTGCTCATCATAAACATCCCTGCTTGAAATGGCTAAGTCTAAAAATTCTTCGAATGAGAATTTTTCAATGTCTTCAAACTTAGCCATCGCAGTAAACAAAGGGATTCTCATGCCGACGAAGCTTTCAACCAGAGTTTTAACGTCTTTTTCAACCTCTGGGTTCTGTGACATCTCTTTTATCGTTTCAAGACTCTGGTCAATTGCTTCAACCACCTTCTTCATTGCTTGTTGTTCAAGCCCAGCCAAATCATCCTACAACCACAGAGTTTTTATTCATGATAGGTAAATGCATACTGATATGTACAATTATATGACAATAACAAAACACATTTGTAATCAAGTACATACTGATACGTACAGCTATATGACAATATATAAAACACATATGTATTCAAGTACATATTTGATATGTACAGGTATATGAAACAATAAAATACATCTTTAATCAAGTACATACTGATATGTACAGTTATATTTGATAAACACATTTTGTAATAAAGAGTGAAACTAACCAGCATTACTTACCTGTGAGTTACTGTTCTCCTGCATCTTTTTGACCTCTTCCTCCAGGTCAGATCTAGCCCATGTTTTGATAATATCAACATCAACACCACAGAACTTGCGCACTGAAGGTGGTGTTGATGATGCAACATTAATGGCACCCTTTTGAAGGTGGTGCCACTCACATCATTTTGTTCATCTGGAGTTGATGTCTGAACAGTTGGCACGTCTTCTCCCAAATCTACTCCACCTTCTGTTATGTTTTCACGAAGAGGATCTGTTGGATTAGTAGGATATGGGAATTCTCCTGTTGGGTCAGTTCCTAAATCTGTGGGACTCCCATCAAACGAGTCTGGAAACTCTCCTTCATTTTCAGGCTGCATTGGAGAAGCTTTCATGTAAATGTCATGCAACATTTGCAGAAGCCTTGGCGCATCAAGCGGTCCATCCTCATGCTTCATAGTGTTAGCTTCATTCCATTTCTCAAATATTATCTTTCTCAGATCTTCATATCTTCCTTTACAGTTATCTTCTTCCATATCCTTTGCTGCAGTTTCTTCTTTGTCTTCTTCTTTATCTTCTTCCTTTTCATCTTCACTGTTCTCTTCTTCAACTTTTCTTGTTATTCTGTTCAGAATTTTCTTTTCTTCATTGGTGTATTGAACCTTGAAATTGTCATTGAACTGTACCAAAACAATAAAATATGTACTCAGAAATATGTTATACAAAAACAAGTTTTTTCATGAGGTACATATCAGTATATACTGTAGGATAAAAAACATCATACATTCAACACATATCATTGTATACTGTATGATAACACAACATCATAAATGTAATAAATAAGTACATATTTTTCTTACCTCATATTCAGTTTTATCAATATCTTTTTGTAGTTCAGCACATAACTTTGACAGATTCCATTTTACAGCTCTCGGAACAAACATTTTTTCTGGAATCGTCTTTATTTCCTATGGTTCCAACAAATATGTATGCTCTGCATACCAAATTTGTTTTGGAAAAAAAAATCACAAAAAAAAGTTAAGAATATATCATTATTTCATTGAGTAAACTACTAAAAAAAAATTAGTACGTATTCTTACCAACAAATAGTTCAGACACCCTGTTGTACTCTCGACTGCGTTGACATTGTCATTTAATGACTTTTCAAGGTAAGAATGTATCAAATCAGGCCATGACACATTCTTCGCATCTTCTAGATCCTCCACAAGACCTATGTACTTTTCAGTCAAGGCATGTGCATCTTTTGTTGTGAAAAACAAAGTGATACACATGAAAAGGCATAAAAGCCTTACCAAGTCTTCAACATCTCTCACTTCTTGACTTTTTTTCTCAATATCTTCTTCACTTCCTTCTTCACTTTCTTCTTCTCCATCACTTCCAATTTCTTCATCACTTTCTTCTTCTTCAACATTCTTCTCAGTTGCTTGTTTTTTTCTTAGAAGTTTCAACACTTCTTCCTGTATCCTCACTCTGTTAACCTTTTTGGTCTTTGGTACATCAGCAAAGAACCTCCGGAAGAAAGCACAGTTTCTATATCCACCTCTAGATGTCAGTATTATATCTTCATACTGTCTTTTTGCTGCTCTTGGAATTCCAAAGATAATAGCTGCTTCTTCAGGAGTGGATGTTAGAATATGCGAAACTCCATGCCTTTTGAACTCAAATCTGAGCTCATCTGCAACTTTACTTCTCTTATAACACTTTATAAGAGTGGTCACAACAGTTTTATTCTTCATACGATGATCTGCACCCAGATTTGTGTACCAAAACATCAGAAAAAAGTTGCCATACGGTTGCTCACTGATTATGCGCAACTGAGTTTCACTCAACTCAAGCTTTTCTGCCTTGATTTCTTTAACAAGCGACCAAATCCCCATGAACCCACTTCTGTAGATCTTCCTGGCAGGTGCAGGTGCAGGTTTTGTGGGTTTCTTCACACCAACTGCATAATGAACATAATGTCAATATCCCTACAATATATCAATATGTACTATAATATAAAACAAAGTATATATTTTTTTTATATGTTGATATGTATCTGCTATATCATGAAAAAAATATACATTGATATGTACTGATCCAATTCAAGATTAGAACAAAGTACATATCAATATATACTATCATGTATGCAAGATGTAAATGCTTTAGTATAGAACAATGTACATATATATATATATATATATATATATATATGCTTTTATATGTATAGCATGAACAAAGTACATATCAATATATACTTATCCAATTCAATATCTAGATGCTATAACTTTGAAAATAAGCATACACTGATATGTACTGATCAGTAAAACCAAGTACATATCAATATTTACCTTATGCCGCATGCTAGATCTATGTGCTAAAACATGAAAAAATAAATAAACATATATTGATATGTACCCATGTTGTATGCTATATCTAACTCCTACAACATGAACAGAGCAAGTTATATATTGATATGCACCAATGATATGTACCTTTTTTGGCAGAAACAACAACACCCTTCTTCTTTTTCTGTGATGTAGATGGAGAACGAACAACAAGAGCTTTGTTCTTCTTCTTTGTAGATGGAGAATCAACAACTTCATTTTGTTTCTTCTTTTTTGATTTTGCTGGTGAATCAACAACAGTTTGTTTCATTGTTTTTGATCTTGTTTGAGAACCAATAACTTTTGTGTTATTTTTCTGTTTTGATTTTGCTGGAGAATCAACAGCAGTTTATTTTGTTTTTTTTGATGTTGCTGGAGAATCAACAACTTCATTCTGCTTTTTTTTTTTTGATTTTTTGGGTATATAATCTACTTTAGAAGCTTTCTTGTTCTTGTGGTGGAGATTTAGGAGTATCTTGTTCTTCAATCACAATTTCCTTTATACTTCTGTTGATTTTTCGTTTTGTACCCAAGTTTAGATGGATTTTTTGAAGTAGTATAATGCTGATTAGTAGGTTAGGTTTTAGTTTGTATAATGCTGTAAGAAATCAAAATGCTGCTAATCCTGTTGAGTTTCAGTTTTTGATCTCTGTTTTTAAGGTTTTGATTTTTGATTTTTGTTTTTGCCCTAGTTTTTAAGTTTCTAGGTTTTCATTTTGAGAGTAATGGAAGTCGAGTGGTGTAACTGGTGTTGGTGGAGTAGATGGACGTTTTGCCCATTAAGAAGTAGAGTAGTGTAGGAGGTGGAGGACGTGGGATGTCTACACTTGAGTAGTTATGGGTAGAATGGTAAATGGGTTTTTTGAATAGGTTTTTGGACTAATGGGTATGTACATTTCCCGGATGGACTAACCATTAACATGGTCCGGGTTTTTTGGACGGTCCAACAAATTTCCCATCTAGACACCCTTGGATCACAGTGCGTAAGAAAAAGAAATCGAGTTGGGTTTCGGGTCAGTATTTGGGTCAGAATACGGGTCATGGTTCTGGAACAAGCTTGGGTTTCGGTCTGTTGCATGCAAAAGACCCAAAACTGGTTGATGTTGTTGGTCACTGTTAGACCAGTTGGAAATGTGCCCATCAGTTTCAACACCTGTCCATGTCCGACAGATTCAACACCTGGATAACTCAATTCCAATTTCGGTGAATAGAAGTGGATCGGATAGTAATATTTCAAAAACAGTGGCCGAGTTAAATCCATCTATTCCAGTTAATAAGTCTAGCTCATTTCTTTCTAATAAATCTGTTGAGGGTGGTGCGACAGTTTCTTCTCAAGACCAAAGTTTTTCTCAATCTGCATTCTCTCTTATCGAGGAGGAGATTAATAATTTGGTGGAATTTCACCTCTTTCAACAAGGTTTTAGGGATTAACTGTGATGAGCCTCAATCTAGAATTACTTGTAGAGAATTGTTAACCAAATTGAAGAAAAATGATAAAGAGAGGGTCCTTGACAGAATTATTGAGTATGATGGTATGGATTTCTTTGACCAAGTTTCAAGCGATGAAGATTGGGAGGAAGAAGAAGCAAGGGGTGCTGGTAATTCTTCGTCTAATTCTCATGACTTTTCTCCTTCTCCTTCTCCTTCTTTTAATTTTAGGGATTCTAATTCGTTAAATGGATCATAGAATTATGTCTTGGAATATTAGAGGATTAGGACAGGATGAGAAAATTATTGCTATTAGAAATACAATTAGGAAAAATAATATTCCATTTCTTCAATTTAAGAACAAAAAAAGGAGCAGGTGGATGCCTCTTAATTAGAAATTTATGGCGAAACAATTGTTTTGAGTATGTTTTCTTACCTTCTGAAGGCCGGTCAGGAGGAATTATTGTCATCTGGAATAATACTTTGTTGATTTTAGAAGATCAACTTTTAGGGGCTTTTTCAGTGTCTCTGAAATTCCGAAATATAAGTGATAATTTTGTTTGGCTTTTCACATCTGTTTATGGTGCTTCTGATCCAGCTGACTATGCTCAATTTTGGCAAGAGATGCGGGACATTAGACTTATTTTTGATGATCCTTGGCTATTAGGTGGAGACTGGAATGCCATTTTATCTCAGTTAGAAAGAAACAGAAGTGGGGGATGTATTACAAATCAAAAGAATTTCAGAAGATTTTTGAATGCCTGTAATCTTTTGGATTTAGACTTTTCTGGGGGTAGATTCACTTGGACAAACTTTCAGAATCCACCTATTTTGAGTAGGTTAGACAGATTTGTTTGCAATGCGGGGTGGGAAGATAAATGTCCTAATTTAGTGCAATTCAGAATGAAGAGACCAATCTCTGATCATGCTCCAATCCTTCTTTGCTGCAATGCTGGTAATACTTCGAAGCCTCCTTTCCGATTTGAAAATTACTATATTATTCACCCTCAGTTCTTAGAGACAATGAAGCTATGGTGGAGTAGTCTCACTTTCACTGGTAGACCTAGTTTTGTTCTAGCTAAGAAATTGCAAGGTCTCAAGTTTTTCATTAAGAAATGGGGAAGAGAAGAATTCGGGTCTCTACAGGATGAGGTTGATAGACTAGAGAACCTCATTGATGTATGTGATAGTATGGAGGAAATTAATCTTCTTTCTCAAGAAGATTTTGTAGGTAGAAAAGTTACTAAAATCAAACACAAAGCTACTTCTCTTAACTTAGCCAGGAAATGGACGCTAGATCAAAGGGCCAATGGTTAGCGGATAGGGAAAGGAATTCTAGGTTTTTTCACAAGAATGCTTCCTGCAGGCAAAGATCGAATAACATTAATTCTCTTCTTATAAATGGAGTGGTTAGTCACGATAAATTTCTTATCAATGATGAAGTCAAGAATTATTATTCTAATCTGTTTGTTGAACATAAGGCTGTTAGGCCTAAATTTGATGATCTAGAGATGCCTAATTTAAGTGTGCAACAGAGAATTTGGTTAGAAAGACCTTTCGAGGAAGAAGAGGTTCAGAAGGTTATTTGGAATTTTGGCACCAATAAGTCTCCGGGTCCAGACGGTTACACGATGGAATTCTTTAAAGCAGTTTGGGAGGTGATCAAGCCAGAGCTCATGGCAGTCATCAAGGAGTTTGAGGTTAATGGTAATCTAGATTGGAGATTGAATTGCACTAATATCATTCTTATTCCTAAGTGTGATGGGGCTATAAATATGAGTGACTTCATACCTATTAGCCTTATTGGGGGTGTCTACAAGATTATTTCGAAGTTATTAGCCGATAGATTAAAAATGGTACTTCCTTATATTATTTCTGAATTTCAGGGTGCCTTTGTGGACGAAAGACAGATTACAGATGGTATTCTCATTGTTTATGAAATGATAGATTCTAGAGAAAGATCTCAAATTCCAGGTCTGGTGGTGAAAGTGGACTTAGAAAAAGCATTTTACTGCATCAGTTGGAGTGGTCTTGATTACATAATGGGGAAATTTGGATTTGACAGTATTTGGAGAAACTGGATTAAGTGGTGTTTTTCAAGTGAGAGATTTTCTATGATTATAAACAATCAAGCCTCAAAACTGTTTAGAAGTGGTAAGGGTGTGAGACAAGGTGATCCTATGTCTCCATTTCTCTTTATTATGATTGTTGAAATTCTCTCTTTGCTTATCAAAAAGTCTGCTTATTTGGGTCTTATTAGTGGTTTCAGGCCAACAATTGATGGGATCGAGATCAATCATCTGCAATTTGCTGATGACCTCATTGTTTTCTTAGATGACTCAATTGAACAATCTAATTTAAAGAACATTTTGTTAGCTTTTGAATCGGTCTTTGGCCTTAGAGTTAATTTCACAAAAAGTGTTGTTGTTGAAGTTGGCCAGGCTCAAAATGCAGTGGTTTGTGCTGACATTTTTAGGTGTTCTAAGCTTAACTTTCCAATTAACTACCTGGGAATTCCTTTGGGAAGTAAGTCTAAAGCTGTGGGTGTTTGAGAAATAATTCTTCATAAATTCTAAAAGAGGCTAAGTACATGGCAAAGAAAATACTTGTCTAAAGGTGGAAGACTACTTCTAGTTAAACATGTTCTGGCAAGCTTGCCAATATATTATCTTTCTCGTTTTCAGCTCCCTGCTTCCGTCGAAAAACAAATGGAAAGGACTATGAGACAATTTCTTTGGGGGTCTACTGATTCTGTTAAGAAGAGAAGTTGGGTCGGTTGGAAAAAAGTCAGCTTACAGAAAGAAAGAGGTGGTGTGGGAATTAAGAAGTTAAGACTTATGAATCAGTCTTTGCATGCAAAATGGAATTGGAGGTATGGAAAAGAAGACAAAGCACTGTGGAAAAATATTATATACCAGAAATTTGGTGGCGATGTCAATGCTTTTTTCCCTAAAGACTCTAACAAGTTTATCGAAAAAAGTTTATGGTCTGGAATCTTAAAATCAAAAATGCAGGTGGTCAACAACTCCATTATTCAGGTTAACAATGGTAGGAAATGCTTATTTTGGAAAGATAGATGGCATAATGGGCACAATGGTCAATATTTAGAGTTGCTCTTTCCTTCCCTTTTTAAACTATCTGGAAGTAAAGATGCTACTATTAAGGAAATGATTGTACAGACCGGTAATTCTAGAAGTTGGAATTTCAACTTTGTTAGAGCTTTGAGAAATAAGGAGATTAATGATGTAGCTAACATTTTAGCTTTGATTCAAGACCCTCTTGTACTTGCAATTGGTGAGGACAGATGCTTATGGCAACCAGGTACTTCTTTCTCTGTAGCTAATTGTTACTCTGCCTTAGAAAATGATAGTCTAATTTTATTTCCTCACAAAGTCATTTGGAACCACAAAATCCCACAAAAGGTTACTTTTTTCACTTGGACACTTTGTTATAAGACTGTTCCTACTTTGGATTTTTTGAGAAATGTAATCCTGATTAATGTGTGTATTATGTGTAAGAAGGCAGCTGAATCAAACTCACACTTATTCTTATATTGTGATTTAGCTAGAAAAATTTGGAATTACTTTTTGGATTGTTTCAAGGTTAAGTGGGTTTTTCATGAATCCGTGAAACTAAACTTATGGGAATGGAATAAGAAGAAGGGGAGATCAAGGAAAAGTAAGGTGTGGGAATTCTATGGACTATATGGCTAGAAAGGAATAGAAGATTGTTCCGTGGAAGATATAGAAATGAACAAATGCTTATTAATGATGTAAAGTGTCTGATTTTCAATTGGCCACTTAGATTTAAGTTTTTTTGGTAACATCTCCTTGGATTGTGCTATCAGGAAATGGAACCACCTCATGTAACTAGTTCCTGGTTATGATTTTCTTTTTTATTTTATTTTTTGTACCTATCTTTTGTAGCCTCTACTCGATTTTCCCTGTGGTTTAGATGTTCTTTTATTTAATATAGCCATTTTTTGAGTTAAAAAAAAATATTTAAAAACATGACAATCACAGAGCAAGGGTCAAAATTATATAGTAACAACACATGAATAACAGGGTTAAAATTGATACATAATGAAACGTGTTAAAATTAATACACCAAAAAATTACTTCCTAATCCCTCCGTCCAAGATATATATATACAATACATTTTTTATTTTTGATTGTCCATCTAGACATAGTTCTAATTTATAAATAACTTTTTAGATATATACTTATTAATAATATTAATATTACAGTAAAACGAATTTAATATTTTTAATTTTTATTAAAAATTAAAAAAGTATAGAAAAAATAGATTTTATAACTTTTATTTTTTTAATTTCATACAAATTTATTTTATCCTTCTGTAACTTAAACGGAAGGAGCACTTATTAGGAAGGCCGTGTACGTCACGGGTCAAGCTCTAGTCATGTTTATAAACCATAACGATTTTCAACTGTAGGCAATAGAAACCTTCCGAAAACCTAGAAAAAGAAAACTGCTGATGATATCTGATAAAACTAGTTTTCCTCTTCAATCGACCAGTAAATTATAATTATTAGGGTTTCTGTTATCCCTTTCTGTTAAAGAACAATGGCCTCATTTGCCTCTCTCGAATCCGCGATATTCGAAAAAGAAGAAAGAAAGCAGTAAGTATTAATTGACTCTTAACTCCTCCAATCACCTAATTACTTACTCACTGGTTTATCTTCTCTTACAGACAATATCAATCTCATATTCGAGGACTAAATGCATTCGATCGTCATAAGAAGTTCGTGAAAGATTATGGTGAGAATTGAACTCTCATTTTCATAATTTACATTTTTGTATTTCCTTTTCTTACCTGTTGTAGTCTTTCGAGTTTGTTCTCATGTCATCTTAGTAATGTTATATCAAGGGATACCTTGCAATTATAAAAATTATCTCTACAAATCATGTGCGAAAGCAAACCACTTGAGCAGAGTTTGTTGCCATGTTATAAACAAATGTAATTTATGAACAACATTATGTCCAGAAATATCAGATGAGGGTTGAGAGCCTAACAACAGCATGGGACCAAGGTGACTCTTAGGTATGGAATCTCAGCCATCCGGAAAGCACTGCCCATGGTGCTGCCACACTAAGCATTCTGTTAGTTTATCCGTGACTCAAGAAAGTCTTTTAGTTCTTTGTTTACCCTCTATCAGTAAATCTGTTTTCCATTATATCTTCAAAAGCTTTTACTTTGGTACTAGAGAATTGCACTGCATTAGTCTACCTACTGAAAAAATGGAGACTGAGAAAGCATGATGATAATGAGATTTTTATTCGCTGGATCTCAGTTTCCTAAAGCAAACGGATGGTGAACAATCTCCTTCGTCTAAGTAGGAAGGGGGCTATACACATCTTTACATTTGAATGTATCTATCGATGAGATTATTATTATTATAGTGAGTTACATAGATAAAGTGGGAAGCCTAGCCACTAGTGGGCAGTGGCACCCACTCTTTTTTGGATCGTGAGACCTAATCTAAAGAAGAGAGTTCTCGATTTTATAATTATAATCGAAACTAGCTATGTAATTCTGCAATCTCTTTACAAAGACTATCGTGTCCTTTCCTAGTTCGCCTAGGGTAGTGAAGGCTAGCACTCCAAGCCCATATCCGTGAGCGACGCATTTATCTAGATATTTGTTTTGTTTCCGGGCTATGGCGTTCGAGATTGCTAGGCCTGGCGAGAAAGCTGTTCTCCCCCCTCCAGTGAAGGGGGACACCCCTGTAATGTCAAGACAGACGTCACGACCATTCTCCCAGTTGTATACCAGAATATCCGCGGGCCTTAATGAATTCTCGTCGTTCGATAAGAAGCCCAACTAGACTTCTTTACGCGCTGACACTCCGGCTCTGTAGCACATGTCCGTAAGCACGTCCCGAACCAGGTCGTATCTAAACTTTAGGCCCACTTTGCTGGCACAGTGCAGGGCGTGGTCTTCGAAGACGTCCATGCCTCTACCGCAACTGGGGCATAAATTGCGCTCTGCAAACATGGGTATCCCGAGTCTGTAACTAAGTACGGCCCGGAATTGCCTAGGCCCAATTGCCTGGTTGAGCCCAGCTATTGGGACTGCCTTGAGGAAGTCTTGGGCGTGGCTGAGTTTGGAGCATTGCCACGGGATGCCGTCACGTTCTGTCATGGGGAATCTACTGGGATGGTCTTCTTAACAACATCGAAGTATAGGACTGTCAATGAGTGCATTGGGCTTGGGGCAGTAGCTTGGATGTTGTAAGATGAGGCCAAGCCACAAATCTTGATGAAACTGGTCAGAGCAAGCTGGTAACTATGATATGTGCATGTATCCATAGGGGCTCTGAGTATGGTGTTCTGCAACTGCATTGTCTGAACACAGGAGGCAAGGTAGTTATAATGGCTTGTGTCATCCATTGTGTAGACTCCCAAACCACCATTTTTCATGGGTAAGGTCGCCAGCCACAACTGTAATGGCCCAAACCCAGCTCCGTCTCCTGTGACTAAATGCATGAGGAACTACTGGAGGTGCAGATTATAATGGGTTGCTGGGTGTTGGAGAGCCAAGGGCCTTGTGGTCCTCAATGTGAAGTACAACTTGGATACCCCTGCACAGTTACGCAATAGGAGTAGCTCACTCTGTGGATCATGTAACTTCTTCAAAGTCTCCATGAGTTGTAGAGTCTTCACCACTCTTCCCTGCACAAAATCACTACATAATTTTAAGTCCAGGCTTACTGGACCATCCAGTAGCTTCACACCTCTCTCTGGCCTTCTGATGTCCTCAAGAAAGGTCCCTTCCACCAAGCTTCTAGGGTCAACTGTAGGCCAAAACAACTCTGTTTTGGTGATGTTAAGGTGCGGCCCCCTCTTGTGACCTTCAGCCTGAATGATATTCATAGCTTTGGCAACCTCCAGGGTGTCACCAGCAACTGTGTCATCATCCAGGTATTAGGCTTGTAGATCAAGGGTGCACTCTGAGGCTATGCTGCTGATGATAGGGTGCAGGGTCAAAGCTGTTAATTATTATTATTATTATAAAAAAGGGACTTTATTAGAGAGAGAAAGCATTTTACAAAGAAATGGTAGGAAGCCTAGCCACAATCTGGGCCCCTACCCCTTTTTGAATGGAAATGTCTAATCTGAAAAAATGAAAGAAAAGGGAATTGCCTATTTTATAGTTGTAGTCAAGGCTAGTTATGCAATTCTGCAACCTCTTCAATTATTATTATTATTATTATTATTAATAATATTATTATTTTTATTGTTATTGTTATTGTTATTGTTATTCTTATTGTTATTATTCTTATTATTATTATTATTATTATTATTATTATTATTATTATTATTATTATTATTATTAT
>JAJJMC010012356.1:1850563-1901387 GCA_023531435.1 Papaver californicum | reverse complement strand
ATTATTATTATTATTATTATTATTATTATTATTATTATTATTATTATAAAACGAGAATTTTATTGGATGAAAAAGGTATTTACACTGGACAGGAAGGAAGCCGAGCCAAAATCTGGTCTCCCACTCCTTTTGGGATAGCTAACCCTAGTCTAAAGAAAAGAGAGTTGCCGATTTTTTTTTTTTTTTTATTATTATTATTATTATTATTATTATTATTATTATTATTATTATTTATTTGTTTATAAACGAGAACTTTATTATTATTATTATTATTTATTATTATAACGAGAAAATTTTATTAGGTAGGAAAATCCGTTTACACATTGGTGGTGGGCAGCCTCGCTACAAGCTGGCTCCAACACCCTTTTGAATGGAAACGCCTAGTCTAAAGAAAATGGAGTTTCCTATTTTGTAGTTGTAGTCTAGGCTTGCAGTACGGTTTTGCAGCCTTGTCACTAAAGCTATAAGGTCTTCCCCTAATTCCCCTAGAGTGGTGAACGCTAGCACGCTGAAACCATAACCATGTTCTTCACATTGGGTTAGGTATTTGTTGTTCTTGCGAGTCGTAGCATTTGAGATTGCCTGACCAGGCGTGAAGGCAGCTCTCCAAGTACTTGTGAACGGCGACAATCCTGTGACGTCAAAGCAAACATCGCGGCCGTTCTCCCAATTATAAACTAGGATATCTGCCGGCCTCAAAGAGTTCTCGCTGTCCGAGAGGATGCCCAGGTTGGCTTCTTTACGAGCGGGGATACCGGCTTTGTAGCACATATCAGAGAGCACATCACTGACCAACTCATGCCTAAACTTGAAGCCCACCTCGTTGGCGCAATGAAGTGCATGATCGCCGAAGACGTCCATACCTCGCCCACAACAAGAACAAAGGCTCCCCTCCTCGAACTGAGATAAACCAAGCCTATAACTAAGGACTATTCGGAATTGTCGAGGCCCAATGGCTTGATGAAGCCCTGCTATGGGGATGGATTTAAGGAAGTCTTGGGCATGGCTCGACTTGTTGCATTGCCAAAGGATGGAGTCTCGCTCGGTCAGATTGAATAATAATTATTATTATTTTTATCTTTCATTTGTTTTATATTTTATTTATTTTATTATGAAAACGAAAAAATTTATTAGATTAGAAAAACACGATTACACATTAGTGGAGGGAAGTCTAGCCACAAACTGGGCTCTCACACCCTTTTGAATGGAAATGCCAAGTCTAAAGAAAAGAGAGTTGCCTATTTTGTAATTGTAGTCTAGGCTTGCAGTACGGTTCTGTAGCCGGGACACAAAAGATATAAGGTCCTCTCCTAATTCCCCCAAAGTGGTGAACGCTAACACACCGAACCCATACCCACGGTGTTCGCATTGGTTTAGGTACTTGTTGTTCTTGCGTGTCGTAGCGTTCGAGATTGCCTGACTTGGCGTGAAGGCGGCTCCCCTTGCACCCGTGAACGGGGACACTCCTGTGACATCAAGACATACATCTCGGCCATTCTCCAATTGTATACTAGGATGTCTGCCGGGCTCAAGGAGTTCTCTTTGTCCGAGAGGAAGCCCAGGTTAGCTTCTTTACGAGCGGAGACTCCATCTTTGTAGCACATGTCAGAAAGTACATCCCTGACTAAATCGTGCCTAAATTTGAGGCCCACCTCACTAGCACAATGCAGTGCATGGTCTCCATTGACGTCCATACTTCGCCCACAACAAGAACATGAGATCCCATCTTCAAACTGTGCTATACCAAGCCTGTAGCTAAGGACATCCCGGAATTATCGAGGCCCAATAGCTTGGTGAAGCCCGGCTATGGGGATAGCCTTAAGAAAGTCTTGGGCATGGCTCAACGTGTTGCTTTTCCAAAGGATGGTATCTCGCTCAGACAGGTTGAAGTTAGTGGGTATATTCTTCTTGACCACATCAAAGTATTGGGCTGCCAGAAGGTGGATAGGGCGCCGGGCAGCGTCTTGGATGTTGGCACAAGATGAAGGGGGCACATAGATCTGAGTGAACCTTACGTAAGCCTGTTGGAAGCTAAGGTGTTGGTCCGCGTCAGAGCGGGTTCTAAGGATGGTGTTCTGCAGCTGCTGAGTTTGTATGCATGAAGCTAGGAAGCTGTAGTGGCAGGCGTCCCCCATGGTGTAAACCCCTAGGCCACCTTCCTTCATTGACAAGGTGGCTAGGCGCATCTGAGTAGGACCAAAACCAGAACCATCTCCTGTCACTATGTGTCTGAGAAACTGCATGAGGTGCTGGTCAAAATGAGCAGCTGGAGCCTGGAGGGCTTGAGGGTTTGTGGTTCTCAGTGTGAAAAACAGTCTGGAGACCCCGGCACAATTCCTCAATAACAAGATCTCACTTTGTGGGTCCTGCAAGGCCTTCAACGACTGCATAAGCTGACAAGTCTTGTCCATTCTTCCCTGCACAATGTCTTTGCAGAAGCTAGAGTTTAAGCTAATTGGTCCCCCGAGTAGCTTAACCCCCTGAGCTGGTCTACTAATGCCTGCAGGGAAGATACCCTCCTCCTGAACTCTAGGGTCAATCACAGGCCAAAAGAGCTCTGTCTTGCTGATGTATAGAAAGAACCCTCTACCGATGCCATCTCTTTGGATGATTTGCAAGGCTTTGAAAACCTCCAAGGAATCACCTGTAATTGTACCATTGTCTAGATACCAAGCATTCATCGCAAGGGAACACTTAGAAGCTATCTTAGATATGAGGGGATGCAGAGTTAGTGCGAACAGCAACGGTCCAAGGGGATCCCCTTGTTGCACTCCCTGAGAAGAAAGAATAATGTGATCCTGGTAGTATAATTTTGTTGGGTTTGTATAGCAAAATTCTACCCATCTGGAAATGCTGGGACATTTGCTCCTCACCTCCTGAAGCATCATTGTTCTGTCCACCAAGTTGAAGGCATTGCTGAAATCTATCATCAACATACTCATGGTCTGACAACTTCCTTGCGTCTCCAGGAGCTTGTTAGCTTAGTGGAGGATAGCTTGCCCTCCCCCCCCCCTAACACACACACACACACACACACAGGACACCAACACCAAACTGATGATCCCCAAGGTAAGAAGCCAATTCCTTGCTGACAGTTGCTGCAGCCAGTTTGGAGCACAACCTCCTCCAGATGGTCCCAACCGCAATTAGCCTTATACCGCCACATGGATTGAGAAGAGGGGTCAAAGGAGCACTAGCCACATATGCACCTAACATGGGAGGGCACTTTCCAGCAATCCACAGGTTAACCACCCCTGTTATAGGAATGAGAAGCTCCTCAGCAACGGCTGAAGCAGGACCACTTAAAGCGTCCAACAAATGTTGTGCCCTTAGGCCATCCCTGCCGCAAGAAGTACCCTTAGGAATACCTTTAATGGCTCTTAGGACATCTTCCTTGTCCAAGCCAAGAGCGTCTACCTGGATGTGGCCCTCTGGGATGCCTGGAGATGGGGAAAAGGGGTGCTTGTCCCTCAGTTCACTGAGTGTTGCTGGAGTGCTTGGTGCTAGGCCATTAGAAGACAAGACTTTAATTGCTGTCGTGTATTGACCATAGCTCAATTTCCTCTTATAAGCATTGAGGTTTGAGCCCCCTTGGTTCAATTTAGAAGCCTTGCTCTTGTATGTAGTTGGTGACTCCAGAAGCTTGTGCGCTAAGCTGTAACATCCGCCTTCATTCCATTGTTGTATGGCATGGTTTATGCTGGAAGCCTGGAGCTTCTTTCTGGTACCAGACCTCTCTTCCCTGGAGTTCCTTGGATTGTACAAGCCAAGCGTACAAATAGGCAACAATAACAGATGCACCCACACAGACAAGTCCGCTGGGTTGGCTAAGACTTTCTCAAGAGTGGACTTGAGGGTCCTGGAAAAGCTCAACCTGCACTGATGGAGGATGCAAGCAATTGTAGGCACATTCCTAATGATTAGCTGGTTAAGCAGGTCTAAAGGGGAGCTAGCAGGCACACCGGGATCAATGGATGCCTCTACTTCTGGAACATTGTTGGGTTTATCGATCCCATACACCAAAAACGCTGCATTCAGACCATTGAGTGGCTTGGGTATGAACTATGCATGGTTGAGGCAGGGTCTCTTACAGGAATATGTATGCATACACAAAGAGCCCAACCACATTTGTAAACTAGACAGCACCAGATCCCAGGCTGTAAAAACCGATAAGTCCGAGCTTATCCTGTCCCTGCAACAAGACCTTGCTTCTTCTGTTGCCAAGTGCCTGTCTTGTAGATGCCTATGGAAGCTGGACCTGCTGAAGCCTCTACCACCAAACCCATCCGTACACCCATCACTCCCTCTAAATGGGTAGTGGAAGCAAGATTCACCAAGGGAGCCAAGTTCTTCGCTGTCGGCGACGCCACTAGCTGATCTTGTGATTGGCATTGTAAAAGGGAGTGACCACAGGCTATACCAGCAATGAAGATGCAATGGAATACCCCTAAGATATACCACTGAAACGGGTACAGCAGGAGCTAGCCAGGACACAGCAGAAACGCCACAGGAGCCTGTTGCTGTTAAGTCAACAGACAGCCACAGGGAAAAATCTGTAGCTTGGCAAGGCAAAAGGAAGGTACTGATCGATAGATGGGTCTCAAGAGGACTCACATGCACCGTTTAACACTGGCTAAGACTAGGAGAACAAAGCAGGAGGAGCAACAGAGTTCTACAGGTCCCCAAAGTGGAACCTGGAAACAAAGAACAGGCCTGAAGCTACACCGGCTGGGGACTTAAATTAACTGAATTTTATGCTGGAAATGTGAACTGGAAACGTGAAAACTGAGGTTGTATGTGAAATGAGCCCCAGGAGGGAACACAAACTCAAACAGGTTGAAAAAGAAACAAAGTGTACGGACACAAAAACCCAATGTTGAACAACAGCAACTGAAATTGAAAACAGACAGGGAATGACCGGGAAAGTGTAGCTGGAAGAAACCCCACCCCAGAAAAGCTAAAACGTGGGCTTGATTTACAAATTTGAAACCAAAACAAACCAATTGTACGGACCTGGAAATTCAATGTAGAACAGCAGCAACTCGGGGAGGGAAAGCAACCATGGACAGACCCTGAGAGAGTTACTGGAAGGAAAACTAACACGGGAAAGCTAGGCTGAATGCTGGATTTACAACCATGAAAGCAAAACGAAAGAAACCTAGGAAGCAAAACTGCTGTCCTAGGTAGAAAGCTACTGTTATGTACAATGGAGGATGAAGAATTGAGAGAACTAACTAGGCAGCAAGTACCCGAATTGAGAGAACTAACTACTGTTAGAAAGCTACTGTTATTATTATTATTATTATTATTATTATTATTATTAAAGAATCTTAGGCTTGAATTCTTTTTTGTTTTTGATATTTGACGACTAATTTCCATTTTTTCTTGCTCCACACCATGTTCCATTGCTCTCTATCTACCTCAAGTATGAATAAAATATGAATAATGACCAAGTTGAATCATGAGGTTGCTCCCAACAAGGAAATTTGAATTTTAGTTACATCAGTTTCAGGGCTAGATTTCCAAATATGCACTTGTCAGTTGTATTATTGTATTGTTAGGTGCCTTATTTACAAATTTGTGATTTTATCATTTTAATGAATTTAGAACATACGAATGCCAAGTAGCACAGCTGATGCCTGGTGGTATATATTGTGGATGGCAGGTAGGTCAGGGTTTAACCCTTGATAGTATCAGACTTTGTTGATCTCTTAAAAACTTCATCGGCCTCTCAGAAAAGAAAGAAAAGAATATTGACCTAAAATTTTGATTCACTGTGGGTGAGCTAGACAAGACGAGTATCATATTTCAAACAGACATGGAATAATTATTTACTATGCCTTAAACTTGCCAAACTCATAAAAAATCTGTTCTAGTCAACTTTTTTCCTTGTATGCAGAGTCCAAGCTTAAGCAAATTTTATGATTCTGCGGGACAAATTTCTGTAATGTATTTTTGGTCTAATCATTGGCAACTACATGTTCTATTCCTTTTAAAATTTTACTTAAATACTTTCTTAATAGAAATTAAGTCCCTGATGATTTCAAGTTTTGAACAGTTGTTGTGTTGTTCTTTTGCCAGTTGATTTCTACGGTACAAGAAGAAAAGTAGATATAGTTTTTCCCTCTAAAACTGATCAAGATACTCTAAGAGAAGGTTACAGGTTTGATTATCTTGTCACTTATTTATATCACTACTTTCTTCGTTAGTTGAAACACGTAAATTTTGTCATGATTTCTTGGTTCAATCGTACCATGTCTACTTAGAGATGAATTGTACATGAATGTGCTGAGAAGGAGGAAACTAATGCCATCTAGAATCTAAGACAAACTAAATAATGGGTACATTCTTCCTGCCCGTCCATGAATTGCATAACCTGGTCTGAAGGCTGAGGCCTGTATGTTGGGGAAAAATGAGTTTAAATTAAATGTTTTTTGGTCTTGGTGTGATGTGAATGAATCTCTCTAGTTTAGTCCCACATTGGGTATTCTAGAGAAGGATGTCCACTATATAACTATTCTCATGTGGATAGTTAGACAAACAAGAGGGTGGAATGGGGTGGGAAAACAATACATGGGCTAACTAATGTATTGGGCTTGCCAATGAGAAACACATCAATCATGATCTATTATTTTTACCAAAAATAGTTTTACAAATCCGAAACCCTATATAGTTTTACAAATCCGAAACCCTATAGGATTCCTTTTATATTTTGGGAAAAGTTGATTTATACGAAATCCGAAACCCTAAAGGTTTATTTTTCCTATAAATACAAAACGTTTTCAGAGTTAAAAGATATCCCAGAAGCGGCTACTATCCTGTCTTCTTTTCACCATCTTCTCGCTTTGTTTTGCGCTTTGATTGTTTATTTCCCTTCCTTCCCTGTTGCTAAGTTCAAGAGTGGGTAGTCTGTATTGTGCTAATACAAGCTATATCGGGCAGTCTTATCCTGGACACATCTTCGCACGTTGGGGTTTAGCATTGCTCTTCTCGAGTATACCCGCGAACTAATGTGTTAAGGACAACTTGTTGAACCTGTGATTCTGCCCTCGTAGTTTTCCTTGGTAGAGTTGTTTTCAATTAAGTCCTTTATATATTATTCTGATACATCTAACGCTGCTATTCATTGTTGCAAGATTTCAACACTGTATTGGGTTCTGTTGACCTAACCGTGGAAGAGATTTCTATCGCGGCTTTTAGGAATTAATAATCACGATGAGTCCAAACTCTTGGATTTTTATGGTGATTATTCATATGCCTGCGATGGTGAATATTTTTAGAATGGTTTGATTTCCAGATATGATGCTCAAAATAATGGCATATTTAGCCTCATATTGCTTAAATTAGCAATAGGGATAATTTGGAAAATGCCCCAAAAATACATAATCCGTTGGTAAAATGCCCCGTAAAATTAAAATTTTGGAAAAATATTCCACCGTCACTTTTTCCAACCAAAAAGTCAATATCACGAGATTGACCGGTTAATATCTCGTCAGACGAGATATCGTTTGGTGGAAAACTACCAAATTGCCCTTATAGGTGTGATGAAATCACATAAGTCTCTTCCTTTCTCTTACGCGTGTGAAACTTGTAATACACGAGTTAATGTTGTTACACATGTTTATGCTGAGAAGAACACGACTAGGGTTAACTGAAAACCCTTCTTCTCCCTTCTAAACAAAACAAAAACATTCCCTTCTCGTCTAGCGCCTCTCTCCCTTCTCTGAAAATCCTAGCGCCTCCCTCCCTTCTTCTTCTTCAAGCCGCCTCCAATCTCTTTACGTCGTGTTCTTAATGGTTCTCAGTTGGTTCTGTCCAAGTTTTGTAACAAATCAAAGAACAGAAACCCTATAAGTTGGTTCTCTTTACGCCGTGTTCTTGATGGTTCTCAGTTGGTGATGGACTCAATCTCCCGTCGCCGTTTTGTCCAAGTTTTGTAACAAATCAAAGAACGGAAACCCTAGCCGTCGCCGTTCACAGGAGCTACTAAACCCTAGCCGTGTTCTTTCTGCTCTTCCTATTCTTCAAATCCTAGTAAGAAACATGCAACCCTATGATTATATTGCATTATTTAGTATGTTATTTGATTTTTAATGAAATTTGATTTTCTAGGGTTTTCAAAATTTGGGGTTTTTTCTGTTTTGTTTGTATTAATTAGGGGTTTTCCTGGGGTTTTCCGATTCTTTTTTTTCTCTAAATTGGGGGCTTTCACTGAATTGGGGGTTTTCTCTAAATTGGGGGTTTTCACCGAATTGGGCATAAATGAGGGTTCATCAATTGTCTGTCTGTCATATGATGGAGAAATTTTTGCTAATTGTTGATTACTTATAAGTTACGGTTCATCAACTGTTTGTCTGTCACTGAATTGGGCATAAATTAGGGTTCATCAATTGACTACTTAACAATTTTTGTTAATTGTTGAAATTGAATGTTGGTAATTACAGAAATTTTTTGATGAGATAACAGAAATTTCTGTTTATTGATGAAATTGTCTGTCTTTCATATGAATGTTGAATGTTGTATGTTGGTCATTACAAAAAAATTTAAGAAAATTACAGAAATTGTCTGTCATATGAATTTATGTTCATTGATGAAATTGTCTGTCATATGAATGTTGAATGTTGTATGTTGGTAATTACAGATTTTTTTTGATGTCATTCAATGTTGATGAAATTGGTAATTTTTATCTTATGTTTAGGGTTCAGTGAAGATTAAGGAAGGAAGAAGAAAGGGATCAAGCAATGCATCGGGATAAACAGTATGGTTTCTATTCTGTTTGTAAACCAAAATTTTTGTCTCAAGAACAATGTTGTTTAACTGTTGTGTTGAAAATGAATTTTTGTTACCAAAGTGTTGTTTGTTTGTAAAAAATTGTTGTATGTTTTGAAAGTGTTGTCTGTATTCCAAATGTTATGCATATTTTTAATATTAGCCACTTTAATTATGGGTTCTGATTTTTATTATGTTTTTATGCTACTACGGTTTTGAAAAGAAGTTTTTGTTTAACTGTTGTGAATGGAAGACATGAGGGTAGAAAACTTTATTGTGATGATGTTGCTGGCCAAGATATCTGTTTTAGTAAGTTTAAAGAAATGGTAAGGATTAGGTTGAGGGGAATTGGTGTTATACTACCATCAATAATTTTATGAGATGATTATGATTCATTTATCTTTCTTATCCTCTAGCTTTCTTTTTCTTCAACAGCCACAAGGACTGCAACCACTACTTCTTCTTCTGCGGTTGCCGGGACAAAGAAGAAACTGCAGGTTCAGGTTCAGGTTAACATGTGGAAGTTAATTTTAAACAATCATTCAACACTTCAGAGACCTCTTCCAAGAGGCAAAGAAACACCAAGGTTCCAAATGATGTTTGATTTGTTTTTTCTCATTGGATTGTGTTGTTTTGATTTTAGAACATTTGGTGGTCTTTTAGACATTGATAATGATGTTAAATGTGTCTTTTTTTAAGAGACAACTTGTAGTGGATATTACTTTATTTTGAGAATCTTATGTGTTGGATCAGTAATTAAGCATCTTATGTGTGTGTTTGTGTTTTTTCATTTTTATCTTATGTCTTAGTGTACAAGTGATTTTGTGTACAGGCTACTTTGTGTCAAAATCGTGCATTTGTGTACGTGTGAAACTGCCATGTGTCAAACTGCCACGTGACAAAATGTTTACACAACTTTAATCCACATCGTTCATTCATTGAGGCTACCACGTGTCGAAAGCATGAAAAAAGGGTAATTTTATCTAAAGTCCCACATGTGTGCTAGTTTGACTACTTAACACCATTTGGATGAAAAAAATGACGGTAGGGTATTTTCCCAGAATTTTAATTTTACGGAATATTTTTCTAATAGGGTATGCATTTTTTGGACATTTTTCCAATTATCCCTTAGTAATACGAGTGTCATATGGCAATAACCATAAAGGACATGCTTAAATATCATGTCTAAGCAAGTCCTAGTTTATTTCTGAGTATTTTAATTAGCAAATCTTATTGGTTGATCATGGTTAAGACACTTGGACGTTTGACAGGTTCATCCGTTCTGAGGAAGATGATATGGATCGCTCATGGGAGCAAAGGCTGGTCAAACGTTACTATGACAAACTTTTTAAAGAGTATCCTTTGCAATTTATGCTCCAGCATTCAGATTGTAAGCTATATCGTTGATTCAGAAGGGCCCTTATCTTTGTACTTGATTCTGGAATAGGTTGTTTGGTTGATGTTTTACCACCTCTAGAAGAAGTTCTGCTTTTTGTCCCTTTCAGAAAACAAATCTAATCATTTTAAGGCTAACTTGCACCAACCACATTGCCTCACTTCCAGTTGACTGGCTATTCAGGAGTGTTGGCGTAAGCCCCTGTGCCGGGCTAGGCTCCTGAGTAGCACATTAGCTGCCTCGTACAGGTCTTCTCAATAAACTGAACCCCCCTTGTCAGATATATATATATATATAATGGCTTTGAATGATACTCGTCCTTTTATCTTCAGTTCCTCATTTAGCTGCTTGTTTCAAATACATTTTTAATGTTTTTGACCTTAAAATTCTTGAAGATACTGCATTGCTGATATGTCACAATACAAGAAGGGAAAGGTAATTGCCACTTTTATTACTAATTTTCGGACCTACGGTTGTATATATAATATACCTAGCTACCCTGATGAATGTTGACGTGCTCATCATAGAAGAACATTACTTTGTCTATTCAGCATCACCACTCGTATTTATTATATTATTTTGTAAGTGGTCCTCATTGCTTGATGTAGTATTGATTACAGGTACAGCTTAGCTAACCTGTTTTATGCAGTGTGAGATGCATTTATTTAGATACCACGCAAAAAAATTGAAGCTGTTCTCTCTTATTCATAAGTTTATGGGTATTTTTCAAACTATAAAATGTAATGCTCACTTGGTAGTATTTGTCACTGTTTTAGAATGCATAGAGGTACAGAGCTGTAATTGTGTGTGGGGCTTATGCAAGAATTTGGGACTGTCATCTAAATTTAAAGCAGGAGGAATTGTATTTTTATTTACATGTAATGACGACCACTTCGTACCTTTTTAACATTTTCATATGAAAACTGTAACGGCTAATAATCGTTTCTGTTCAAGTGTTTTTGAAAACATCTTTGCATATTATATGTATATGTTCTAGTACATGTAATTTTTGGGGTACTGTTTTTTCTTAATTTTCTTATTTTTAAGCCCTGGATGTCCCAATCGAAGGGAAAGAGTCAACCTTGGCTATTTAGTCTGGATGTTTGTATTGAGATTTCATTAAAGTGATCAGTTTTAGGTGGAAGATACAATACATTATTTGTTAAAACTTGAGTTACTCTACATTCGAAGTTGAGATCTGATGAGCCATACTTAAGTTTTCGTGATGTGGGGTGAGTCTTTGTTCTGGATATGAGGATGACTTGGAAAGTGAATGCCAATCCAATGAGTTTTAGTTCCATAACTTCTTTTGATATACCATACAAATGAGCAGGAAGGAGTCTTAGCCCTTAGGCGTTTAGTTGGTCTCCCGTAAAGAGCCTCTGCCCTTGAGATGATACTGGAGGCATATGGCTTGTAGTTCAAAATTATAATTAAGTTTAGCAATCCTAGGTAGTTTGAAACATCATCCTTGAAAAAACGGATCTTGTTTCCTTGTTTGTGTTTCTATGTTTGTCTGCTTATATTACTTAATTTTTCTTTATCTTACTTGAGTGATTGAACCATTATTTGCTATACCAGTAAGAGAACCAATAGTTTCTTGTTTGCTGATTTACGTACTAATCAAGTCCTTTTAACACTTATTCTAAATGGAGTCCTAGCTTGATTTATTGTGATATATACCACACAGAAAGTTGCTGCGTATGTGTGACACGCTTCACAGGAATGGATCTTTTATGATTTTCGGTTTTCCTGGATAGGTTGGTTTAAGATGGAGGAAAGAAAAGGAGGTTTTATCTGGGAAAGGTGACTTCAGCTCTTTGTAATGAATTTTGTGAAAAGATATTTTTTATCTCTGTTCTCTATGGGTTACAATTGGTGTATATATACAAGAGAAACTAACAAACAAGGAAACTACAACAAATTAAGAAACATAGTATATTGACATATTTCTAGTTTAATGCCCAAGTTAGGAAACTAGGCTTTACCCCTTCATAATACTCCCCCTCAAGTTGGAGTGTGCAGATTACGAACACCCAACTTGTCAAGAAGATAATTAAATTGTTTTCTTCCAAGCGCCTTAGTAAAGATATCAGCTAACTGGTCTCCTGTACGAACATAATGAGTAGAAATAAGACCGTCTGTAATAGCATCCCGAATAAAATGGCAGTCCACTTCTATGTGCTTAGTACGCTCATGAAAAACTGGGTTTGCAGCAATATGAAGCGCATCCTGACTGTCACAATAAAGCCGCATGGGAGAAGAATGCGAAACACCGAAAGATCCTAACAATCCCTTTAACCATTTGAGTTCACAAGTCGCTGTTGCCATGGATCGATACTCGGCTTCCGCAGATGACCGAGATACGGTCAATTGTTTCTTAGTTTTCCACGAGACTGGCGAAGAACCAAGAAACATAAAATAACCAGTTAGTGAGCGACGAGTTAAAGGACAACTCGCCCAATCAGAATCACAAAAACCTGTCACACGCAGATTAGAATCTGTACGAAGTAAAATTCCCTGTCCAGGTTGTCCTTTCAAATAGCGAACAACACGTAAAGCAGCTTCCCAATGGCGTACTCGAGGAGACTGCATAAACTGAGCCAAAGTATGCACCGAGTAACAAAGTTCAGGACGTGTAATAGTTAGATAAATAAGACGTCCAATCAATCGTCTATATTGTTCAAGATCATTCATAAGCGCACTTTCATCAACTGCCAAGCCATGGTTCTGTTCTAAAGGAAAAGAAACTGGTTTAGCTCCTAATAAACCGGTCTCTGCAATAATATCAAGGGCATATTTACGCTGAGATAAGAAAATCCCCTGTGAACCACGCGCTACCTCCAAGCCTAGAAAATACTTCAATTTTCCAAGATCCTTCATGTGAAAGCAAGTATGCAAATAACGTTTAATCGAATAAATCTTATCAGAGTGAATGCCAGCAATAATCAAGTCATCAACATAAACCAGGACAACTAGAAAAGTATCATGTCGCTTATACGTAAAAAGCGAATAATCAGAGTAGGACTGAGTGAACCCATACAAAATCAAGGCAGAACGAAGCTTTGCAAACCAATTTCTAGGTGCTTGACAAAGACCATACAGAGACTTACGCAGTCGACATACCATACCAGGAGAGGTACCTGAAAAACCTGGTGGAGGACGCATGTAAACCTCTTCAGCAAGGTCACCATGAAGAAAAGCATTACGCACATCCATTTGATGAAGTTCTCATTATTTAGCTGCAGCAAGTGCCAAAAGCACTCGAACTGTCACCATTTTAGCAACCGGAGCAAACGTCTCTTTATAGTCAATCCCTTCCTTTTGATTATTTCCCAAAACAACTAACCGAGCCTTGTGTCTCTCAATGGAACCATATGAATTATATTTGATTTTATAAACCCATTTACATCCAATTGTCTTCTTTCCGGGAGGCAACTTCTCCATGCTCCATGTTCCATTAGTTTCTAAAGCATGTATTTCTTCTTTCATACCCGTTCGCCACTTCGGATTTTTAATAGCCTCAGAAAAGCTAGTTGGTTCCGTTTCTGCAGTAATAGCAGCCAAAAAACGCTTGTGCGACAAATAGAATTTATCACAACTAACATAATGAGCTAAGGGATACGGAGTACCTGAGGACTTTGGAGGAGTGAGTGAAGGTGAAATAGGA
Organism: Papaver californicum; assembly: GCA_023531435.1. NCBI lineage: Eukaryota > Viridiplantae > Streptophyta > Magnoliopsida > Ranunculales > Papaveraceae > Papaver > Papaver californicum. Next base: position 1,887,552 of record JAJJMC010012356.1, on the reverse strand, counting down.
TCATGACACGGCGTAGTGTAACAGCGGGCGGTGTGACAAACATAATCATTCAAATGAATCGGTGGACGTCGAATACGCGAAGACCGTTTGCCTGTATCAGAAGTGACCAAAGTGTCTGTTTCAGGCCTTGCTGAACCTGTATCACAAACAAAATCTTCTCTTCGACCTGGAGTTGAATTCACTTCTTCTAATGGCACTTGCTGTGCACCACTTCTACCGTTCTCGTCTGGAAATGTAGCAAGGCCCAACTGATCACAACTGCCCAACTGCTCTCGTCTGGAAACTAAACCCAACTGATCCCGTCCAAATGATACTTCTTCTACAGGTACTTGCTGTGCACTTACGTCATGTGTAGAGACATCAGGTCTAATAATGTTGAAATCTGACTGTTGTTCACGAGTGAAGTCTGTACAGAAGTAAGTGGAGTCCGAACTGCTGTGCACGTCAGATTGTGGGAAGTCTGAACTCCCATTTACGCCAGATTTAACAGCAGATTCACCGGGCTCTGAACTCTGATCACGTTCTGAATTTACGCTAGAGTTTAACTCACCAAACGGAACTGAACTGAACTCTCGGTTCTGAACTGATTTCTTGCGTAGGTCAGGCTCACCAACCGGAAACTCCCCCTCACTAAAAACAACATCACGAGACACAAAAAAAATATTTTCCTCGAGATCATATAGCCGCCAACCCTTTTTACCAAACGGATATCCGACAAAGATACACTTTCTACTTCGAGGAGCAAATTTATCATTTTCTTTGACCCGAGCAAAACATAAACACCCAAAAACACGAATCGCATCCAAACTGGGACTCCGATGTAGCAACAAATCATACGGAGTCTTCCTCCTAATACCGATGAGGGTGTTCGATTAATCAGATAACCAGCAGCCAACACACACTCTCCCCAAAACCGAAGAGGCAGATTTGCCTGGAACCGTAGCGCTCGTGCAACATTCAAAATATGACGATGCTTTCGTTCTACACGCCCATTCTGCTAAGGTGTACCTACACATGAAGTCTGAAACACTATACCATTTTCGCGAAAATAAGATTTCAAACATGTAAATTCGGTTCCATTATCACTACGCAAAGTTCTAATACGCGCATCGAATTGACGATCAACCATTGAACAAAAATCTTTTAACACTCCTGCAACCTCAGACTTCTCAGCAAGCAAATAAATCCACACAGCTCTAGAATAATCATCAACAATAGTTAAGAAATACACTGCACCACAAGAGGATGGCACGCGATACGGACCCCATAAATCACAATGTATTAAATCAAAAATCGCACTAGCCTTATTGGAACTTAGAGGAAAAGTATCCCTAGTCTGTTTGGCCCGAAGACAAATCTCACAAGGCTTTTTATTCTCCTTACTAACATCTGACTTCAACAAAGTTCCTATTACTCCATATGAGGGATGACCTAAGCGCCGATGCCACATCTCTACACTCTCCTTCCGCTGCACCTTGTGTATCTGCACCGCTATCACACCCCGCAATATATAGATACCATTCCGATATTCACCCAGTCCAATCAACGTCCTCGAGATGCAATCCTGTATAACACATAGCTTATCAGTTAGAGTGACAAAATATTTCTTATCAGTAAGAAGCTTGCCTACAGAAATTAAATTACAATTTAACGTCGGAACAAACAAAACATTAGTCAATGTAAGACCCCTTCCAAGGTTTACAGTTCCTTCTTTGGTACCCATCGTAGTATCTCCATTTGGGAACCCAACCGGACATGCCTGAATGTCTCGCACGTTAGTCATTAGTTCCAAAAAACCTGTCATATGATGCGATGCACCAGAATCAACTATCCAGTCAGTGTTTTCACCCTTGTTTCTAGAATCTGACTGTTCTTCCTTTCTAAACTGAATATACACGTTACTAATTTTGGCCCTTCTCTCTTCACTACCTTCCTTAGCTCCAGCACTCCTCAATTCCCTGCTTATCCTTTTCAAATGCATAAAGTTACAATATCCACCTCGATGACATGTATTCTCTTTGTATTGTCTACAAGTAGCTTCACGAAAATCCGTCACAGGCGAGAAATCAACAATAATAGGACGCCCTGCATAAAACCTTCCAATCAAGTTCTTAAGTGCATTAGCAGCATGTTCTTCCTTTCGAAATTGAACATAAACATTCCCCACCATATGATCAGCCAAGTTATCACAGATATTAATACTTTCAATCTCTCCATGCTTACTCAGCTTCTCGAATATATCTTCACAGAAATCATCAAAATGTTGTTGAATATGACGAGGATCCTGAGTGATCATATCAGGTCTCTGATACATATTAGAGAGAAGAATAGTAGAACTAATTGAAGGTCTAGTATGAAGTCGTAAACAACGATCACCATGTCTACAAACACCAGTTTTGAAATAAAAAGGACAATTTACCCTGTCTTTTTCAGTACCAAATATAGAAGTTTGGTTCTTCTCCATTCTTGTAATCAACCTGTAACAACCTGTAATCAATCACCAAACTTCTCAAGAACCAAACATCCAACTTTAGGGTTTTGGCTCTGATACTATAATGAATTTTGTGAAAAGATATTTCTTATCTCTGTTCTCTATGGGTTACAATTGGTGTATATATACAAGAGAAACTAACAAACAAGGAAACTATAACAAACTAGGAAACATAGTATATTGATATATTTCTAGTTTAATGTCCAAGTTAGGAGACTAGGCTTTACCCCTTCATAATACTTTGCTCTAATCCTTTCCTTTCATGCAATACTGATCCTATGTTAGTTGTTGTCCATTGTTATGTATATAACATCTTAATCTTTATCGTTTGATCAAATCCTCAACAAAGACAGATTTGGATTATATGGTTGCTAGAAGCATTTAAATAAACACATTAATATTATCAAAAAATATAGTATAGTATCACTTAACTCAAAAGTCTTAAATTTTTAAATCTTGTATGACACAAAAATACTGTCGTCAGAGTGAATGAATTTACTTATATTGATGTTAATACTACGTGAATTTTGATGTTGTATATTTAAGTCACCCCTTGTTCTGTATATATAAATGTTTTGGTGTGACAACAAATACTCACGTTTAGTGCTCAGATGGTATTTTATTACCATGAGGACTATTTATTTTATAAACTGGTATAGTTTGTATACTGGGTCTCACTGATGCCTGCAATACACCAGTGCTACTGCTGCTGCTGGTTATTATATTTACTTGTCTTGGTTTCCTTATATTATTCTTGATTTTTTATATTAGCTCTGAAAAATGTTTCAGTTAGTTGTTAATGAGTAAGATCTAGACTTGACTCCTAAACTTGTTCAACAGGGCAGTTCATCTGTGGCAATAAACAATGCGACGAGAAGGACAGCTTAGCAAGTTATGAGGTGAGCGCCTATCTTGATTATCTTTTAATTTGAAACTTCTATCCCATGGGTTCAGCGCTTATTCTTAACAAACACGTGTTGATCCAGTGGAGAGAACAATATATGTAAGGTTTGGAATAATATGTAGGAAGGTCACCAAACCGTAACTTGTTGGCCACGCCAAGGGAGGATTCCTCGGTAAAGAAATTCTTTCAAATCTGTATTAATTTAGTTACTAACTATGATGAGATATGGGTAAACCGAAACCAATTGCTGTAGAATGCATTTTAAGAGCAACTAGCTTGTTTTTGTCATGATTGTTCAGCGTTTTATCTTTATTTTGTTGCTATCAGCGTTAATCGTGCAAAATCTTCATTCCATATCCCTCCATTAATTTCGTAGGTTAACTTCTCATATGATGAAGCTGGAGAAAATAAACAGGCCCTCGTGAAACTGGTAGCTTGCGAGAGGTGAGTTGAACTGCTACTTGTGATGTTGTAGTTCAACTGTTATCCTGTAAATTTGAAACTTTATCTATTCAGTTACTAGCTCTTAGCTTTCTCTTTTGATCTTTTTTATTAGCCCACTAAGGGAACTATTAGGCTTTATTTGCATTTTGCACGTAGGGGTATAAGTAAAAAGCCTAGTTCAAGGATGTCATATCTGTGTTGCTCGTGAGCTACTTATAATTTGTTTGGTGCAATTAGTTAGCTCAAAGTAGAGCCTAATTATTTTGCTCAAACTTCTCATAATTAAAACATTGTTTTATTATTCTTACTAGATTTGTACCCGTGCTATGCACCGGGCATATTTAATTTCTGATAACAGTTATCTTTCAATCAAGTTTTTTTTCTTTTAATAAAATTGGCATGTAACCCATGCTACGCACCGGGTTCGATGTGAATTTTTGATTTGGTGTGGCGGGGCTTCGTCACGCCCCGTCGCAATGCATTAAACCTTGATTGCAGACTCCATGATGTCATCTCTAAAGGATTTTATTACCAGCTTGTAATCAATCAATAATCTTGGGGTAATAGTTTTGTAATCAAACCTGAATGTGTTGTACAGACTGATTATGAAAGAAATACTTCTTTCGAAACTTTCTTCGAGTACATACTGGCATAAATTGATGTTGGAAGATATGAGTTTACTGTGTTCTTCTAAACCCCTGTTCATCTCCTTCCCTGCAACAAATCCATATATGATGCAAACTCATATCTCCTTACCATAACAGAACTCATCTACACCCATTGAATGAAACAACAACTTTAGAGAAAGAAACAAAAGCTGAGATATGACCTATGGTATGAAACAATGCTGGTCCAAGAAGTACTATTAAAAATGGTTTTGAGATTTTAGGTTTTGGTTGAAGTTTCAATGACCATAAAACAACCATCCATATTGAACCAACAAAGAGTTGAAATGAAGCTAAAAGCCATGGGTATGGAAAAAGATTCAAGCACTTATTGTTATAAATATTAAAAACTATATTTTGAAAATACCATAAACCAAAAATGAGTGGTAATTTAAGGTTTAATGGTTTCTTTTCTGGGATCAGTTCAATTTCTTTCTCTAGAATTGGTTCTTGAGGAGGAACATCGAAGAAGCTGATGCTTTGAGGATATGCGATTTGGGTTTTAGTGGAAATAACCCAAATGATGGGTTTAGTTGGATTTGAGATTTGAGAGAAGGATTTGTTAGATGATGTTTTTGTGAAGTGGGTTTTGAATATTAGATGATGTTTGTTAGTTAAGGTGGGTAGTCGTTACCCGTTTTAGTATTTATATTTGAACAATATTAAGTAATATGAATGAGCGGGTATTATTCATTTCTAACTAAACATGAATTTTAATCACCGGTCAACGTAGGGCGTGATAGAGTTAGTCTTTTAAAGAAGAAAATTTTTTAAATATTATACCCGTGAAAAAAGTTGGAGGTTGTGCAAAAACGGCTGAAATAGTCTTCAGGAACCTCTCTTAGCTTTTCATAATCAATGAGATGAATTCTTAGAATTTAACAACCCAATCACATGATGTAATGGGATTGATATTATGAAAGTTACTTTTCTTGCAATAGGTTATTCAACAAACTACGAAATACACGGTTTAGAAAACAGGAGTCCTATATAGGATATGTGAAAATAATGGTAAAATTCTGATTTTTATTTTCTATGTGCAAGTACATTCGTTTGTTCTTGATTGAAATGTGTAATTACATTTATGGAAAACATAAAATGAAACTGGTGTAGGTATAAATCCATGTAGCCCAAAAATATGCTATAGAGCTGCATCGGTTTTTGTTTACTGGCTTTCAAAACTCCGAGTCCCACTACTTTTTGTACAATCTTTGAGAGATTAGTGTCTTTCAAATATTTCGTCAGTAATCAACATGAACTTGTATAGAGACCGCCAACGGTCAGAATAATTAACACGAACTTGCTAATTAGGTACATGGCAAAACTTGTCAGATCATTTAGTTGCATAAATTTGCATGGAATTGCTAGTTATAATCCTTATCTTAGGTTTTGAGAGTGTATCAGTAGACAGTTTGGTGTGAATCCCTAATTCCATTATGTTTTGATGGTATTGTTCATCAAGATGTGGAGAGAAGCTTGTATACAGAAAGCGAAAGAAAAAGAACTCTTAGAACGAATTAAGAGTCACAAAAAGAAGAGGTAATTAGTAGAATTCTGTTTTGATTTCTTTGTATGGCCTAAAATTCCTGTTATTGGAAGAACTGACTTTCGAGACAAATTTTAGGAGATCAAGTGAAAGTGGTAGTGATACTGATGATGAGCATAAGAATACCAAGCACCACAAGGATAAAGGGCAACCAGAAATGGGTGAAGAGAGTCACAGAAAGAAGAGGTAACTACAATATCTCCACTGCGTTTCTCTTTTACACCTTTTATGTGCATATTAAAGCAACTTAGTATGGTAAATGGCTTAATCTTTCGTTCTGCTATAATTGGATTTGGTTTTAATTTCAGGGGAAGATCTGAAAGTGATATTGAGACAGATGATGAGTATAACGGGAGCCACAGGAAAAGCAGAAAAGGTGGTCTCTTCCTACAATTGTGCTTTTACATTATATACCCATCAATAGTTTTAACCTGGCTTGGAATCATATCTCTCTTTATATGCCAGCTTTACTGATAATGTCTCTTCAAGAACCACCTGTGCTGTTGAGCTTCTTTGTAGCCTGGTAGTTTAGTGGTTTAGTATTAGGTTTACATGCATCTTATATCACGTGAACAAAATCAATGGTTTCGTTATTAGGTAAACATTTCAGTCCCAACTTGGTTAAACAAAGGTAGACTCTAAATCATGTACCACGTCAATATTTCATAGCTTGAACTTCTTTTGTTTTTGCCGTGTTTGGTTCCTTCGTTAAAATCTGCTACACACAGAAGTAAGAAGAAATAAAATATCCGAAACAAACTCGGGCTCAGTAACTTGGGCTTAGGAAGCAATTCTTTGTTACTATTTATGGAGGTCTAGAAATTTTTTAATTTAGGGTAGATAGGTCAATTTGATTGGATTCAATGAAAACAGAAGTCCTCAGAGGGTAATTGAACTAGCAACTTGGTCTAGGAAGTCTTGAATGAATAAGAAATAACAGAAAACATACTGTTATTATTATAATGTTCAGAACTGCTCTGATATGACTGATTTTAGCGGTTTTCTGCGCAAGGGAACCAACCATTTTACCGGTTTTACCCTGAAGATAGAAATATGAACTATATTACCCTTTTTCTCTTGGAGAATTGTACAAAGGCATGAACGCCAAGTAACTCTAGATTCAGGAGTTTCCACTATAACGGAACACGAGGAAAAAGTAATTTCTATCAATAGTGAATCGTTTTCTCAAGTAACGGTGACACTCTTAAGCATTCCATTATACTGGCATTTGGAGGGCACCTAATATTAGTCAAGAACCTAAATGGTCAAAGTAGCAACTTTGTGCACTAGGTGAAAAAACTCAAAACTGAGCCTTTGAAACTAGGTCTCGACTTTTCTAGTTCTACTAGATTGTGGTTAATCCGGTGAGTTTCTGGCTAAGAAAGGGGGTTGTTGCACCCACATATATATCTCTCAATCTTGTCATCCAATCTTTAACTTATCTGTCTTTAGTGTCGGGGATTTCCATGATGTTTGTGTTTTTTCTTCCCCTCTTCAGCCTTCCATTAATAACTTACATGTGAACAGGAAAGAAGCCGTCAACTTCAACTGCTGACTAATGGCAGATTAGTCAATAAGACTGAATGATAACAGAATTAACTGTCACATGTGTGACTGAAGTGTGTACATACACACATGTGACTAACATGCTCACAATTGTACTTGTAAGACTATAAAAGCCAAGAAGGAATGGCTGGCATTGTGTGTGCTTTATCATATTTTGTTGTACTCATTTTCAGAGAGTTGTCTCTCAATTTTCTAAAGCAACAAGAATGCTTTCATGGTATCAGAGCAAATCTGATCCAACTTACTACTGAATTTTTTTTTTCTCAGAGTTCTTGCTTTCTCTCAAGATTCAAACTCAATCAAAGCTACAAGAACAGTTCTTCAAGCAACATTCACTTGCTTTCTGTAAGAGAATCTCCAATTTTTCTCCACAAGAACACTCAGATCTGTAAATGATTGAAACATTTCATCCATCAACAATGGAAAATCCAACATCAAATTTGTTCTCCAAAGTCTCCCTGAATCATCTCACAAATTTTGTCACACTCAAGCTCAAAGAGGATAACTACATCACATGGAGAAATTTGCTACAACCAGTTATTCAGAAATACAAAATAATGAAATATCTTGATGGAACTCTACAATGTCCTGTTCAATTCACAAATCCAAGAAATCAAGCAAATGGAATTGAAAATCCATTATATTCTGACTGGATAGATGAAGATTCCACTATTTGTATGTGGCTAAACTCAACAATCTCTGAGACTGTCATACCTTACTTCTCCAGATCTACTACTTCTGCTGAGTTGTGGAAGAAAATAGAAGAAAGATTCAACAGATCTTCTTCAACTCACTCAATCCAACTCAGAACAAAATTACTCTCAATAACTCAAGGTAACAAATCAATTCCCTTACTAATCAGTGAAATAAAAACCTTGTCAGATCAATTGGCAGCAGCTGGTGAAGTGATTTCTTACAAAGAATTGGTGGTAGTAACTCTAAAGGCTCTAAATGAATCCTATATTCCATTTGCAACATCAATGAGACATAGGAACCCTCCAGTAACATGCATTGAATTGCACAACAATCTATTGAGTGAAGAAGCTGTAATTCTTGACAGAAATACTGTTCTAAAACAAGAAACTGAAGCAAAGGCTTTCTATGTAAATAACCATAGAGGTTATTCAAGAAACTATGATAATCCATCCAGAAACAACTACAGGGGAAGAAATTACCAAGGTAATAGATCTCCAAATCCAAGAATATTTCACAGACAAGCTTATGGAAGAGGAGAATATGTTGCTGGGAATTCAGTATGTCAGATATGCAACATTTCATGTCATACAGCACAAAATTGTACTCAGAGATTAAATTTTACCTATCAAGGTAGATCTCCACCAACAAATCTTACTGCAATGATGGCTGCAGCAGACATATTTGACAAGGAGGAATGGCTGGCAGATAGTGGAGCTACACATCATATCTCTCCAACAACAAATGTTCTACAAGAAAAGACACCATATGATGGTTCTGCAACAATCCAAACAGCCAATGGTTCAGGTATGAATATCACATATACAGGATATTCAACAAAACAAATTCAACAAAGCACTGTTGAACTAAATAACATCCTTATTGTTCCAAATTCATCTCACAATTTGTTGTCAATTCACAAATTCACAACTGACAACAATTGTTCATTAACCTTTGATTCTAATGGCTTTTGTGTGAAGGATCAACTATCTGGGAAGATAATTTTTCAAGGGCCACATAGACATGGTCTATATCCAATCTCTTTCATTTCACCAAATCTTGCATTTACCACAACAATAACTGATCCAGTACTTCTTCACAGAAGACTTGGACATCCATCATTCCAGACTATGCAAAGATTAAACTCCTTGCTGCATTTATCTGGTTTCTCTAATAAACCATTCTTTTGTCATGATTGTAAAATGTGCAGAAGTCAGAAATTACCTTTTCAGCTATCATGTAATTATGCAAGACAACCTCTGGAGTTGTTGCATATGGATCTCTGGGGACCATGTCAGACCAGATCCTTGTCAGGAAAGCTGTATTATACAAACATAGTGGATGAATTTACAAAATATTGCTGGGTAATTCCACTTTCTACTAAATCTGAATTCAAGCATTCATTTATTTTATTTGTTACAAGAATTGAAACATTACTCAATCACTCAGTTACTAGAATTAGAACTGACAATGGAGGTGAATTTCTAAACTCATTCTTGAATGATTACTGCTCAAACAAGGGAATTACTCATGAAAAATCCTGTCCTCACACACCAGAACAAAATGGTGTAGCAGAAGTTAAACATAAACACTTATTGGGCATCACAAGAACACTGCTATCTCAATCTGGATTACCTCATGAATTTTGGCTAGAAGCTCTTAGCACAGCAAACTATCTAATCAAAGACTGCCAACAAGAGTTCTGGATTTCAATTCTCCTTATCAGAAGTTACTTCAAAGATCACCAGATTATAACTTTCTAAAAGTCTTTGGGTGTGCCTGTTATCCTTGGCTCAAGCTCTACACTTCAAATAAACTAGAACCAAGGAGCAAAAAATGTGTTTTTCTAGGATATTGTCTACAACATAAAGGTTACAGGTGCTATGATCCAAACACTGGAACCATCTACATATCAAGACATGTTTCTTTCAATGAAAATTCATTTCCTTTTACAGAAAATTCAGTTCAATCTCAAATACACATTACTGATTCCACTCAAGAATCAGTAATCAAAGACTCAACTCATGACTCCATTCACCAAATGCAATCTTCTCAAACAAAAACAATCCCTGAAACAGAAACTTCTAATATTCATCCAATGCTCACAAGAAGAAAGTGTGGTATAACCAAACCAAAATCTTATTATTCAACAACACATCCATTAGATGTTGCTCTATTAAGTACAGTTTCAGACATCCCAACAAATATAACTGCAGCACATAAGAGTAAAGAATGGAGAGATGCTTCCACTGCTGAATATCAAGCACTCATTGAGGCAAGAACTTGGTCTCTAGTAGAACCACAGGAAACAACTAACATTGTTGGCTGCAAATGGGTATTCAGAATCAAGCATAATTCAGATGGTTCAATAGCCAGATATAAAGCAAGACTAGTAGCAAAGGATTTCATCAACAACAAGGTATAGACTTTGATGAAACCTTCATCCCAGTAGCAAAACCAACCACTATAAGAATAATACTTTCACTTGCAGTTCAGTTTGGTTGGGATATGCATCAACTGGATGTCAGTAATGCCTTCTTACATGGAGAGTTACAAGAAAAGGTGTACATGGCACAACCACCAGGATTTGTTGATCAAACAATACCAAATCATGTGTGCCTACTCCACAAAGCAATCTATGGTCTAAAACAAGCACCAAGGGCCTGGTATGCTAAGCTACACTCAGCACTGACTAGCCTGCAATTTGTTAATTCCACAGCTGATACTTCTCTATTTGTACACAAAGCTGGATCAACAATTACAGTTGCACTAATATATGTAGATGATATAATTCTAGCTGGATCATCTACATCATTCATTCAGAATGTGATAACTACTCTCCAGGTACAGTTTCCAATCAAGAATTTGGGAAATGTGCACTACTTCTTGGGATTGGAAGTCACCAGATCAAGCAATTCCCTATTTTTGTGTCAGACAAAATATACAGTTGATTTATTAACAAAATTCAACATGGAAGGGTGCAAACCATGTGCAACTCCAATGGCATCAACACATATATTGAGCAAAAACACTGGGGATCTCCTGCCTAATCCAACAAACTACAGGTCTCTGGTTGGAGCATTGCAATATTTGACCTGGACCAGACCAGATATCACATTTGCTGTCAACATGGTGTGCCAATTTATGCATCAACCAAGAGAACCACATCTACTGGCTGCAAAGAGAATCCTAAGATATCTCAAGGGTACCATTTCATATGGATTACATTTCACAACAGGCTCAACCACATTACTGGGTTATGCAGATGCAGACTGGGCAGGAAACATTGATGACAGAAGATCAACAGGAGGATACTGCCTATTCTTGGGTTCTAATCTGATTTCATGGTCCTCTAAGAAACAAACTACAGTAGCTAGATCAAGTACTGAAGCAGAGTACAGGACTCTTGCACACACAGCTGCTGAAGTGGTTTGGATCTGTTACTTGCTTCAGGATCTTCATTTCAAACCAACAGGAATACCAAGATTGGGCTGTGATAATATAAGCTCAATCAACTTAGCATCAAATCCAGTCTTACATTCCAAGATGAAACATGTTCATCTTGACTATCATTTTGTCAGAGAACTAGTTCAATCAAGAAATCTAGGAGTGCACTATGTTCATACTCTTGATCAACTTGCTGACATATTTACCAAGAGTCTGACCAGCACAAGATTCAGTCTCCTCAGAACCAAGCTCAATGTGGTTGAAACCAACATGAGCTTGAAGGGGGGTAATGGCAGATTAGTCAATAAGACTGAATGATAACAGAATTAACTGTCACATGTGTAACTGAAGTGTGTACATACACACATGTGACTAACATGCTCACAATTGTACTTGTAAGACTACAAAAGCCAAGAAGGAATGGCCGGCATTGTGTGTGCTTTATCATATTTTGTTGTACTCATTTTCAGAGAGTTGTCTCTCAATTTTCTAAAGCAACAAGAATGCTTTCACTGACGAAAAGGTTGATGAACAGGAGAACTTTAACGAGTATCTTGAGGGCATGTTTCCATGATCATCTCAGCTGGGTGAAATGTTTTGTCCCTAATGTATCAACATGGTTGTGGTTAACTATTTCCTAAAACTAGATCGCCTTAGTAGTTAAGGCCATATTCCTGTAACTGGTTCCACCCATATTCCTCCATGTATAACTAAACGTTTGCATAGAACATTTAGTTCTTTCCCTGTCCATAAGAATATTTGTTTTCAGCTCTCATTTTGAACATTGATATTTTAAGTATAATTCAAATGCTTTACCGTATAATTCAAGTGCTCTCATTCAGAACATGGAGATCATGTCTCAAAGTGTATGAAAAAATCCATACAAAACCTGCAGAAGAGATCATATGTATTAAAGGTACAAGGTAGATGGGTTGTTTTTTCTCTTGACTATGTTCCACTTGGGAGTGAATGAACATAACCAGTAATAGCCTCTTAAGAGGATCTTTCCACTACTCAATTACTAGTGCTTCGAAATGCGCCTTTTTTAATTGGTACAGGATTCAAGTGTAATAATGAAAGTAAAGTCAGTGGCAACAATTTTTATGATATGGAAATGTGGGGATACCAAAATTAGAAGCGTTAAACTATATATAATGTTAAATTTCGTGTGAAGCGATAATTATAGGAAAGTATCACCCCTCAGTTCATCACAATGAATTACAGGAATGAATTATGACACGGATACATAACGTGTGCTTGTTGTTCCAAATTTCGTTATGTGCATTGTTTATGCCAAATTTTTGCTCAGCAAAAATAACCACAAATCATCAAAAATCAGACCTAAAATCAACAGAAAAAAGAAAAAAGATTGAGACAGGATTTAACGTGGTTTGGCCCTCAACAGCCTACATCCACGGGTACTGAATTTGAAGGTTTTATTGATCAAGAATTGTGGTTACAAATACAAGAAGCTCCCTTGGAGCTCTGGTTTACATTCAGTTTACAGAGGTTTTTTCCCCAGCCGAAGAAGAAGTCCCTCTTTCTGTTCCTATCCCTTTTCTTTTAAAGGAAAGATCCATGTTCCTAGCGTGGCATCTTCTTGTGTGTCCATCTGTCCACTCTATCCCTTCCAAATCCTTCCACGTTGCACTTCCTTCTCCGTCCATCTGTTGACCTTATCTTCTTATCCAACTTTCCCTTAAACGGACTGGGATGGTCTGGTTGGCTTGCGGGAAATGGCTGGTCTGCTTGGCTTGCGGACTTGGCTTGCGGGAAATGAAAGTGATCTCCCTGCGGGACTGGTGCGATCCATGCTTCGGACCTAGCTGCGATCCGTGTTTCGGTCCATGCTTCGGACCCTGAGCTCGGTTGCGGGAATGATTGTATCGGGCTTGGTTGTGCACCGGACTTTGAGTACAGTCCGGACTTGTGTTGCTGGACGTCTGCGCTCCGGACTTAGAGTGCGGTCCATGTTACGGACTTGACTGTGCTCCGGACTTTGATTGTTTGGTCCGGACTTGTGTAGCGGGACATCATGGGTAGCGGGAATGCTGAGCTTTGCTGTCGTTGCTGCCACTTGTTGGAGCAGATTTTTTGTACTAACAACATGCCCCCTTTTCTTGAGAGTTGTTCGAAGAAAAACTCTTAAGAAAATGACTTCACGTCTTGTCCGAATCATAATGTGGTGGTTGATGTTGCTTGTGCATTTTCATTTTATGTTGTACTTTTGTCCCCGCAAAACAAAAGTTAGTATACAAATATATATATACTGATTGTTAGTTTTCAACCGCAAGGTTCCTTTGTACCCTGGGTTAATATTATGGAATTTTGTGCCAGAGAGCACACCTCCTTTCACGGAGTTATGACATAAGGCAACACACGTACGAGTCATACCCGGGCCAGGAGTAAGCTACAAGGTGTCCCAAATGTGTGAATAAATTTGGAATTTTGTATCAAGACTCTTTCATGGGTTCCCCATTTGTGGATGATGGGTACCCCATTTGTGGATGAACCCAATAGTCTTATCTTGCCTCCATCTACGGAGGACTTAGGCAAAACACGCCTAATTCATCTCTGGCATGGAGAAAATTAGTATGTGGTCCATAAATTTATTGTTTTTCAAAGATAACGCCTCCCTAATGGAGAATTATCCTTGAGAAGTATACATGAGAAACATATATAGAGGAATATAAAAAGTAAACTTAAGAGTTATCCGGATATTTCTCATTTCTCACTTCTTATTTAAGATATATCTCATATTCTTTTGTATACATGAGAAGTATATGTAGAAGAATATGAAAAGTATTTTAAATAAGAGATGAGGAATATCCAGAAGAAATAAGAAATACCTATTTTTGAATGATAATTCCCGAAGAAGCATTTAGATTGCCGCATGAAGTATAAGCCATTTGAAGTATCATTTCTCAAAGGCTCATTTTGAGTCAAGTTTTCCATGAACGTTTCCATGAATGTTTCCAAAGAACATTTCCATGAACGTTTCCAAAGAACGTTTCCATGATACGCTTAAAGTAGTGAAAGCACCAGTAATACATGGCTTATATGAAGTATCTATCAATTGTTGCCTTATGTTAAGAAGTACAAGGCATATAACACAAAGTGGCGAAAAATATTATATCTATTTAGCGTTAATAAATTATTAAAATGAAATACGTAATTGGCGCGCAGTATTTAGCTCATTTCACAGCTAAAAATTTGGTTTCTTTATAGCATGCCCCCCAGTGCAGCATTAGCGCATGACTGGCGCATCTCTGAAGTGCCCTTCATAGGTATCTTAACATTTCATAAAAATGTCTTAAGCATTTCATAATATTTGATGAGTACAAGTTAAAAATGACCTTCATGCTTTTTGTTGCATACCACTATTAAATATAATCAAATAAATTAGAATTTGTGCAGACTAAGAATACATCATATTAAATCAACAGGTTTCTATCATAGATGATTATGGGATTAATTATCATTGTGCATGATATCACATGTGATTCGGATGCTATTGAAAGCAATTGATCAATTCATAATGTATGACAGTTTGTAATATTCAATTAAAATATATAAAATGGGTACTAGTTGAACAAATCTAATGATCTAATTTATTATACAGATGATGTGTATACAAATCAAATAAGCTCATGTTTTTTGAATAATTAAAAGAAATCATGATTGAATCATTTAAAGATGATAATAAAGAATCATTATACTGATGTTGTATTTACAAATCAAATAAGTTCATGCTTTTTGAGCAATTAAGAGAAATCATGATTGAATCATTTAAAGATGATAATTAAGAATCATTCTTAAATTTACGTTGCTACTTAAGATACACAATTGATATTATAATCGAAAATTAAAAATTAAAAAAGATAGTATATATTTATCTTTTTAGAAATGCTTGTGGATCAGCGGATGGCTTCACCCATCTGTTGAAGTTGTGATAATAATTATCTAGCTATAACAATTTAATTTAATTTATTATAATTATTATTATTATTATTATTATTATTATTATATATATATACTTTTTTTACATGCACCACACAAAATCATAAGTAAAAAGATGTGAATTAAACTTACAGTCAACTGAAAGTCAATTAACAGTCAAAGGGTCAAGTGACAGTCAAGGGAGAATGGTCACTCAACAGTCAAAAAGGAAAGATGGGTTAGCCGAATCATCTAATCTGACTCGGTCTAATTGGTCTTGCTCAACTGAGTTGGATCAAACTCAATGAGTCGACTCACTGTAAAGAAAATGCAGCGTAGTCTTGCTTGTTTTCTGGCTATTCCACCCTAATTCAGGTTATTTCAATCAGTACTGCCCTGCAATTCATGCATTCATTCTATGACAAGAACATATCAAGTTCATGCCACAATTTAGCCATTCCATGGCAGGAAGAAACATCACATATAGCATAAGGAGATCAAATTTTTCTCAACTTCCAATGTTAATCTAAAGCGCCAACAAGAAGGGCAGGTTTTAAGAATTCAAAACATGCTACCAAGCTTAGTTGGATTGAGCTAAGACAGAAATGGGCTATCTGCAAATTGTTTTGAAGTCACAATCAAATAATCAAATAGTCAATAAGAAACATCACACAGGTGACAGACTCTAGCATGGGGTTTAGAAATAATGTTTCGTGTCATGCTTCATTTAACATGTAATCCAGGTTCAGCATGAAATCCATGTTCAAAGTCATTACTGGTAATCCAGCACTTTCTCAATGTTCTATTACTCCTGACAAGTATGAAACACAAACATGCCAGTTATCTAATATCATACATATACATTCAATTTCATGTTATCTTCAAGTTAACTTTAAACAACATTCAATCTTAACATAATCCAATTATTTGAAATGAAACCAACTGGTGTAGAAGAGCAACTAGGTATGATGATGTGATTCGAATAATTGAAAACTTTTTAATAATTGATACTTAGCTCGCTGAGAGAGCGAGTTGCGGGCGCATTGAATGGCCTCTTTGCTACAAATGGATCATTTGATCGTTTTCGGATCCTATTGGTGCTTGCATTGCGACTGTAATTCAGCTTATTTTGACAGCTTCTCATTCGATTTGTATTGGTTCTCCTGTATCTGAGTATACGAAGTAATTGGAGGCCTGGGTTGCCCAAACCTGGGGTATGGAACTGTACTGCAGAATTGGTTGGATGTGAACTGCCACCATAGCTTTTATGAGAAATTTTTAAAGTTATCCCGTTGAAGAGACTTATTGTGAAAATTGCAACATCAGTTTGCGTAAAGAATTGTCTTCAAGCACGAATCATTTACATCAATTGTTGTACAGACTATATTGTCCTGCAGCTAGTTTTTGACGTTAAATTCTCTTTTTGTACATAAGAGGTAGCAAAAATAACAGGCTAATATCTACGAGCTCATTAAAAGATAAGTTGAAGCTTAAGAAACTATATAAGCTCCGGGCTTAAGATCAACATTCACTGATAGATATTAAAGAAAATTAATATATTTGAAGTCACATGTAATTTTAATGTGATGGGTCTCTGAGGTCTATTAAGACTCAAGAGATTGCATTCATCATCATAATTTAGAAGGTTTAGATGAAAATCAAAATACAAATATCTTTTTGGGCTATATAAAAATTAATAGCAATTGAGAAGCACAAACTGATTGATATATCAACATATTTCATGCATGGGTGATTATGAGAATCATCTCTGACTTAGAGATCTTAGATAAAACACTGAAGAACAACTTTAAAAGCTTCAGAGATGATTTATGTGTTCATGTAACTAGCTTAAAACACTGACATGATATAGGATTACATTTACCTATTACTAGTTAAACTGAAATCATGCTAAAAGATATTATGTAGCATAGAAAACTCCTTTTTATGGGTAGACTCTTTTTTTTTTTTTTTTTTAAGTTCTAGAATTAAAATTAACAGTTAACTTTATATTTCTACTCTAAGATTAAGTTCCTACAGCTAAATGTAAGCATGGAATTAGAGATACCTTCAGGTATCATTAAAACTAGAAAATTATGGAATATGCCTCAAGATATATTTATCAGGCTCTTAATGAAACCACTTAGGTTCATCATACTCAGTATTACAGTATGCAAATGTATTAGGATCATGCTTGACCACTTTACCCTAGAACATGATATTTATGTGCTAAGTTACAACTATATAAGTTGACTTAAGGCAATCATAAAGAATTGTCTGACAGTTTGAGCATTTGTGCCATCCTTGGATTAACCATTCTTAGGAGACTCAATCATAAATAAAAATACTTAGCTCGTCCTGCAGGGCAAAGATTTTCCAGACTCGGTTGGGACTTATTCCCAACAAGCTGTTGCAGCTGACATCACCTAGCTTCTAGAGCTGGTGATTAAGTTTTAATATGATGGACACACTAACGACAGAAGCAGTTAGGTATAAATGTAATGTAATGATTATGCTAACACAAGAATTTCTCAGAAGAGATATTAGGTCAATAGCAATCTGTGGACAGAAACAGAAAATTATCCTTTGAAAAAGGTATGGCCTATATTTTTGTTGGCTACAGATAATCTAGACTATCTCATGCATATTTAGGTATGATAATTTTTGCATTAAACATATGACAGACTGAGTTTAAAGAAGGATAAAAAATTTAATCTCAAAGAAATATTCCTGGTTAGAAGCAAGTGAAAGTTCATAGTTTCTCACACATATTTCCTTTATTCTTTGAGTTAGTTAGAAATGTTCTGTTGAAGAAGAGTCAGCCATCAGAATATAGCTAATGGGAACTTACAATATGGGGGTAAGTGGGTAACCTATAATGTTTTTAATTGTGTCTTTGAGACTGCGTCAAGTATGTTTTTAGGTAGCATACACATACATATCTTGACTTATGCAATGGGGGTCTAACTCTCATCTCTACTAATTGAATTCATTCTACATGTTTAGTAGAAGGAAACAAATTTTTAATCTCCAGCGCTCTTTGTAGTGTAAGCGTAAATAAAATTATCAGTATTATCCAATATCAAAGGTGCGCACCACTTTAAAGGTCCAGCAGCACAAACACATCAATCGACTAATGTCCGATTATACAATAACAATCTATTCCTAAAAGCTGTACAGAAATCTGGATATGACTTAAAAGAGTCAGGCTGGGTCATATTTTGCTTTTAGTAAATTAAGTGCTAAGGTTGTTATAATAATCCCGAACATACAAGCAATTTCAAATCATGCATCATTCAAAAGACAGGACAGGTTTACTACGCCGTGGCATATAGGTATTTGATTCTAGATTATTCATTAATATGCAAGTGGTATACATATTGCAATAAGAAACTAAATCATCAGAGATTAGTGATACTTAGCTCACTGAAAAATTGAGTTTCGGGTGCATTGAATGCGAGTCAGACGACTTTTCCAATAGAGCAGCAGGATCCATTGGTACTGGAATTCCCCTCTTACTAGCGCTTTTGAATTGATATCTTGGTGCAACAAGAGAAAACAAAGGTGCTACAGCCCCATCTATTGGATGGGCTGGCTTGACTCGCAACGCAGGTGAGGTCAGTAGGATTCCTTCCAAAAACTGGAAGCCCTGAGCGAGAGAACAAAGCATTCAATCTGGAACCAAAGAACAAAAAAATAGTAGAAACAATACAATTCGAACCACCAATCTGTAGTTGATCAGTTAATTCTCTTCTTCTCAAAGCATCTTGTTCATCTCTAATTTTCCTTGTAACAAAGACCCATTTCTTCTTTCTCGATGGAGTATTTCTGAAGTGAACTCTTTCATCTTCACAGTTTCCATATCCTGTAATTATCTCACTGAATTCAAAACTTTTTGAAGGATTGTCTTCAAGAGCTGCTTTAATTATTGATGGTGTTTAGTATCAATTACGCTGTTATAAACTTTCACAAGAAACTTGTCAGTGAACAAACATGAATTTAACAAGATTTATTTCCAAACGACATTTCAAAAGAAAAATCATCATTGTAGGTAGAACATGTTCTAATTATAACAGAAAATCCTCTAATCAATTTTAAAAATATAAATCACACTTGAAGTTTATGTTCTTTCTGAACATCTACAGTAGACGCAAACCAAATTCAAATTGGTTTGGTGGGTAAAAAGGTTAACGATTGACCATGAACAAGCATAAATCCTTGAGAATTGAGAGTGAGATAAAATTAAATTAAAACTATAGGTAATGTAAATTAAGGTGTTCTTATGGGAAATCTGAAGTTAGATTTTTAATCTGGATAAAAAATTGAGAAATCAAGCAAATCTCAATGATGAAATCAAATTAAACAAAATTTGAGAAAGAATGATTGAAATCAAATTAAACAAAATCAGAAGATGCAAACTTATCTTTCCAATTCAATTTTGCTGATGACTGAATCGATTGAATCTTCGTTTCCTGTTATTGCTGGTATCGATTCTTGTTGTCAATTTTGAGGAAAAACATTGAAATCCATAATTTTTAAATTCACACCAAACCCTTTTTTTTTTCCATTCATCAGTAACCGAATTACTAAAATCAATTGAAATCCCAAATTTTCGATTTCACTCCCAAATCCCTAGCCTTTTGATTTCTTCCCAATAGCCTTTTCTCCTACTCAACACCAGTAACGTTTTGACGAGAATCCTTGATCTCTTCTTGGCTCAAATCTAACTTCGATTCTCTTGATTTCTTCTTCGCAGGTGATGCACATGCGTGAAGTAACAGATGATGATCAGAAGCAAAAAACATGAATCACTTTTTCTTTTGATCTTCTCTTCACTGTGAGAAAAATCAAAATCCCTAATTCTCCACTACTCTATTTTCAGGTAGGATGAATCCTTTTAAACAGTCCTTGTTTCTAGCGCCAAATTGTTTATGCCAAATTTCTGCTCAGCAAAAACAACCACAAATCATCAAAAATTAGACCCAAAATCAACAGAAAAAAAAAAAGAGATTGAGACAGGATTTAACGTGGTTTGGCCCTCAACAGCCTACATCCACGGGTACTGAATTTGAAGGTTTTATTGATCAAGAATTGTGGTTACAAATACAAGAAGCTCCCTTGGAGCTCTGGTTTACATCCAGTTTACAGAGGTTTTTTCCCCCAGCCGAAGAAGAAGTCCCTCTTTCTGTTCTTATCCCTTTTCTTTTAAAGGAAAATATCCATGTTCCTAGCGTGGCATCTTCTTGTGTGTCCATCTGTCCACTCTATCCCTTCCAAATACTTCCACGTGGCACTTCCCTCACCGTCCATCTGTTGACCTTATCTTCTTATCCAACTTTCCCCTAAACGGTCTGGGCTGGTCTGGTTGGCTTGCGGACTTGGCTTGCGGGAAATGAAAGTGATCTCCCTGCGGGACTGGTGCGATCCATGCTTCGGACCTAGCTGCGATCCGTGTTTCGGTCCATGCTTCGTACCTGAGCTCTGTTGCGGGAATGATTGTATCGGGCTTGGTTGTACACCGGACTTTGAGTACAGTCGGACTTGTGTTGCGGGACGTCTGGGCTCCGGACTTAGAGTGCGGTCCATATTACGGACTGACTGTGCTCTGGACTTTGATTGTTTGGTCCGGACTTGTGTAACGGGACATCATGAATAGCGAAAATGCTGAGCTTTCCTGTCGTTGCTACCACGTGTTGGAGCAGATTTTTGGTACTAACATGCATGAGTGGGCTTTTGACATGGCTTGGATGAACCCAAAACAAAAGTGATTCGGGGCACAAGGATTAACATTTTAAATGAGTACGATAATATGGCTTCCGAATTGAGTCGCCAAAACTTGAATTAAATATCCTGCCTACTCATGATGAACTGGATAGGGAAAAAGCTTGTGTAATTCCTAAATAACTCGTGCAGAGCAGAACACACCTCGGTTTCCGTCAATTTACATATCCCGTTGCTTCGAATTCTGCACACACATGGTCGGTCTAACATTACTTTAACCTAGTTATACAGTACTGTACTCCTTAGGAATCGACGGCTATTAATCCATAACCATGAATCCAATAAAATCCCAACACATCTAACGGTAAAACTCTGGTCTGTACCGTAATCAACTCTT
This sequence comes from Papaver californicum, assembly GCA_023531435.1. Lineage (NCBI taxonomy): Eukaryota > Viridiplantae > Streptophyta > Magnoliopsida > Ranunculales > Papaveraceae > Papaver > Papaver californicum. The sequence continues at coordinate 1,865,742 of JAJJMC010012356.1, read as the reverse complement.
TACTCTTTTTAGCTTTCCCTTTCTCTCTCTCTCACTCTCAAAAACTTCTCTTCCACTCCCTAGTGGAGTTCTTAGGGTTTTATCCATTCATTACTGCTGTCTCGAGATTCTCTGCAGGTTTTTGTTTTCTCTTTCTGTTATCTTTAAAATTAAAGCCTAGGTTACAGTGGGCTTTTAATTTGTATCCTTTAAGGTTTTCTTTCTACTCTTTTTTGCATTTCTGATTTTAACCCTAGCTAGTAGTGACTCTTATCATTGGGTAAGTTTTCCTATTACTAGTAGGTAAGTCTTAAGTGTCAGCTAAAACCCTAGAAATATTCATGACTTTGTTGTAGAGTATGTTGTGATCAGCACAATTCATTTATTATGTGTATTGTAGTAGCAGTTTAGGTTTGTGGAAAATATGGCTCCAAATAATAGAAGAAAAGTTCAATACAAGAGATCGTCATCGCCACAGCATGTCCAATCGAAAAAATCATCATCAATGGAGTTACAAGATTTATCATCATCCAATAGCAGCAGAAGAATAATAAGAACTCAATACAAGAGAGACCTTTTACAATCAAAGAAATTGTTGTCATCATCATCTTCAGTGGAGTTAGTACCATTGACATTATCAAAGAAAGGAAAGGGCAAGGAGAAGGATAAAATTGTTGAGGTTTCAAGAAGTGAATTATGTTTGACACCTATAGGTCAAAAATATCGGACACCGTAGATAGTTTCGTGTCCACCGGCACCAATGAAGAAAGCAGCAAGAAGATTAATAACAAATTGTTCATCATCGTTACAAAGGTCACCCATATCTTTCTTTACTAATCCTGATATTGAAGTTTTCTTCTTTTTTGCACTCCATGATATTTCTGCTGTTTGAAATGTTGTAGATTAGTCCAAAGAAATACTTCCACAAGTTTTTAAAGTGAGGAGCATATGTATTATCTTAATTAGTTTAGTTAATCAGTATATTATATATGTATATAAATATATAAATGTTAGAATTTGGATTTGAGTAGCTAGAAGCTGATGATTTTGTTATAGTTTGAGAGTAGAAGATAGAGATTTGAGGGTTTGAATGAGAGTGGTTTAAGTCCAATTTAGAAAAAGTTTGTTTTGCTAATTTAAGCTTTTTCTTTTTGTTATGCTAATCACCCAAAATTTTGCTGCTGTTTGTTTGTCAGCTAATTAGTTGGTGTTGGTATTTGGAAGTGTGAAATGTAAGCCTAAGGATTGGATTTGGATTTGGTTGTAATTTCAAACTGCATTAATTAGCGGCCTTGTTAGTCAACTGTTTAAAGAAAAAACGGAGTCTTGTTTGTGTCTACATTTCCATAAACTAGTTATTAAATTTTGTGATATTCTACTTTTGTTTAATAACCTCTCATATTGTCTACCAAAAAAAAGAAGATCCTCTCTTATTGTCGTATTTTATTAGGTTCCCTACTCTGCCTGAGAAAAACCTTGCAGATATATCCGGCCAGATTCCAACTTGCATATATTGGTCCTACATTTTTAAAAGCAAATAACTGAAAATTCCAGAGATAATTATCTTACTTGTTTTTTGGTTCCTCAAAAATTGACATGTGAAATAGAAATCCACCATTGTTGTTATATTACCGTAGTGTTTGCTCTTCGCTCAACACTCGCAAAAGACTCAACCACATCCCATAACTCCTTAACAAAAAATAAAATTAATTTAAATGGAATGAGCATCAGTCAGTCACCACATCCAATGGTTAAAAAAGGTCTTGTTTTTAAATGCCTCAGGCCCATATGTTTCTTAAACTCAGGCTCACCATCATTGAACATGGCCTCTGGGATGAATAAGAAAATACTCGTTAGGTTTTAACTTTCACCAAATAATGGGATGGCTAATTAATTTGTTTTCAATAGTGGAAAAGATAAAGAAGAAGGAAAAAATCAGAAAATTTCCCCACCAAGTGACAATATAATTTCTATGACCGACCCAACTGGTAGGGTTAACTCCACTGCACTACCAGACTAGTCCGATAAAACTTCTTTTCTATGTACCTTTTCGTTCTCCTCTTTTGACAGAGGTGACGGGATTGAACTCCGAATTTGGCCCAAAGGGCAAGTGAATGTTGAGATTTTTAATCGAGGTATATGTATTTATTTTTGTTTTATCGTATTTGTAAAGATCGTTTTCCCTTTTTATTTTTACCAAGATAAATATACCTTTTTAGGATTCTTCTTAATTACCAAAACAAACATAACCTAAGATAAATGGATAGTTAGGAAAAAATATTAGCATTTGTTTTATTGTATTGAAAACAATAATTTTTGTATTAGATATAAAAACATTTATTTTTGATATAAAAAAAAATAATTTCTAGTAGAATAAGATAAAAAACATATTTTCCAATATAAATAATTGGTGTTTTAATTAACCTTAACATGTATATCGAGATACAAATACACAAAAGCTTTCATAAAATTCTAACTATTTCTTTCACGTATTTTTACCTAAATTTGATTGTTTTAATGTATTTTTTTGGTAGTCGGGGCCAGGGAGTTGAGATCATGGTGACCGATGTGGGTGTCGGCTTGTTGGATTTCCCCCTAACATTTGTAAGAGAATTCAATGAAAAGAAACTCGTGCAGGTTGTCGTTGTAAATTTGGTTTTTACTCACACTTTGTCCTTTTTCCTTATTTTCTAAGGTCAAATTCTTTGGTTTTAATGGGTAAAAAGGTTACAAATTTATTGGAGTACAAAATTTATTATTTCTTCTTATTTTAAGTATTAATTATCATTGAATGATAGATTTGGAAGATGAATATTTCTTGATCACGCGTTATTCCCTCGAGGATTCACTAGGTTCAGATTCACTATTTTTTTTAATGTTTCAAAAAAGCTAAAGCTATGAATTGAACTCCTAATCTGAAGCTTGCTAAGACAAACGCATAAACCACCCTTCTATCTGTTGTTCTGTAATATATATTTTATTTTTTACATATAAATACAATACAAAACTTAAAAGTTTATGTAACAAAATTTAGTTTCTACAAACTAATTCATTTTCCAACTATTTTTTCCTAACTAATAAAAATTTAACATGTATCTATTAGGTACTAAAAAATAGATTAAGTAAAATATAATTCCAAATGATAAAATTAACATACAAAATATATTAAATATAAAATTAAAAGTTACAAATAATTTTCAATGATGTGAAGTACTAAATACAAAAAAAAAAAAAAAAACTTACCTAAACAAGAAACTATTTGTCCATATAGATTTCCATAGAGAGACCCCGAGTGTTTTTAGGTAGTGGAATCAAAAATATTGAAGCCTGGAGGAGGAATACAAAACGGACAAAGAAAATGAAGGAGAAAAGGAAGGAATTGGGAATGTCAATAATTGATTAGGTGTACCTTTGTTATAATATGGTGCGGGTGCAAAACTATATATACGAACCATCGAGACCCAATAGTTAGTTGTTGTTGTAATCTGGTTACAAAACAAGTCATTTGGGTCTTTAAACAAACACGTTGTATGCGCACGTCACACCCTATTAACTTTCCTTCCATCTCTTGAGCCACTTCTATGCCAAACACATACCCAATTCTCATTGTTGCCTTCTCGATGATAAAGCCTTCTCTTCCATGTATTCTTCTCCCAAGAATCAACGACAGCAAACCATCTTAATTGTGACTCAATTTGAGTAAAACCCATATCAAATTAGATAACCCATACTTCCTTTTTCGGCTTGGATTTTTCTCATATCTTTTCACCTGATTTCTTTGCTTGTTTTCTGTCAAATTGAAATCCAACCAAAAACCATATTTCTACATCCTCCCCAAATTTGAGACTGACCTAATCTGCGTTTTCTCTTCCATCTCGACTTCAAATAATCCATGGAAACAACAATTCCTTCTTAATCTTCTTCAATTCTCGACAGTAGAACCAAAACCCATATTTCAACATCCTCCCCAGATTTGAAACTGACCTAACCTTCTTTCTCTCTTCCATCTCGACTTCAAATAATCCATGGAAGCAATAATTCCTTCTTAATCTTGTTCATAATATCGACAGTAAACTCGATCAGTACCTTCTTCTCCGTCTACCAGTGAACACTTTATTCCCAATTTACTCGGTCAAGAACTCTACACAACAACAAAACCTGTTTGAGCTTTGGTCAACCACGACAGGAACTTGGCTAGCTTTTAGGTTTAACTTAAAGACGGTTTTAGGCCCTATGAATTATATAGGGGCTACCTTACTTAGTTGTCCATAATGGAAAGTGAGGTGCTAAAACCACAAATAGAAATATAATGGATTGGTTAGCCCTTAATGTATGGTTGTCTGCAAATAACACATTTATGTGATCTTCATATCCATTAACAAAATCGATAGCAGCAGATCCTTCTTCAGATAGACCGAATTCAAGTAAAATTGAAGAAATTGAATGGGAGTTGAGGTGATTGCATCAAATCGAATGATTATAATCATTCAATTGGTACTTCAATTGTAGTAAATCTAAAGCAATTTGATAATTTGTAATAAAAATTCGATAGCATTTGACGAATTCGAGTAAAATTAAAGAAATTGAATAAGATTGAAGAATTTGGAAATTCAAGCCTTCAGAATTGAGGTGATTGCATCAAATTGAATGATTAATTTAGGTTGTAAATTGGGGAATATTCCTTTGACCGAATTCTAGTTAATTAATGAAATTGAATGAGAATTGTGATGATTGCATCACATTGAATGATTATAAGTACTTCAATTGTAATAAATTTAAAGCAATTTGATAATTTGTAATGAAAATTAGATAGAATTTGAACGAATTTGAGTAAAATTGAAGAAATTAGAAATTCAATCATTGATAATTGAGGTGATTGCATCAAATTGAATGATTATAATCAAAATTTGATAATTTAATTGTGACCAAAATTCGATCGAATTTCAATAAATTCGAGTAAAAATGAAGAAATTAGGTAACATTCAAGATATTGAAATTTCAGTTATTTTAAATTGAGGCGATTGCATCAAAATGAATTATTTATAATGATTCAAAGGTAGATGAGCAAGAAATTGTGTCGGTTGACGATGATTCTTATGTAGAATATTAGTTATTTGTACTTTATTTAGTTAAAAATAGTTATTTAGCTTGATAATAACTTTGATTGGAACAATAAAGGATACTTTATTTCGATTATAACTTAAAAGACTTTTTAACCCCCAAATTTTTGTATGCGTTATTATTAAAATTAGCATTTTCGATGCACACTAAGTAAAAATCCATTTTTTTCACAACAAAATACCGTACAAAGAGTACTATCTTGATGGCAGTGCAACAGTCTTCGCATCTCCTTCTATGATAATATATTGCATTTGCATCTCCATAGAGAGCTTTATACCTAAGTATAAGCCTTCACTATAGACCTTTGTGGAAAATCAGTTCAGAAACAAGAAGTCATACAAGCAACGTGTTTATCTTCAAAGTTTTGGGCCACTGCTGCTGCCGTTCCCATATTAAAATTATATGTTGCATCAACTTTTGTCTTGACAATATTATCCTGAGGTCTTGACCATGTAAAGAAGTAGTTAGTAAATGATAATAATAAAATATAAAAATAGTAAATAATAAAGTTAATAAATAATTAAATAGCTTTAATGAAGAGACCACGAGTAATGGGAAGAGAAAGAAAAATAAATAAAAGAGACTACCTAATGTGGAGACCTTGAGTAATGGGAAGAATAAGAAAGAAACGTTTTGTGAAGACTGGGATATAAACTTAGTATGTGTATCATAATGTGTTAATTATATCATTTTGGAATTATATTTTTCTTAATTATTTTTTTTACCTAATAGATACATGTCAAATTTTTATTAGTTAAAAAAAATAGTTGAAAAATGAATTAGTTTATAAAAACTAAATTTTGTTACATAAATTTTTATGTTTGCATTGTATTTCTATGTAAAAAATAAAATATATATCACACAACAACAGATGGAAGAGTGGTCCATGCCTTTGTCCCTCAAGCTTGAGGTTAGGAGTTCAATCCCTAGCTTTTGCTTGTTTGAAACACTAAAAAAATAAATAAAATAAATTTGAACCTAGTGAGTTGAGTGAGTTTGAATAGTCAACTCAATATACTTGTAGGAGAGAGTGAGTTTAAATAAAATAACATATTTACCACTAATAAAAGGGTGTAACAGTAAAACGACATGTCCACTATTAAAGTGTGAATATCTCTCCTACTTTCACTAGTTTCTATGATAATTATTGGGTCTAAATAGTATAATAATGATCCTTAACATGTATCCCGGGATACAAGTTAACAAGACCCTATCCGAACCGAGCCATTTATGTAATGGTGTGGAATAATTTTAAAAATGTGTAAACATGTTTTAGTGTTTCGGTTTTGGTTTAGCGCAAAACCGAACCGATACATCGTTTGTAAAATCGTTAATTTATAGTCATTGATATAATCTCTAATATTTAATCTAGATCATTCATTTTACCCTTATATATTCTTCTCATTAATTCCTCAATTCTATTATTCTTCTTTTTGTTGGCATGGTTGTAATATAGTTAAAGACTGCATTTTGTTGTTAATAATGTTTTATATTTCTTTTTGATGTAGTAGAAATCAACTTTTAATGTAATATGATTTTTTTTTATAACTTGCACCGTATGTTACCTGAAACTGACCAAATTGTCGGTTTTCCAAAACCAGTGGTTTGGAGCCGAACTGAGATGGTTTGATTCAAAATGAACCGTTATTAAATGGTGTGAGACAGTTTCATAAATAGGAAAACCGAGTCTCATAGTTCCGGTTCTGGTTTAAGAAAAAAATGAACTGAACTGTACCATGTACAGTCCTACCTACAATGGGTGGAAAACACCTCATATCGATGATCTATATGTAATCATCTTTAGTAAACGACTATGGTTAACTTATATATTTTATACTAGAAAAATATACCAAATATATTGATATTAGTTATATTAGATCTAATTACTTTTAACAAAAAATAATTATCAAGTGATTTAAATACTCCTACATATAAATATCAATAATAAATTTGGACATACAAGTAAATAATATGAAAGAGCTCAAGGATGGTTACAACATTGATGGGACAGGTAATAAATTTAATCAAGTGGCTAAGGAATAGCTTAGGAACTTAATGTATGTACGTTTGGTCAGCACATAAATCCTATATGTTTAGATAGCAAGTCGTAATTTTCGTCTTCATCCTGACATTTTAGCATTACCCGAATTGGATAGATGTTATTCTTAAATTGGAGTTGATTGACAATTCAATTAAATTCTTTCATACTTCATTTTATATGTTCAATTTTATGTGGTATGATATTGGCTTACATTGAGAAAAATTTAAGTTATACGGTAATTTCAGGGGAACTTGTTAGGAAGAGATGTTCTTAAATTGTATGATTCAGATCTGCCGGTAAGATTTCTATATTATTTTACAACATCAGTAGTTGAGACATGATTCACAACATCAATAATGGAGACTGTCTAAGCTTTTCCAGGAAAGTATTCTTTGCAATAATTTTTTTAAGTTTGTGTCAATTAGAGATGAATTATACTAATAGTAGTTATACAATTCTATGTCTCTTATGAGGCTGATAGAAGGTATGTAGACTTTTTCTTCTTTTCCCGAAACTGGAGACATAAATTTCGTTAAAGATTTATACACACATTTAATTTGTGGCGTCAGAAGGACGAGCTTTGAGGTTTGTTTATTTAACGAATAAAAGAAACTAATTGTGTATCTTATCAAGTAGCTTGGCAGTGTTGTTAATTAACATAATAAAGTGGGAGAAACTTTATCTTTGGCAGGAAAAATGTGAACATTCGATAGCTAGGTACAACAGATAAAGTTGCGCAAGATTTATGCATCCACTCTGGAAAACATAGCAGATGTGGAGGAATTTAAAAGTCAGCAGGAAATTAAGTTGGTGATAAAGTGGTTTTGGTAATCAAAAAGAGACTAATGATGTCATATAATGTACCAACCGTTTTTATGTCAGGGAGTGAGCAGCTTGCACACACTTTTGTGTTGGTTTCTCTTAATGGGATGGTTTTTGGAGATTTAGCTATAACTAATCCTGTAAAACCAGAAGAAGTGCAAGTAGTTTCATTCCTCAATTCAATGAACATTACGAGTATAATGATGACTGACGATAATTAGGATACAAAAGTACTACATCCAAGGAGGTTATAATATTGCAGTGATAGGGACTTAATCGTGACTCAAATTCAAGCATCAACGATAGACTTTTTCCAAGGATCATTGCTGGGAACACATACAGATCTATTTAAGTTTAAAGCAACCAAGACTTAGTTTAATACTTCTCATCCTAGAAACTTAGTTCTCGAGCTTGTCTTTATCTTAGCAGAGAAGTTATCAGACGGGAAATTGAAAACAAGAAAGTTGTTGTAAATGAATTTCTTCCAACAGAAGATGCATGTAACGCAATCCGACAGTCAATCTAAGGATTCTCATCCGCATCGTCTCTTGAAGGAATCTATTTGCAGACATCGCTAGGAAAAATGGCGTGCAAGGGGAGTTCTCAGTAGCGTGAGTAAGGGTGATAAATGCATTTGAAAGAACCTAAATGCAACTCTAATTTTTTTTAACATTCATTTAAAATAAAAAATTTAATTTTGAATCTGCAACCATTTGAGATCGGTAATTAATCAAATAAGAATTTATATTGTTTCTTGCTTCTAAATATTTGCACAATTCTATTGTGGAGCTTGTATCGGAGAGGAACAATGTTATTATATATTAAAAATTTTAAAAATAATGTGTGTTACATGTTTGATCAGCAATACAAAAGGTTTTAAATGCTGGTTATATTATTTATATCCTGGTTAAGTTGTGGTCAGACATTTTTGTACCACAAGAGGATAAACAAGGTGAGTCGATGGCTACAACTTCGGTTGTGGAACTTCTCTCACAGTAAGGTGGTAAATTTTGTAAAGAATGGATCCTGAATTGTGTGTGAACATGCAAGGATCATCTTAGGATTTGTGGGGTTTACTCACTCAAATTATCTAACTAGTCACTATATAGTGCACAAGACATGATCATCTTATATTTTACGAGCCCCCATAAATTTACTCAACTCTATGAAAAATTAAGTTTAACATCTCAGGGTCAAATTTTCATGCAATAATGCATGAGATAAATCTTACAATTCGTGGAATACATACAACCTCTGCGAAAATTAAATTAAATTTCGTATCAGAATGATCCAGAAAATCATAATAATAAACTAGCTTTTTGAAAGTTCATTTTAATACAAAGAGCCAAGTTTCGTACTATATGCCCGATGTGTAGCACGGGCATAAATCAAGTATTAAGTAATACAGGTGTTTGTACAAGTGTTTTTAACATCTCTGATATATCTTACTAAATGAATTTAGGCAACCTTGAGATGTGGGTTTATTTTGCAATAGTATTGGTCATATCGTTGTGGTCTCTGGAGAAGTAAATGCATTTTTCTTATCAATATGTAAGGAGAAGTGTGTCGCATCCTCTAATAGTGTCTCAATCCATAAAGTTTTTAGTATTTTCCATTCAGTGTATACTTTGAAGTATGTTAGGGGTTGTTGTTGTAACCAATTGAGAGAGATGCATAATGTTATCGCTTCCGCGTGAAGTGGCCATATCGCATGTGTAAATCCTGCCAATATACGTTAAACTACCATTGTATATGAGTCTCAAAGTATGATAGCTTACTCCCATTGTACTATCTCTTTATAGATAGGAATCTAATATCTGATAAGTTTGAATCTTATACTATGGTAACACTCTATTATGTTTACTGTTAGTTTATATTTTATGTTAACCTATTCACACACTTGTTGTGTTGTGAGTGGTTCTTTTATTCTTTGTTTATTTATTGAGTGAGTATATATGCTCCTCAGGTGTGATTGTATTGTCTAAGAAACACTTTTATTATTTATTTTTTAAAATCTGAATATGAATCTAAAGTTATCTGAATCATCAATGTGAAATCCAAATGAATGTGAGGCATTTACTATTTCAAAGAGCTTATGGTGAAATTCCTCAAATGAGTCATTATCATACATACAAAAGTTTTCCTAATCAGAATTTAGGGTTTGAAGCCTGACATATTTTTTTGAAGAATACCCTTCGAATATGGTCTCCAAGATGTTCCAAGCTTCCTTAGAAGTCTCACGCGTAAAAATATGATGCTGGAGATCTTGACTTATGGCATGCATAATAGCGTTAAGCCATCTGACTGCTCAGCTTTATTAATTTTATTCTTGTCATATTCTTCAAGTTCCTTGAATTTGTATTCGGTTTGAGAACCTTAATTTAAGATTTTAGGGTGTGCATATCGCTTGGCAGCTAAGATCCAAGTTATAAAATCTCGATATTATAGAAAAGAACGCATAGCAGTTTTCCACAATAAGTAATTAGTGTCATAAAATCTTGGTGGTACGTTGATAGAACTTGAGTTCTTGTCCATAGTTTGGATAGGTTACAAACACGAACTGTTAGGTATTTTTGGTGTTTGCCTGCTCTGATACCAATTCAAAGGAGAGGGTACCTATTACACCACCAACTTTTTCGTTACAGAACTTATAGACTTATTCCTTGTGTGCACTTCAATCAAAGATTAAAGAAAACAAGAAAAATCCTTGGATGATCTCAATTAGAGATCCTTAAATCAAATGATTGATTAACCTACAACTTTCTTGTAATTTTAATTATACAAATAAAATCAATATAATGTGAAACTTAAAGTAAAGTAAAGCACACACCATAAATATTGTTAACGAGGAAAACTGCAAAGCAGAAAAACCACGAGACATAATCCAGTTTGAATACACATTATATTAACCCGCTACAAACACTAGCCTACAATAATACTTCGGTCTGGAATATTGTTGAGAAGGAATAAATCTTCTGAGTTATTATGTTGCAGTTGTACCCTTACATCTCTTTATTATCGCAAGAACCTGCGCACTTGATTCCCCTATCTGATGTCCTTTATAACCCTATGAGTTGTTCCATAGTATGTCATGGAGACTAGCATTATACTGCCTCTAACATGATGCCTGGTGATTTCTTTCTGATTCAAGATCAAGGATCTGGAAACCGATTCCCTGATTTAGACGAATCTAAATCCCAATACTAGGATTTATTATCTTTAAAACTTATATAGAGGTACCTAATCTTCCATCTACACAAAAATCACAAATCTAAAAACTTAATGTAAGATGTATTCTTGTGAAAAACTCATAAATAATATTTCATTGGATAAAAGGTATACACAATAGTGTTTGTAGTTTTCTATCAAATCTAGATTTGATTTGTAATTTTTGAATGGCTTTATATCAGAAGAGAAGGACCTTAGAATATACAAGAATTATACAGAACACAAATACATATAGAAGTTACAGAACTATCTTTCTTCAAGATAGGTGAACTTGTGTTTCACGAATCACAAGCAAAGTTTTTCAAAGTTGAACCTAAGATTTCGAAGATCCTTAGGTCTTTAGGGGACAAACTTTGCAACAAGATGGAAAAGCGTGTAGGATTGAGTTTTCAGTGTAGCCGATGTCTCGAATTTATAGTAATCAATCAAGGATGGGTTGCTTAGGATGTAAGCACTAAATTTTTGGCAACCCAAGATAATTTTCAATTCCTAAATCAAAGTCGTTTTCTAATATACAAAAAAATATTTATTTGGTAAGAATTTGACTTGCAATGAGGTTTTTTCCATGACTGGAAGTTGTACACAATTGTTAGCTCTCTAGTGAATTCTATAAAGAGATTTACTACCAAAAATAACTTCAAACTTTCAAGAAAATAACTAGTATTTCCAACCAAAAAAATTATCTAAGAAATAACAATTTGTAAGTGTGTGGAAACTTCGCCTGAATAATCAAAGAAGAATAAATGCGCCCAAAGATATAGAGTTATGGGTTGGCTCATTAAGCTTTTAGGTACATGAACTTACGGTTGAGTTTTTTGGAACAATAAGATAGAATTAAATTACTAAAGATTTAGAGTATTATTGCCATGGACTATTTATCCAAAAAAAAAATTCAATTCAGAAATTAATCATAGAATTTCAGGAATTAAAGTTGCTAGAAGGCTACGCCATATCACATATTCTATTTGTAGATGATATTTTGATATTTGTTAGAGCATATATGCATAATGTCAGAGGTATTCTTAGTATATTATAAAATTTTGGCAATCTCTCAGGTCAGTTGTTAAACTTCAATAAATTTCCTGTTTAATTTAGTAAAAACTTGAATGGAGGATCTTGTTCTGACTTAGCTAAAGCCTTAAATATGTCTTTTACCAAAGACCCTGGAAAATACCTTGAAGCTCATTTGCTAATGTAGTTCAATCTTTTGAGTTCATGTAGCTCTTTACCAAAGACCCTTAAATATGTCTTTTACCAAAGACCCTTAAATATGTCTTTTACAAAACTAAGTCTTCTGATCATGTAGTTCAATCTTTTGAGTCTAGACTCAAAAATTGGAAATGTATTACTCTGAATCAAGATGGTAAAACTATTATGATCAAAACTGTTCCTAGTGCTCTGCCTACTCATCAAATGGTGAGTTTTATTATTCCAAAAGTATAATTACTAAAAATGGATTCTCTTCAAAAGAAACAGAGGTATTAAATTCATTGCTTGGAGTCATTTATGCAGGCCTAAAGCAAAATATGGATTTGCATTTAGAAAGTTAAAGGTTTTTAATACTTCTTTACTTAGTAAACTTGATTGGAATTTTGTAATTACCATGATGACTTGTGGGTTCAGGTTTGGAAAGCTAAATATTTTGAGTATCAAGGTTTTTTTCATCTGGATAAACTCAAGGATTCATGGATTTGGAAAAGTATTTTTTCTGGAATTAAAATTGTCCAAATATTTTCATTTTGGGTTGTTAGTGTGGAACCAAAATTAGAATTTGGTTTGATTGTTGGGTTATTAGTTAAAATGGCGCACCTAAGCCAATTGTTGGCTTATCTAACCCTTTACATGTTACTTTTGTGTGTGATCTTTTCCTTTCTTATACCAGGCAATGGAATACCAATCTTGTTAACTCTCTTTTAACTCAAGAATGTGCTAAGAAGGTTCTAGACATAAACATTCCCTCTGCAAGTACTCTCATTTGGACAACAGATAGGAAGGGGATTTTCTCTGTAAAACGCTCATATACTGCTTTTAGTTTTGGCACAAGAAATATCTCTGACACTCCCAATGCGTCCTTGTTGATATATGAAATAAACTCTGGAAAACTAGGCTTCCGCATAGAGTCCAACAGTTTGGTTGGAAATGCCTTAAGAACATTATCTCAACGAGGGATAAGATAGCTAGATATAAAAATGATATTGGTCTTCATTGTAGTTTATGTAATTCTAGCTATTAATCTGTAAATCACGTATTTCTTGATTGTTCCTATATCAGAGATGTTTGGCTAGGAGTTAATGTGAATACTTTGCAGGTTTACAATCATAATGCTAATTTCTTTATGTGGATGGTTGATTGGTTTAGTCCTATCTTTCGTTGACTCTAAAGAATATATTTGCTAAGTGCATGATTACTGCTTTAATAATTTCGAAAGACATGTGTTCGAAGATATTCCAAAATAGAAGCCCTAATAGTATCCATATTATTGATAGAATCAATCCGTTAACTTACCATTGTATGTCTAATAATACTAACAGGACTGATAACCTCTTAAGCTTGCAGGTACAAGATTGGAAACCACCAAACATGAGTATAAAAATCAATATGTATGCTTCTTTTATTAAATCTCTTGGCAAGGGAGCAATTGGACTAATAATAAGGGATTTTGCAGGTCCATGTCTCAGAGCAAAAGGAAGATACTATGAGGAGCTAGTGAATGTTGAGGAAGGAGCTAAAAAGCTAGAGTGTATTGCAATAAATGTAGATGTGTATTGTGCAGAATAGATGGGTTATGGGAAGGTTATTCTATCAGAGTCAGATTTTGAAAGTTTAGTGAAATCAATAAATGAAAAAAAAATGTCCACTAGACAAATCAAGGCTTAATTATGGATGTCAGAAATAAAATAGGATATAAGGATTTGTTGTTCTGTAAGTTTATAAATAGACTAAGCAATAGTGTTGCTCATTTTTTAGCTAAAAAGGCTAGGGAGGAGGATTCTGATTTCGAATACTACCCCCAAATATACTAGGTTGGATTAATCAGGAACATCAATATGTAACCAGATAATTTTTTTATTGAAATCAATCTTTTAAATAAAATAAAATCTCGATAAAAACCATTATGTGGCCCAATGAATTCTACCGCTTCCTTTTGGAGATAGATGAGAGTGGTCGTGAGTTCGGCCATCAACCCTTTCTAAATTTACATGATTTATCATTATTAATAAAGATGATATAATTTTATATAATAATTTTAGATAAATATAATCGTCTGATCGATTAAATGGTATCACCTTGTTAACGACGGTATCTTTCTAAAAATCGTGTAGATTTAGGACACTCTTGTAACTTTGAGGTATAAAAGAAAAAAAGACGCAAAAAGAAATCTCGATTAATATTAATTTCCAGCACAGACTGGTTGGTTGCACCAACAATTTTGATGACAATTGTTGGACTGATGGCTTGAAGTTCCAGAAGTCGTTTTCTTTTGGTGAACACGTGGTTTGAAAATTTGGATTCGTACCCACCTCAACTGAAGCCATCAAGGGAAACTATGTAAAATAGACTATTTTACACCTGGCAAAATGCTTACACCTATGTTTTTAAAAATAAATAAAAATAATGCTTACACATATGCAATGGAAGAAGTAGCCATGTTATTGCATTAACCTATCGAAATTGCAACTTTATGGGCTGTTTACTGGTGCAGGATAACTGCAGCAGTGCGGGTCGAACTCATAACACTGGCGTAAGATAAGATTTCGTTACAAGAATATGTAACTACAGTTATCCTACCCCAACACTGCTGATGATCTTTGAAGGTATAACTGTGAGTTGTTGGTGATACAATAATGAATTGTTATGAATACTTTGTCTATTTTCGTTCAATGTTGGAACTATTATACGAGAGATGCTTGGTAGGGAAAAAATGAATCTCCCACGAAGTGATGTCATCATTTCTTGGGGCGACGTCATGGTTCGATCCCTATGTCAT
>JAJJMC010012356.1:1829290-1850553 GCA_023531435.1 Papaver californicum | reverse complement strand
TCATCATTTCTTGGGGCGACGTCATGGTTCGATCCCTATGTCATCATTTCCCGATACGACGTCATCATACCTCGAAGCGACATCATGGTTCGATCCCGATACGACGTCATCATACCCCGGAGTGACATCATGATTCGATCCCTATACGGCGTCATCATGTCCCGATCCGACGTCAACAAGTACGATATCCATCTTGGCACGACGCGACGTCACCATGTCCCGATACGACGTCGTCAAGTACGATACCCATCTTGGCACGATGCGACGTCACTATATCCCGACACGACGTCATCAATCTCGATGCACCAAGTCAATCCCGATAGACCAAGTCAATTCCGCACCAACTTTTGGATAAAGATCATATTGAAGATAAAGATGATAAAAACACGTGGCGAGCATTGAAGAATCTTCATCGACACGTGGCGAACTATGATGACATGTAGCGAAGGGCTTTTAAATAATTATCATATTTTTATATCTATAAATACAAGTTTAGAAACAAAGAAGAGGGGACTTTTGGGGGAAATCTCTTGTGATCTTATCTCATTTTGATGGATCCTTTACTATGATTTTTGGTTGTTTTTTGCCTATGAGAATTTTGGCACAAACAATTTGGCGCTAGAAACAGGGACGAGTAATGGATTTATCCAACCTATCTCACTGGAAACATCAACGATTGAGAAAAGGATATCATAACCAAACATGATGATGTACAGAGAAAGAGGACTCACTGATGATTTGAAATCATGAAACCAAAAACTCAACATTACCATCTTGATTTTAGAAATGGAATGGCTTACCACCAGATTCAATTTCAACAGCAAAAGTGGTTTACAGCTTAACCAAAAATGTTGATTTCATCCGGATTCCAGTATTTAATAATTTCATCTATATCTTTGATTCAAACAAAAGCTTGGAGAATTTTTCTATTTTGAGGATTTCCAACTGAAATTTTGTTTAAAAATTTCGTTGACAAATTTTGAAGATTTTAAACTAAAATTTCGAGGGTTCCACACAGATTTGATTACTGGGGGTTCCTCACATATTTGAAATAAAATTTAGTCAACAAGGGATTGATTTTCAAAATAAGAAAAACTGACTGTCATGAAATACTTATTGTGCCTCACAAGAATTCAAATTGTTTTTTTGAAACCAAGTCTCAAAATGAGTTTTCATCAACAGTTAAACTTTCTTTTACAACATCAACAACTATTTTGTCTCTGGAAGTTTTGATTGCTTAATCTATTGTTTTGTTTTGATTACAGTTAACAAATCTTGGTTTAAAAATCAAGTTTCTGAAAATGATTTTTTGGGTTTTGAATCATGCTCACAGATGTTGTTGAGTTTTATAGAGTTGCTGCTGTATTAACAAATTTTCCGCTATTAATTAGTTTACAAGGGCTAATTTTTCTTATCTATTAGCTTGTTTAAGGAAAACAAGAGCCTGTTCTTGAACCGAAATAAAATTCTCTTGCAATATCGTAAATTAATTTTAGCTTTTGATGACAATTTTACTATCAACAAAGTTTGGTTTACAAACCTAGTGAATCAATTTCGAAAATTCTAAACGTGAAAAATTTGATTGAATTTGGGGATCTTTTCCCTGCCAGCAAAATCAAACAAAAATTCCAATTTTTTCTGTGATAATAGAATAAGAAATAATGAATCTGTGATAGTTTTGATGTAAGCTAGTGTGGAAATGAACTCAAGAGTAGGTCACAGTTAAGTTGAAACTGAATTCGAAGATGTGATTTTACCGAGATTAGAACATAGAGAATTGAAGGCTCAGGGCGCACACAATGTGCCTGGCGAAATGCCTGAACGAGAAGTTCTTCATTGCAAGGTTTAGTAGCGACCAATCTACTGCACCAAGTTTACCAAAGTCACCAGCCTGCTGCTCCAAGTTAACAATCACCATCTTTGTCTCTGAAATGGGTATTCAAAGCTGTACATGTTCTTTCTCTTCGGAGTTCAAAAATGGGTATTCTTCTTTGTTTCTTATCATTTGAGAATTTTCTTAACATGGTACTTTAGATGATTATAAATCCTAAAGGTAACCAATTATATTTATAAATTTCTTCTAATTTATCTACGCTTATGCTGATATCTGCACAACAAGAGATTTTGTCTAAAACGTAATTTTTACTCTTTATGTAATATAGTATTATGCCATGAGTCATGTACAACTTTGAATAATTGCAAATGATTTATGAAGATTTGAAATGCTTTAAATATTTCTAAATCCTGATTTTTATTTGTTTTAATCAATTGTTATGATTTAGTTTTCAAATTTGCATAGTATCTATTTGCAAAAATGATTTAATGACTTCTAAAACAGGCAGTTCTTTCACTTCGGCATTCTTGATTTAAAACCATGTTTACCAAAATGATCTAATGAATTTATGAATTCAACAAATGTCATTTCGACTGACCTGTTGATCTTTATTCAAAAGATTTGATTTTCATATGCTTTAGTTTGCTCTTTTATGAGCTGGATCTGAGCTTGGTGAAGGCAGTCTTCCCCAAGAAGTTTTTCAGTCTATTGCCCCACCACCCCTTGAATCACAGCTGCAGGTTCATGTTCCTCTAGGAACAATTAACCAGGACAGGTCTGCCGGGAGAAATGTGGAAGAATCTCCAACAGAGGAAGTCAGAGCAAGAATCTCCAGTTCCACTCTCCAGTCTATATAGTGCAAGAATTTTATGCCTACGTTGACCACCTTTCTGTGCTGAAAAATTGTGTCACGATGCAACAAGTTGTGGACCTTAATTTATTGGTATATGCTGTCTAGATACAAACAAAGAGACGCCGGACCCATCAATGGTAGCACCAAACCACATAAATCGAAGAATTCCTTTGTTTTGATTTCGTGCAGGTCCATAACCAGAGTGAAGACACAATCTCCAAATGAGAAGTAACAAACCATGTAATAGCAGCTGCGGAAAATGCGTCAACCGGCCTGATAACACTAAAATGACATACATCGGTGAATGCGAAGCATTCAGTACATGGGGCGTACGAGTGGCGCTGATGTAGACGCAGTTCCAGTTGCCGTTGCTGTTGCTGCCACTATTCAAGTGTGCACACAACGATGTGAAGAAATAAGCGGTAGCCTGTCGTTATACCAAGCAATGGCCGGTCAGTTTTTAGGTGGATAGTAGTGAATATGCTACAGTTCGAGGGATAAACTTAAGGAGCAGGAGAAAGTCTCACAGCCTAAGTCCACATCCTTGAGCACTATACAGCTACAGCGATAGCATGCAAAGCTTACACTTCAGTAAGGAATTAAGTAATCCAAGCATCCCAAGTATCAACCAATACAATCTCTTGCTATTGAATGGAACCATTATGAAGGATAATCAACTCAATCGCTACAAGAAAACTGAGCACTTCAACCATTACAACTAGACATTACTCAGGCTGCTGACAAATGACAAGAGAAGTTGAAATCTGTTACTGTGGAGCTTCATGTAGCTGATGAAACGGCAGAAAAAATATCAATTCAGTCTTACATCAACAACGAAGGCAACATCTTACTCTTCTCAAACTTGATTTAAATGAGTTTTGATCATAAATCGACAATTCAACGAATCATGTTCTATAAACTCATTTTGTTTAACTCGAAAAATCTAGAGGATCAACATTTTTTGGTTTGACTTGAGGATTTTCCTTCAAATATTTACTTGTTGTCGCAAAGATTCAAACAACATAGATCAAAGATTAGATAGTTCCATAAATCGAATGACACTCACTCCTCAAGTAAACATGTCCGCACCTAGGAAGTTCACGCCCCTCAATTTGGACAGCTGCCCGCACCAAGGACACTCATAATTTTCAACTTGGACACGCGAACTCAGAGAAACATTCGAAATTGAGTGAATGAGCTTTATGAAGCCCACCAGATGATGATCTTTGCACAACCAAAATGAAGCTACGAATGTTAAAGATTCCCGCCATAAAATCAAGTTCAAACCAACCAATTGGATGAACAAAAGTGGGGGTAGATTGAATGCATTTATTTCCCGCACAAGTTTAACTTTGAAACATCCAATCACATTGTCCGAAAGTACTCCGCTCTTGTCCGATCCATTTGTTCCACTCAAGTACATTTCCCTCAAGAGTATGACTGCACAAGTTGCGCCCGATACGTTATGCCCGATCAACCATGCGGGGAGATACCTATGAAGGACACTTCAGAGATGCGGCAGCTATGCAATAATGTTACACTGGGGGGCATGTTATAAAGAAATCAAAATTTTAGCTGTGAAATGAGTTAAATACTGCACGCCAATTAGGTATTTCATTTCAATAATTACTTAATGATATTATTCGCCAGCTATATGCTTCTTAACATAAGACAACAGTTGATAAATACTTCAAATGGTTCATACTTCACGAAGAATATTCGGTAAATACTTCAATTTATTCTGAACTTCATTGAAAGGCGATACCTCTTATACTTCTTGCGGCAATCTGAATGCTCCAACATGAATTATCATTCAAAAATGAGTATTTCTTTCAACTTATCATTAAATATTCCTGGAAGTCAAGTACTTTTACAGTCATATACTTCTGGTCTTTTAACGATTACTACAGAATAAAATTTCATTTGGATATTCCTATATATGCTTCTCATGTATATAGAAGAATATGAGATATATCTTAAATAAGAAATGAGAAATGAGAAATATCTAGATAATTTTCAAGTTTACTTCTCATCTATACAATACAAGCACACAATACAAGCATTAGCTGGACAAGGATCTTATTGTCTTCAGAATATGCAAGGAGAAACCTTACAACATTCATGGAAGGGACGGTATTTAAAGCTTTATTATCCATGAGTAGCAGTTTAGCTATAATGGCAAATACAGGTATATAAATTTTTACTTGATAATTTATTAAGTAAGTAAATATATATATGAAATATCAAATGTTCCAGGAACATCATATTCTGGGAAAAACGCTACAATTATCGATATAATCAAAGAGCGCTCAAAATTATTCCAGGAACATCGTATTCTGGATAGCGTTGCGATTGACGACACAATCATATATAAAAGATAAACATCCTTAAAGAATTTCACTAACAACGAAATTCTTATAAAGAAGAGGTTCCTAATTATTGGTTTATCAATTTTCAAAGTACAGTTCGGGACCAACCCTGTATCTTACTCCTGGCTCGGGTTTGTTTCGTATGTGTGGGATCTCGAACAACATGATTTGAGGTAAAATGCACTTCAATTCATGGTACTTGGAAAATCATATGATAACCAAAAAGATTACTTAATCAAATTTTCTTGTGCAGGGAACAACATTAAAAACATATCAAAATAAAGAAGAAAGAAGTTACGAAAGAAAATTCTTGAAAGCTAGACAAAGTACAAAATGATGAAGCTAACAACAGACGAAATTATAAAGGACACGATCAAGCATCGGGAAGACTGGATCGAGATGGTCTTACCTAAACTCCGTGTATATATATATATAAAATTTTGTTTTGCAGGGGCAAGAATGCATAATAACATGGAAATACATAAGTAAAGTAATTTTCTTAAGAGTTTTTCTTCAAACAACTCTCAAGAAAAGGGGGCAAGTTGTTAGGGAAAAAATGAATCTCCCACGAAGTGATGTCATCATTTCTTGGGGCGACGTCATGGTTCGATCCCTATGTCATCATATCTTGGGGCGACGTCATGGTTCGATCCCTATGTCATCATTTCTTGGGGCGACGTCATGGTTCGATCCCTATGTCATCATTTCCCGATACGACGTCATCATACCTCGAAGCGACGTCATGGTTCGATCCCGATACGACGTCATCATACCCCGGAGTGACGTCATGGTTCGATCCCTATACGACGTCATCATGTCCCGATCCGACGTCAACAAGTACGACACCCATCTTGGCACGACGCGACGTCACCATGTCCCGATACGACGTCATGAAGTACGATACCCATCTTGGCACGATGCGACGTCACCATATCCCGATACGACGTCATCAATCTCGATGCACCAAGTCAATCCCGATAGACCAAGTCAATTCCGCACCAACTTTTGGATAAAGATCATATTGAAGATAAAGATGATAAAAACACGTGGCGAGCATAGAAGAATCTTCATCGACACGTGACGAACTATGATGACATGTGGCGAAGGGCTTTTAAATATTATCATATTTTATATCTATAAATACAAGTTTAGTAACAAAGAAGAGGGGAACTTTTAGGGGAAATCTCTTGTGATCTTATCTCATTTTGATGGATCCTTTACTATGATTTTTGGTTGTTTTTTGCCTATGAAAATTTTGGCACAAACAATGCTGATGAATTTTGAACTCCAATTATTAGTTTGATTATCCAATAACTTTAGCATTGTTACCACGGTGATATTGGTAAAGTTCTCTTTTAATGTGGTTTGTTTTTGTTTAGCTTATTAGCTGAGTTTGCCGAGTTTTAGCTTGTTTGTAAATTTGTATATCGTTTCCACATTCGTTACGTTTGTTGATTTACCAAGCTGACACTTTAAGATTTTACAAGTATAATAAAACAAATGAACGATATTAAAGAAGCTAAGCTCTCCTTATGGGTGTAACTGTATCATACAACTAAATATAGTTCATAGCACGCAGCAACGCGTAAGACTTTAATTGGTCGACTGAAGGGAGACTTTCTATATGGTCAATCAATTGTAGTTTTTCACATATTTTTATGTTCTTAAAATTGAGTTTTGATATTTGTTTTGAATTTTTCGAAATTGATCGATTTTTGATTGTTTTTCTTCAAAAAAAATTACAATAGAGAGCAATTAATTGTTATAGCTTTCAGAAATTGAAACAAATTTCGATAAATATCGTCTATGATCACAGAATTTTGAGATTGAAATTTCAATAATTTCTTTTTAAAATTTAAACTTTTCGATTTCGATCTATTTATGTTGTTTTTCTTCAAATTATTTCCATTAGATGGTTGATTATCGTTATAATTTATATGGACTAAAAGAAATTTAAAGAAACTGAATCTATATTCGAAGAATTTTGAGCCTGAAATTTAACTCAGAAAAACGGGTCACGTCAGATCAAATCGGGGGCCAGGAAGAAAGGCTTCATGGATCATTTTGGAACGATATAAGCATTGCAAACTGAGTGACTTCTGCAACCGCTGCAAACGATCAAGATTTCGTTGCTAAAGTTTTTCTGAACCGTGACTAAATCTTATTCAGGAACTGTTGCTAAAATATTTCACCTTTTGTTCTTTGTTTTATTTTACGTCGGCCATTTACGTCGACCTCCACTACAAACAATCATCTTCGGTCGGTCTTCCCACCGCGCGCCGCGGTCATCTTGTACGTTAAGTTCAGCAAGACAATCAACTTCGTACGGGAAGAACTAATTGTAGATAATCTCACGTAACGATGAAATTCAGCTAATCAAAATTATAAATTTAATTTTGCTAATAAAAATTGGTTCAAACTCCCACTAATGACGGAATATAAATAACATTTCATGAACTATCGGTCGACCTTTGGGAGGCCATCTATACGTTGAAAAAACCAGCTTATGTCCGTCACACTTTTTGTGCAGAAAAACCAAAATTAAAATTTATGACCCTTCAATTTCATAAAATTTACATCAATCTTCAGATAATCAAATAAATTGTTGCCAAATTTCCTTCAGGTATAATCAAACAAGAAAATTCTCAGTTCAAACTTCTTCTAAAACAATCATATCATAAATTGTTGCCCAATTTCCATCGGCTACAATCATATCCATTCAAAAACAGAAATCCACTTCAGTAACAGTCCCAAATAACTCATTTTGCCTCATTCCATCAAATTTCTTGCATAACAATCTCCATTTCTACTACAATCGTATTTTTAAGGTATGGGTATCCCTAAAATTTTGAATCTTCTCTATGAAATCAGAATTCTTGTTGTTTCTTTTTACTTTGTTAATGGTAGATTAACTGTTTGATAAATTGTCTCTTCGAACCTTCTTCATTTCGAAGGTATTACAGACATGTATAGCCAGTTCCAAGGAATTCTTTCTAGATCAACTCCTTTAAGTAGTTGGGCTTGCTGCAAAGATTGGTTTCTAATTGATTTTAGTTAATGGGTGTAGCAGCGTCGCAACATCAATACCCTTTCTTTTGGTGTTATCTTCTCTTGGGGTTGAACGTGAAAGGATAAGTAGTCTCTCTGGATAGCAAGGTGGGGGTGTTGGTGGTGGTAGTGGGTGGTGTTGGTAAGGTGGGGGTGTTTATTACTGGTTTAGCATCTTGGGGTTCCCTATATTTTTCCAATTAATGGATGGCTGTGGTAGGTGATGGTGGTGGTGGTGGTGGGTGGCGTTGGTAGGGTGGGTGTGTGGATGGTGGGATTGTGGGATGGTGGAGGTGATCGTTTGGAAGTAGTGGAATTATGGTGAATGTATCATAGTTAATCAGATCATAACTTCTAGTGTTTGTTTCATTAGGTCCTTCGTGATGAACGGTGGAACGAGAAAGAAGCGGTTGTTCTTGTCCCTATAGATATAATTAGCATCAAGCTTGGTGATGTAATATGTGCTGATGTCCATCTACTTGATGGAGATCCTTTGAAAATTGATCAGGTGTGTTTAGTCTTATAATTGCAGTTTATGCATATGATGAATGGAAGTCGAATCTATTGAATTATTTTGGTTTATAGTTGTTGGATGTTCTATTCTGTTTTGTCACTGCAGTCTGCTCTTGCTGGTGAATCCTTACCAATAATAATAGAACGCAGAGGATAGTGTCTTCTCTGAATCGACTTATAAATAGAGAATAAAAGCAGTGGTGATTGCTACTGGAGTCTGTACGTTCTTTGGAGAAGTTGTGCATGTAGTAGATACTACAAGCCAACTTGGACATTTCCGAAAGGTGAGAAACTTTTCAATGGAACTCTCACATTTGGTGTCATTCACTGTAACTGTTTATCTTATTGTTGTTTTTAACTTGGGGTTTGATGTTGGTTAATTGCTGCTCAGTTTTTAACTGCAATTGGGAATTTTTGCATATATTTGTATTTGAATTATGGTTTGCATTCTGTTTTCTGTAGTTTTTTCCCTTTAAGAAAAACTCTATTATTGGGGCTGCACACTTTGGGTTTTGAGGGTTTACAAGATGACAAAATAAGGTCATCAAAAAGCAAATCCAAAAACCTTTTATCTTAGTATTTTTACATAATACCTAGACTATCCTAGATTAATTAGTGTTAATGAAATGATAGCTAATTTATTGAAGATTAATGATTGATTAGATAAATGATACGATTAAATTTACTATTTGGGAATCAAAATCAAATTTAACCTATGGCTGGGAAAATATGAACTCCCAGCCGTAACTAGGAGTTACGCTTGGGTAGTGCATATAACCCACCCATAAAATGGTATATACGGTTAGGTTTGTGGGCATCAACCCATCCGTAGAAAAAACTTACGATTAGGTTGTTTTAGTAAACCCATCCGTAAGACAAAATAGCTGAGTAGTCTACGGTTGGGTTTGGTACTGAAGCCAACCGTAGAAGTAGGTTATGGTTAGCTTTTGTGGTTAACCCAACGGTAAGTGACCCTGAATGTGTTTGATTGTTTCCAAAGTAGTTGAGATTGAACACTAATACTCATCCATTGACGCTAAAAAGGAAATTTCATAATATTTTTCATTGAAGGGAATGACATTATAATAAGGGAAAATACATAAAGTAGATAAATTAGACATGATAAGTTAAACAACGAAATACGAGTCCCTTTCCCTCAAAACATCATAGAACTTTTGATTCATGAATTTTTCGCCAAAGACATCCTCATAACGGATCATCGTAAATTCACAGCATAGTTGAAATCCACTTAGTTGAGTTGTATTTTCTTCACTGTAGATGGTAGGATACCTCCTCTTGGTTTCCACCATAATCGATCTAAAACTTTCATACCGACTATGGAGTAATTCAAATCTTTCCCTAATCCTTTGGTATGATTAGGGCTGCACAAACCCGACTCAACCCGCCAACCCGACCCGCACCCGCCCAATTACACCCGACCCGTACCCGGCCCGCTGATGAACGGGTCGGGTGCGGGTGATTTTTTTAAAACCCGACTTCTGGCGGGTCGAGTGCGGGTGATAACTCCTCTCACCCGACCCGACCCGCCCAACCCGCCAGAAAATATTTTTTAAAAAAAATGGAACAGATACAGAATAGCAATTCGCTCTTCTCTCTCGCTCTCGCTCTCGCTCCCTTCTTTTTACGGTTTCAAAAACCTAAAAATTTAATTTCTGATCAAAGTTCTAGTTCGATTTGTAATCGGAGTCTGGACTTGCTATATCTCATCTTTATCTTCGATTTGAGATAAAAATTTCGAAAAAATTTCACAAATAATTATTAGGGTTCCTGTTTGAGATTTGATTCTTCTATCCTGATTGAAAGTCCAGATTCAGATTTGTCAACAAAGCATATTAATATCTACTACCCATCAAATCTTCTCGAGTTTGATATACTTTCAGATTTTACCTAAATAGGATTTTTAATTTGTTCTCAAAATGATTGTCATAAATTCAATTGAAGAGTTACATTAGTTTCTATAATGGCTATTATTAAATCTAGATTGTGATAAATTTATATCTCTGCGTGTATAAATCCGTTCTTCACATTATCATTGGCTTATAATTCTGATTTTGTTTTCAGGTTTCTCATGTTTTGGAGGATTTGAGCTTAACAATAACTCTGAACCATGAGGTATTTGATTTAATTTCAGATTTTTTTTATTATGATCAGCTTAGAAATCAAATCATTGTTATTACTTTCTGTAATGTTGCCTTGTGAATAGATTGTAGGGTAGATTTTGGTAATGGTCATGTAATTGTTGTTAGATTACATAACTGTGTTTCAAATGATGGTAACTTTGATGGTAAGTGAGTTTCGGAATTCATGTTAAGTTCGTAAACTATTTGTTATTGCTATTGTTTTCTAATTCATCGGTTATTTTTTGGGGGATTGTGTAGTAAGCTAGCGGCTGATGTAGTGAAGGAAGCTATTGCTCAGATTATTGCTGATGCTAAAGAGAAGGATCGCAATTTTACCGAGACCATTGAGCTTCAAATTGGTTTGAAGAACTATGATCCACAAAAGGACAAACGTTTCAGTGGTTCTGTGAGGCTACCACATATCCCTCGGCCTAAGATGAAGGTTTGTATGCTTGGGGTTGGGGATGATCAACATGTTGAAGAGGTAATGTAACTTCCAAAACAGAACTTCTAACTCGACTTACAATGTCTGCATAACCAACCTTTTTGGTTATTTTAAGCACCTTTCACATTTAAATACATTCACATGTTATCCAAACTTGAACTTGAGTTTGCTGGATGGCGCTGCTTGTTCCGTTTTGCTTCCAACCCTGAACTTTACTTGATCTTCAATTTAGACTGCACTGATGAGATTGTTTTTAAGGTTAGCATTGAGTTAACTTTTTATTGATGTCAAATGCAGGCTCAGAAGATAGGTCTTGACTATATGGATGTGGAGGGTTTGAAGAAGCTTAACAAGAACAAGAAATTGGTCAAGAAGCTTGCTAAGAAATACCATGCTTTCCTTGCATCTGAAGCCGTAATTAAGCAAATCCCTCGTCTTCTTGGACCTGGACTCAACAAGGCAGGCAAGTATATTTCTTTTAAGCACACATCTCTGACTCTCTCTCACCCTCATATTTGCCTAACTTGAAACTTGTCTATGTACAGGAAAATTCCCAACTCTTGTTACCCATCAGGAGTCTCTGGAGTCAAAGGTTAATGAAACCAAGGCCATGGTCAAGTTTCAATTAAAGAAGGTACTCTGCATGGGTGTTGCAGTTGGGAACCTCGGAATGGAGGAGAAACAAAAGTAACAAAAGAAGAAGAATTGTAGATTTTGAGTCTGGGCGGGTGACAGTGGGTCACCCGCACCCGACCCGTCGTAAAGTCGGGTCAGACCCGACCCGACCCGTTCTACGGCGGGTTGGGTACGGGTGAGAAATTAATTACCCGCCAAATAGCGGGTCGGGTGCGGGTGAGGCCAAACCCGACCCGACCCACCCGATGTGCAGCCCTAGGTATGATCTTCCATTCGATTGTTATATAGCGCGACAAAAATTATGGTGACACGGTTCCAGAAATTATTTGCGGTTGTTTTAAGTTGTTGTTCATCTCTTGATCATGATGTGTTGTTGTCGACCATGCGCGAGCTATGACAACATCTTCTCTAGTGGTGAATCTAGCAGTCATGGGTTTGTTTTTTTGGATTATGAATAAATGAGAAGTATTTGTTGAGAAACAATTTGAGAAGAGAAGTAAAGAGGAGGTTTATTTGTTGAGAGGAGAGTGATCTATATTTATAGATGATAGTTCCAACGGCTAGCAATTTTGAAAAATCCAGCCGTTGGGTAGCAATTGTACAGTTTTGCATTGGAAAATGTAGCCTTTTTAGAGATTGTTAGTTGTTTAGGGCTAGGAATTGGGTATGACTACCTAGCCGTAGACATGCCTCAGGGTCACTTACGGCTAGGTTAATGCACATACCTAGCTGTAACATCAAACTCAGGGTCACTTATGGCTAGGTCAGTTTACAAAGCTAGCCGTAAACTACAAATGAGGTTTTTTCGGTTGGGTTTTCTAATAATTCTAACCGTAAAACTGACATAAATTTCAAAACACCCAGATTTACTGCTAGGTTTGTTGGCCGTATAGTAAACCCAGGGTCACTTATGGCCAGCTTTGAAGCTGAAGCTAGCTGTAAAACTGAAATATTCTAAAAAAGTAAGGACTAGCTTTTCAAGTACTCGACCTAGCCGTAAGTTACCCTGAATTTCTTTTTTTTTTTCCAAGTTTTGTGATGTTTTTCATTCTATTTGGAATGACACAATAAGAAAACTAATAATCATTCATTCAAGCAAAATTTATATCAATAACTATAGAAATATATCCTTCAAATCCATTAACTCCATAAATTCAACGATAGATAAATATCCATAAATCCATAAACTAAACAAAGTACTGAATATCCATATCCGCAACAACATAAGAAAAAAAAATTCAACCTCGACCTATTCCTTTTGGTTTACCACGACCTCCACCCCGACCTTTCCTTGAGGTTGATCTTGAACAATCTCTTAATTTGAACCTCCGTTATATGAAGAACCAGTGGGAGTAGGAGTAGGTGTTTCAAAGCTACCGGATGCAGACCTATCTCTCTTGGAACCCCTTGTTTTTTCGTCATCGTTGTACCTATAGAGATTTGAAGAGTCAGGGTCATGTAAACGTTCAATCTTGGCTCGTAGTTTTCTTTATTCGTCAACCCTCAACACTTTACCACCATCAATGCAACCGCTCATGTCCTTCACCAACCACTTAACTCGCTTGACCTATTTTAGAATCAAAAGTGTCCAAATTTTAAATATTTATACAAAGTTTGAAAAACTAATATAATAGTATGCGTACCACCATAAGATATCTCTCCTTCCAAAAACTTGGTGCCTTCGAGGAACTTGGATGAGACACAATGTTGTTGAAATATGGTATCACTTTCGCTTCCATATTTGTTACATAAGGATGACCAAAGTTCTTACACCAAGTCAAGTAGTTATCCACGGCTAGTTTTGTGCCATGAAAAGAACAACACTCAATCAAATCCACTTGGTAGAGGAATTGAATGCGATTGTTCCAATCGTTGACCGATGGGACAGGGTTGTAGACCAATCTAACATTATTAATTGTGAGTCTTGACTTTACTTTGTCCACTTTAAAGTGTGCATCCTCATCGCGAACAATTTTCTGAACATACCCAATTTGACGTAGAGTTCTACAAGGGTTGTAAATGACGTACCATGTTGGATGATATACTGGTCCGTCGTAGGTCACCACATCAGTAAATTCACGAGCATCATTACCGTTTTTATCAAGCCTGAGGTACGGGTCAAACTCCACCTCCTTAGTAGTCAGAGCGTCCAATTTACCCCTCATCTCAACCATCTTACCCTCTTTGTCCTTCTCCTGATTTCTTGTGAAGGGATATCTGCTTCATGTTAGAGTAGGGAAACTTCATTGTTTACTCTTCGTTGGTCTCCTCAAGGTAGGAGAATGATCGTAAACCCATGACTGCGCAAAAAGAAAATTATATTAAGCACAAACTAATATAAAAAATGAACAAATATTGGAAAGGAACACAAAAATTACCTGGAAAAGTCCAACATTCCCCGCAATTGTGTTTGGACTACCTCGAAGCTTTACTAACAGTCTCAAGTAAGAAAGAAAGGGTGGCACTGCCCCATGAGTACTCTCTACCTTTTTGAACTCTGGATTAAGACTGAGATGTTACAAGAGCTGTGATAGCAAGCGTTTACCCTGTTACCCGAAAGATCGAGAAAAATGATGGTGCCAAGTGCGTACAACAAGTACGTTGTAGCTGTATGTCTAACCCTTGCAGCATCCATCTCCCTATCCTTGGAATTCCGGAACTTAGCCCTCAGATGACTCAAATTTATCTTTCTTGTCATGTTTGGCGAAACCATTGCACCATCCTTCTTCTTCTTCTTTATGTTGTCGAAATCATCCTCTCCCTTCGGTCTTTCTCCGACTTCAATCTCAAACTCTTCTTCCGCTTCAGTCTTGTCCCATCCAAGACATTCAAAGGTCAACTTAAAAAGATTTTCAAAAGAAAGAGAGTTGTCAAAACTCTCATGCATAACTTTTCTATCCACGGGCAAGCCTGTAATTTGGAGAACATCGTTCGGAATGATAGTCATCTCCCCGTCCAGAAGATGAAAAGTATTTATCTCTGGAAAATACCTCTCCTTAAAAGAGAAAAAAATGACAACACCGTACTGAATCTGCGTAGTGGCTATTCCGGGCCATAAGCCCGAAGCATGTACAAGAGCAACAACCTCTCTACTCTCATTGTCCGATTAATGGCCAAAAACTTGCCCTTTGGTGTTTGAGTTTCGGGACCGATGTAGTATGATCCTACATAAACAATGGAAAAAACATTAATAATAATATAGAAAGTTTTGTCTTTAGATTAGATTATTACCAACGCCTAACAGACCCTTGCCTCCCATGAATTTGGGTAACCAAATAAAATGAAGGACCTATCCCTTGGGTCACCCCAAGTTATTCCATTCTGCTTGTCGGGCAAAAGAACCATGCTGTTAATGACTTTAGTTGTTGTATGAGGAGCTGCCTTCTCTTTATCGTTTCCTTTCCTAGCATCGGAAGGACCAACCAATGGACAAACATTAGTTTCGCCCCTATGCTCTTCTTCAATCAAATGTTGATATGGTTCTTGAGAAAGCACAAGTGCACGTTCAGTTACCTCTTCCGTTGGTTTATTAATAACAAGTGTATCCGGCTTCCTTTTGTTTGCAGCCAAATTTTTCTTTTACAAGGGGTTGGAGTCGGATCATTTCTTAGTGTTACTTCTTGCGTTCTTCTCTTTTCTTGTCCTTTCGTGGACTAAAACAGATTAAGAAGACATGTTCACTACATATAGACGTACAACAAGAAAACATACTGCTAAAAAAAATGAAAATCCAAAACAATGTCATTTCAAAATAGGAAAATCAGGGTCGTTTACGGCTGGGAAATGCTATTTACGGTTGAGTCGAAAATGTTTACAACTGGCTTTTCCAAGCACCGACTTGCCCGTAAATTATATAAACAAAAATTCAATCCAAACTCAGGGTTAGTTACGGATAGGAAATGTTATTTACAGTTGGGTTGAGTTACTCTACGGCCAGCTTTACCAAGCATCGACCTAGCCGTAAAATCTAAAAAAAAATAAAACACAAACTCAGGGTCACTTACGGCTAGGAAACTAAAATTATGGTTGGGTTCAAAAATTTATCTCAGGGCATAACTATATGTTTACGGTTAGGAATGTTAGTTTTCTAACCGTAACGAAAACACTTACTGTATTTACGGCTGGGAGTTCATACCTTCCCAGACATAAGTGGGAAAAATTCAATTTTACGGCTGGGAGTTCATCTTTTCCCAGCCGTATATCTGTATTTACGGCTAGGAAATCATCATAGCCGTAGGCAGTTATGAAACATAAATTTTGGACCCTAATTTTAACAAATGTAACCTAATTACGCTATCAAACTCATAGAGAAATGGTTGGTTTTTCGATTCATACCTTAAACGAGCCATTTCTGGTGGATTAGCAGGAGTTTCTTCTTCTTCTTCGTTGGTTGATTCATGCGATGGATCTTCGGTTTCTTGGGCAGAACTTGAACTCGAATCACTGTCAATTGGTTGTCTTCTTATGTGTAAATTGGTTCATTTAGTCAATTGTTTCGACCTCATCTTGTTTTATAGAAAGAGTCTAATCGTGGATGAATAATTTTTAGAATCGACGATTAATCGTCGTATGATGAGCGAAAATGGAGAAGATGAAATAGAGTTACGACTGAAGATGAGGAGAAGAAATGAAAAAGGTTAATTAGATTTATGTTTTTTTAGTTTTTATATTAGATTTAGGGTAGTTATTGAGGAATGGTATTTTTGACCTTTGACATGGCTATTAAGTCACCCCCTATCTCCACTCTAGACATTTTAATCCACTGCAGCCCTCAAAACTCCAAGTATACAACCCTAAATAATAGGATTCTTAAAGAATGTATGCCTACATTTATGATTTTTCTTTTCTTTCTGGACCAATGTTTTATCCCAATAATTTTTATATGTATAAAGGCTATATAGTCTTCTTATCAAGTTCTAAAATATTATCATCTTGAATTATAGAAAGCATTTCAGATTATCAAGTTAGGAACCTTCTTTCAGTATGATGGATTCCCATCTTCCTCTCCATAGGGGAAATTAAGGGTTCAAACCCTTGTAATACCGGTCACTATTCCCAGTGTCTAGGAAGTAGAATATGAAGTTATAATATCAAAGAAAAAAAAGAATATGCTGCCTCTGTTTTTGTTGAATAATAAGCAACTAATTTAATTCAGAAAATCCATACACAAAGTGGATTAGTTTATAGGCCAACCTCCCTTACTTCCCTTCTATTCTTACGGTATATCCCCATGCTGGATTGATGTAATGATGCTATATTTTGAACTTACTGTTGGTGCTTTATTGTAGGAATTGTGTCACTTATTACGTGAAGCTATTGGTGGTGAGATTGGACACAAGTGTGTCACATAACTACATTGGGAGATTTGTTGGTTGTAACTTGTAAGGTGTGATTAAGATGCTGCTTGGTATTTCTATTGTTGTAATGTTTTAAGTAGACATGTTTTAAGGATGTAATTTAGTGTAAATTGTATAGGTGAATCACAAAACCAGTGTTTTTTCTTTTGAAGTATATATCACATAACTGGTGTCGGGGACAAAATGATGTTCGCCCGAAGTGACGTCATCATCACGTCCCAAAGCGACGTCATCAATTACGTCTCGATCACGAAGTGACATCATCACGTCCCGATCCCGAACCGACGTCATCAATTACGTCCCGATCCCGAAACGACGTCATCACGTCCCTATCCCGAGTGACGTCATCACGTCCCGATCACGAAACGACGTCATCACGTCCCGATCCCGAGCGACGTCATCAATTACGTCCCGATCACGAAGTGACGTCATCACGTCCCGATCCCGAACCGGCGTCATCAATTACGTCCCGATCACGAAGTGGCGTCATCACGCCCCGATCCCGAACCGACGTCATCAATTACGCCCCGATCCCGAACCGACGTCATCAATTACGTCCCGGTCACGAAGTGACGTCATCATGTCCCGATCCCGAACCGACGTCATCAATTACGTCCCGATCACGAAGTGACGTCATCACGTCCCGATCCCAAGCGACGTCATCAATTACGTCCCGATCACGAAGCGATGTCATCACGTCCCGATCCCGAAGCGACGTCATCACGTCCCGAAGCGACGTCATCACGTCCCGATGCCCAACTTGGACCGAACCCTATTTTGGACCGAAGCGACGTCATCATTTTTCCGTAATGACGTCATCAATCCCGATGCATCAAGTCAAGAACAAGTGGCGGATCCCGTTGACACATGGCGAAACGTGGTGAATCCTCTACAACACATGACGACCTTAGAAGAATCTCCATCGACACGTGGCGAACTTTGATGACATGTGGCGAAGGGATTTTTAATATTTATCATCTATTTTTTCCCTATAAATACAATTTTAAGAGAAGAAGAAGAGGACTTTTTTGGAGCCCGATGGAGGCTTCCTTTGCTTCATTCTCAACTGTAACCCAGAGATGAATAAAAACTCCAACTTCATTTTTGTGTTAATTTCATTTTCGTCTCTCTATTATTATCATTTTTGGTTGTTTTTTGCCCATGAGAAATCCGGCAGAAACAATTTGGCGCTAGAAACAGGGATGATGAAAAGGATTTATCCTACCTGATATGAATGAAAGCTTGATGAGGTTCTAAGAGAATATCCAATTTGGAAAACAGAGCTGAAACTTGTGCTACCAAAGCAAAATCAGAGGAAGCCATCCATCAGAGGATTATCCGAACAGAGTTTTTGAAACAAAGTTTTTGAGAAAATTGAAATCTTCTTTAACTTCTTTATCATGTTCTTAATACACATATTTGAAATTTTGAAAACAACCTTTTTGGGAAAACCCACAGAAAATTTATTCTTCACAACAAATCCGAATTTGTTTTGAAATCTTGTCTCAAAATAATTTTTTGTTTACAGATTTATCATTGTCAAACTTCGCTTTACAGACCCAATTTGATTCAAAATAAACTTTAGTTCTATATTTACAGCAACCAAATTTATCCCATCAGGTGAATTTCAAAAGTTTTGAATTTAAAAAAATAAAAATAATAATAATAATAATAATTGGCCCAAAGATAGTATGGAGAAATGATGCTACTATTACAATTTTTATGATGATGTGGATG
The DNA here is from genome assembly GCA_023531435.1 of Papaver californicum. Classification (NCBI taxonomy): domain Eukaryota; kingdom Viridiplantae; phylum Streptophyta; class Magnoliopsida; order Ranunculales; family Papaveraceae; genus Papaver; species Papaver californicum. The sequence continues at coordinate 1,831,620 of JAJJMC010012356.1, read as the reverse complement.
ATTTCATTGAATGGGTTTATCTTGAATGTGAATATGATTGCAGGGAAGGAGATTATGCTTGAGTGAAATCACAACCAACTTAATGCGAATTGTTCCAAAAATTACACGAAAAGTGCTTGAAGAAATGTGTGAATGAAAAATTCATCATTCTAAATTTTAATGTTGCACCCTCTTTTTCATCTACATCAAATGCAACCAATTCAACTACTTTTCAATTCAATATAAACTACTGAGTGAATTTGATGCTGCCGGTGATTTCATCATTTCAATTTCTTATGAAAATATGAGATGCCAACAATTCTCAGCAGATCGGAGCATGTCTGAAGGTCTTTCATCTGTAATGTATAAAGTTTCATTTGGTGATGATTCAACTAGTTCCAAGAAGCTGGAGGATACTGTTACTCGCCTTCTTCCATCCACGCAGGGTCTAAAAGAATTCATTAGCGAGGTCAACACAATCTCTTCTTTGCAACATCCCCAGCTCTGTAAATTGCTTGGTTTCCATGCACGTGAGGGCTCAGAGCAAAGGACGTTGGGCTATGAAAGATTCTTCCACGGAAGCTTAGACTTGCTATTGCAATGTACACCGAGTTCTCAACTGCAAACATACAGGAAGACAAGACTTCAGTGCAAAGCTTTCGGGCTTTGGTTGTGTTACCCGCAATCCAGAAGCAAATGATTGCCGTCAATACACACAGGAACCAGCACCTTTGCGTGTTTCATTTCTATGGGATCGACAAGACCAAGCAAGGTGTATCTTACCATTTCTGTGCACATCACAATGAGGAAATGCGGCAATGCTTGATTTACAACATGCCCCCACGGAGAGAATTGGTTTTAGTGTTTTTATTGCATTTAGAAAGTTGGGTTGTTTACTAAATTGGTTTTGCAGGTCGAAGAGAAGCTATATAAGCGTGATCATAAAACAGCAAAAGAGTATCTTTCACAATATAAAGAGATGCACATAAGGTGTTTGAGGAAAAGATCCTACAGGGCAAAAGGGGACTCTCCTGATTATTCATGAACGCTTACACCTGCAACATAAACGTTTAGAGCGGACCCATTCAAGCAGACTGTCAACGTCTTCTTTACTCACAATCACAAATGTTTTTGTCTTCAGAAGCACATAACTGACGCTAAGGAGCTGCACGATCAACATTTGCAAGTTCAGCAACCTCTCTCATCATGCATAAAACTACCTGGACATTTCTTCTTTCTGATGAGAATTCTTTTTCATCCCCAAGTAATACATAAAGGACATGAAGTGCACAAGTAATACATAATTGAATTTGTATCAGAGCTATGGCCAAGCCCTAAGACATGCCCAAGTTCATGAAGATAGAATGTTTCTAAATCAACCATGCTTTGATCAGGATTAGCACTCCAGTTTTCGTCTGCATCCAGATGAGCCTCTCCATCTTTTGGTCCAAAACCACGACCGAGAATTCCCAAATGTCCATCCCAATTATCATTAAAATTTAGAATGATAATTTAGAAGCATCAAGCCCGGCTGTAGCCAAGCCCACCAGATGATGATCTTCACATAGTTACACAACCAAAATGAAGCTACGAATGTTAAAGATTCTTGCCATAAAATCAAGTTCAAACCGACCAATGGGGATGAACAAAAGTGGGGGTAGATTGAATGATGTCCGCCATAAAATGAAGCTACGAATGTTAAAGATTCCCGCCATAAAATCAAGTTTAACTTTGAAACATCCAATCACATTGTCTGAAAGTGCTCGGCTCTTGTCCGATATACTTGCTCCGCTCAAGTGCATTTCCCGCTCAAGGCATCCTTATGTTGACCGAAGCTTTGCATGTCCGTACCAGTTCGAAGCTTTGCATGTCCGCACCAAACATGACCGCACAAGCTGTCCCGATCCATGCAATCCAGATACGTTTTGGCAATTGGTGTCACTAACACAAGGCCCTCTGAAATGATGGTATTTTGAGTCGCACATCCTGTTTGTCCTAGCACCTTCAACCCTCATCACCATCGACTGGAAGGTCAGCAACAGCAACATATAAAAACAAATAGCGCCAATAACGGATTGAAAGTTAACACCAATCTATATGACCGAAGCACTATACAACTTTACCTCTCTCTTGGGTGCTGATGGATTTCAACCATCTTTGAATTCCTTCACTCTGTGCTAAAGAACTACCAAACTCACCGAGTATAGTGCCTGCTATTGTTGACGTGATGCTTACTGTTAATGCCTTCATGAGATTAAAGTCTGCACCCAATGATATTGTTGCTACTTGTTGCTACTGATGACTTTGAAATAGTGCACCGAATAAAGACAGCTGGTGATGGAGGATCAGAT
>JAJJMC010012356.1:1805365-1824290 GCA_023531435.1 Papaver californicum | reverse complement strand
TCCATAATAGAGTCCGACCACAACGACCGAATTGATTATCTTCATGCCATGAACCTCCCTTGAATTTTTGATTTACCCAACTCTTTGATTTTCGACCCGAAATCAAATTTCGACTGCTCGAAGTGGGTCAGAAAGATAGTAAAAGGATATCTCGAGCAGGGCATTCGTCCGACTTGTTCACTAATTGCATATATAGGTATAGTTGTTACTCCATCTCAAGTGTTGTTACTTCATCTCAAGTTCTCATTGCTATTCGGCGCCTAGTGATTGTGATTTCAAAAGATCCCCAATCTATTACAAAAAAAAATTAATGGCTTAAAAGACCTTTTAAAATATGCATCACCGAGCCAAGAATGCATCACCGTGATGCATCAGCGTGTTTATTTGTAGCTTACCCGAGAATGTTTGCTTGCTTTGGCAAGAAATCTTCATTTTCGTCCTTGCAGTCGATGGATGACACTTACCATTCAAATATTTATTTGTAAAAATGCGAATAAAAAATATATAGGGAGGGAGCTTTGCTTGAATGTGCATGAGCGGTAATGCACATATAAATGCGATGTAGCCTATACGTTGGAGCATGCTTGATGCATAAGCATCAATATGCTTGTTGCTTAACGATGAAGCTTGAATGTGCATGAGGGGTAATGCACATATAGATATGCAAAGTAGCCTATACGTTGGAGCATAATTGATGCTAAAGCATCAATATGAATGTATCTTAGCCCTATGTGGTCAATATCGGTCGTTACGGACTAGCCCTATGTGGTCAATATCAATCGTACTACGTACTTAAGAATACACATTTTCATAATATATAGCGATAGTTATGCACAAGCTAGTGCATACCTTGCGAAAGTCCTTCGGCCTATACGGACTAGCTTTGCTTGGACTATGTCCTTGCAACGAAGTTAGAATCGATTTTGGCTTTGCCTTAATAGGCTTAAGTTTCTAGTTCTTTTTGAATTGACCCTTTAATGAACTACGGTCATGCTTGATCCCTTCAAGGTACGGGTTGGGTACGTATGCAGCTGCAATGCAATGCATTGAGGTGCAGCACCTTGTCGCTCATATCATCTAATTTGGGAGGTGATTGCGACATTATGGTAACTCATATCATCTGGCTCGGCAATGCTAAGCAAGATATGATTGTTTCCACACTTGATGGGGTAGTTGTAATTCCATTTGATGGATTGTTCATAATTCCTAGCAACCGTTGCGGCATGGAATGGCATGTTCCTGGATGATGCACCCTTGGAAAGAATAAGATTAAGTGCAGGCTCCAGCGCATGGTCGAAGAAGAATTGATGAAGCGAAAGCTTAGGATTGAAATAGCCTAAGTGTTGGTCCAAGGGCATCAGTTAGGCCTGGACAATGATCGTAATTATGTGATGCTTTCCAAAGGCATCCCCATTAGATTGTATAGCCTTCAACCCTTCGTAGAATAAGGGTAAGTTGGAATGGTATGCTAGTCCAAGGCATGGGTCATGCCTGGACAAGGATAGTACTTAGGTGATACTTGTTAAAGGCATTCACCATGGGCTTTAATGGCCTTGCACCCTTTGTAGGTCAAGGGTGAGTTGGAACGATATGGAGACTACGGTCTGAGTACCATGCTTGCAAAGCATGTTTGGAAAGGAAAACATACCTGGAACGGTATAAGCGTAGCTTGAATGATGTGGGAACTACGTTTCGAGTATAATGCTTACAAGGCATGCTTGCAAAGCAAAAATATACCTGCACTTTCCAGTGACAAGTTAAGCTTTAAGGTCCGGTTACTCTCTCTTAACTCGCGCATCGGGGAGTTATGGCCTGCCCAGCGCAACGCGCAGGAGGCGGAATTTTCTGGTCCGTGACAGATAAGCATCCTCGAGTAAGCTTTATAGCGTCAATGATGCTTTCTTGAGTAAGCAACATGAATTTCCAACCAACACATCCTCCCTATATATGTCTTAATAACATTTCCACACATTTGGAAAAGGAAGGTAAGTGCCATTTACCAACTTCCACCCACTTTCGCGATAAGCATAATAGTGCATTAACACTATGATGCTTCCTCGGGCATGATACACGGAACAGTGATTGTAACACCCGCATTTTCCGCATGACGCTTACTCAGGGACGCGTCATGACATGGGATGAAGCTTCATCCTAAGCTCATAAAGCTTACTTAGGAATGCATCAGGGTGTGAATGCATTGGCCTTGTATTATAGTTCTAGGGCATTATTATGCGTGATGCATACTCGAGAACGCATCACAAGTCAGAAATGACCCTTACCCAAGAAAGGCACAAATGGCCTTGACGCGTACCCGAGAGCGCATCATAGTGTTGAGGCACTATTGTGCCGTGATGCATACCGAGTATGCATCACTAAAATGTGCATTCGATGAATGTCATCTTCCCTCCTTATATCCACTTGCAGAAATGCGAATAAAACATATATAGGAAGGAGTCGTTGGTTGGAAATCGATGAAGCGTATCCGAGGATGCTTACCAAGCAAGCATCCCAATTGCTATGAAGTGTACCTGAGGACGCGTACCCGAGGAAGCTTCACTAATCCGTGATGCGTACCCGAGTATGCACTACTAAAAGTGCAGTCGATGGATGTCTTTTATCCTCCTTTTCCAAATATATGGAAATGCGATTAAGACATATATAGGGAGGGAGCTTGGATCGAATGTGCATGAGCGGTAATGCACATATATATGCGATGTGGCCTATACGTTGGTGCATACTTGATGTATAAGCATCAATATGCTTGTAGCTTAGCCGATAAATCTTGAATTATACGAAAGCATCATTCAATCGTGTTGCATACTCGAGAATGCATATTTGCATACTAAGTAGCGATAGTTATGCACAAGCTGGTGCATACCTTCCGAAAGTCCCTTTGTCCTATACGCACTAGGATTTGCTTGGTCTTTGGCCTTGCAACGAAGTTGGAATCGATGTTCGCTTTGCCTTAATAGGCTTAAGTTGCTTGTTCCTTTTGAATTGACACTATGGATGAACTACAGTCCTGCTTGATCCCTTCACGGTACAGTTGGGTACATAGGAAGCCGCAATGCAATGCATTGAGGTGCAACACCTTGTCGCTCATATCATCTAATTTAAAGGTGATTGCGACATTATGGTAACTCATATCATCTGGCTCGGCAATGCCAAGTCAAGATATGATTGTTGCCACACTCGATGAGGTAGTAGCAATTCCATTTGATGGATTTTTCATACTTCCTATCAACCTTTACGACATGGAATGGCATGTGCCTGGATGTTGCACCCTTCGCAAGAGCAAGATCAGTGCAGGCTCGAGCGCATGGTCGAAGCAGAGTTAAGGAATTGGAAATTAAACTTGAAATGGCGTAAGCGTCAGTCCAAGGCATGATTTAGGCCTGGACAATGCTCGTAAGCTAGTGATGCATGCCAAAGGCATCATCATTGGCTTTTATGGCCTTGCACCCTTAGCAGAACAAGGGGTGAGGGAACTACGTTTCGAGTATCATGCTTGCAAAACATACTTAGGAAGGCAAATCTACCTGCATTTGCCAGCGAGAAGTTAGGCTTTAAAGTCCGGTTACTGTCTTTCAAGCCGCGCATCGGGGAGTTCTGGCCTGCCCATCGCATAGCGCCGGAGGCGGAATTTTCCAATCTGTGACAGTGATGCTTTCTTGAGTAAACATCCTCGAATTTTAGTAAAATGACTATTTTACCCTTGAGTAACTGTTTTTCCTTGGTATATAAAATTACTATTTTACCCCGAGTGACTATTTACCCCTGGTGTATAAAATTACTTTTTTACCCCTGAGTGACAGTTTTTCCAATGGTGTGTAAAATTACTACTTTACCCCTAAGTGAACGATATGCCCCTAGTGTATAAAATTGCTATTTTACCCCTGATTTGATATTTACCCAAAATAATTGTTCTACTATTTGTCAAAAATCCACCATCAACACCTGGGTGAGCGTCATGCGAAAAATGCGGGTGTTACAAAAATGGTCCATTACAATGCGACATAAGAAATAAAAAAAGATCAAAATATGATATACGCTTTATTACAACTAGATTGTACCCGATCGCATAGTTAAATTCTCTTAACAGTAACTGTTATAATTTTCTACCTCATAAAATAATGACCTCCAATCAAGCTTTTTTTTCCTAACAAAATGATGATGAAAATCAATATTTTCACGTCTCAAATAGAAAAATCTATGGGTCGTACCCGTTGGATAGATATACGAGATGATTATAGCTGGGTGGATAAAAATTACGTAGCAAAATGATATTGAAAATTGATTGTTACCCATACCTTTTGTTTTAGGGAAAAAAACTGATAAAAGTTTAGTGGTAGATCATAATGAATACGAGAGATCAAAATCGTGCAAGGCGAGCCTAAACCAAGAAATGGTCGCCCAAGCCTTGCTTCAGTCAAAAAGGAGGAGAACGGTTGATCTTAAAGAACGGTGATAACCTGATGTGACTTCGATAAACTTAGATTATTTTTGGAATAGAGGAAGTCATCTATTTATAGTGTTGAACTCAAACTAATGATTTTGTAAGAAGTGGAAGAGTGGAGAAGTGGATAACGTGGTTGAAATCATGTCCATGTTCGGAGGGAAAACTAAGAAACCATACTCCCTCACCCTGCAACGTTCACACGACTTAATTCTCTCTCATTGTGGATGTTCAGTTACACCGCGCATGTCGTAGACTGCCAGACCAATACCCTATTGAATATCCCCTTGTGCCATGTTTGATGTCGTAGAAATTGATAGTTAGGTCATATCAATGATTCACTTAATTAAGTAATTAATTAATTAATGAGGCAACATTCCCAAAATACTAATTAATTAAGTAGACTGGCTAATCTAGTGAGGCTAGTAAGTTTATCAGTGACTTAGTGAATTTAGTATTGAACGTTGAGCTCTGATGATGCCAGTCATGGGTATTTGAGTAAGCTAGATATTAAGTAATACTAATTAGGATCACCAATGTTTGTATTTTATGTGGTATCAGCTCATAGGCTGGCTCACTTGATGAATATCTGTGACTCAGGGCATCAAAAAGGTAGCTTAGACTTGAATACTCATATGAGCAATATGAAGAGCTTGGTATTGCGCCAATGATAAAAAGCACTAGATGAGACCAGTGTTAGTTGATAGATGTATATTTATGTCTTTGTTAGTCCTGATAACATATATTGCTAGTACCTCATTTTGTACTAATTTAGTTAGTTATTGTGTTTTCTAGGAATGTTGCAGAAATTGGCTTTTGTGAGAAAGACAACTAGAATTGGACATGTGTGCAGTAAATACGGGTTTTTGAGTATACGGGTACTTGACCGACTGATGGTTAATTAGGCTTGGGTAGTAGGTTGATTTGGGTTATCATGGGACCACACGCTTAATGGGGCTGGACGTGTAAATTTGATGAACTACCAGAGTAGTCATGTGTTTTTAATTCCTTGCTATATTTGGGCCTACAAGAATTATTTTGGCCCTACCACTAAAAGTTAAAATAGGGTCATTATGAAGTAAATGCCAAAACCCCTTATCCAACTATTTATAGTTGATGCCTAATTTACCCTATGATTAATTAATGTTAATTAATTTAATTAGTAGTTGTTTAATTGTGTCAATTGTGAAATCAACTAGTGTTAAGTAATCACCAGAACTTGCAAAAATCTCAGAAATTTTGAATTTTTTTTAAGTTAATCAACCCAGAATCGGTGGATACGAATGATAACGTATGCCAATTCTGAGTTGGTGTTCTTCATGAATGAAGAACACCACAATCGGTGGATATTTCCTTTCACAAAGGACGATTCTAAGAATCGTTGGAAATGGGTGTTATTATGTAACAATTTCTGGACACTTTTATAAATGGCAAATGTCATTCATAGTTTAGGAAGTTAGCGCATTACATTACATAGTTTAGGATATTAGCGCATTGCATTACATGGTCTAGTACGTACGCGTATTCTTGAAGCTCGTACACTAATACATCATTAATGAACCTCCGAGCACGTTGGTTCAACACGGTGTATTCCCTCGCGTGTATAAACATTCTTTCCCTGTTTTGAATTCGACATAGGCTAAGGAATCATACGACCTGAAATTAAATTGATTACACGTTAGTATATGAACATCAAACGAGGAGAGAGGGATAAACATGCCGAACTACTCACTTTCTCGTTATTAGAAGCCTTAGGATGATGCTCGTGAACCATTCTTCTAATTTTACGGAACTATCGCATGTCGCTTTTGATATGGTAGAATCTAAATGCTAGGTCTCTCCATTTGTGATTATTCGGGTTCCCGGTGCGGTCATAGAAGAATTCTTTGACTCTCTTCCAAAACATCGAATAAATATTCGAATGAACGTTCGCAGAAGACGGGAATGAACGACTTGACAAGCTCCACATCTTCATCAGGTTCCCAATCCATTTTCTCGGCCCTATTTGAGTAGTTGATGGAGTGGGAGTGAGTAAAAGGTGTAAGTTTGGGGCAATTTGGGTCAGGGATAGAGGTCCTTCTTATATAGAGGTAGACCCAACGACTATTTTTTTTTTTGAAAAACTCAAAATTTATGCGAAATATTTTGTATGAATCGTTCGATATGTAAGACCACATCGAACGATTCTGAGTTATTGAAAATGTCAAAAACTAGACTTGATAGCATCGTTCTATACATTGGTCTACATCGAACGATTCTAAGCTAAAAACAACATGAAAAATTGGCAGTTTCTCTGCTCAGAATCGTTCGATATGGTTGTCCACATCGGACGATTCTAGGCTAAAAAAAAAGTTTTCTTTTTTCTCCTCCTAAAATCGTTCTTTATGGATGCGCACATCGAACGATTCTAAGCTAAATAACTTACAAAAAGTTTAGTTTTTTCTCCGCCTAGAATCATTATATATGAATGCCCACATCGAACGATTCTACACTAAAAAATCACAGGCTTTTTTCTAAGTCGTATAATCGTTCTATATGAACGTTAACATCAACCTATTCTGAAAACAACAAAAAAGTACTGCATTTTCTGTTCAGAATCGTTTAATAAGTTTATCCACGTCGAATGATTCTGGCAGTAAAAACAACCAGAGTTCCAATAATAAATTAGCCCAAATTGTAGTTCTTTTGTCGTGTTTTAGCCAACACAACAATTTTAATATATTTGTTCCTTCATAAACTGATAAACCTAATTATCCATATGTTTAAATCCGAACAACGAACATAAATTGAAGACATAATTATCTAAAGTGGAAGACATAAGTTTAAAAAACAAGAAAGCATTCATTTAATCACATCACCGTCTTCCCCACGACCACCTCGACCTCGTTTGGAAAGTCCTTGTTGTTCATCTTTGCCTTGTCCACTGCTTGATTAACCCCGAGCATATTTTCTCACACTTGGTTTTCTTGTTGGCAACGGCTCCGCCGCCTCCCCAAACCTAGCACATTCTTGTTCATCCTCTAGAGCCCGGTATTCTTCAATCTTCGCCTGATTCGCCATAACATGTTCTCTTCTTCCGATACACATTTTTGCTTTGTTGATCATATACGTGATTCGTCTTCTCTGTTTTCATATCAAACAACAAACAAGTTACAAATGATGTTAAACCCTCTTAACATATACCATAAGAAACCACAACACGTACCAAAACATCGAGAGCTCTATCTAGGTCCTTGATCAAGGGCCTCTCATCTATTCGTATCACACGAGTGTGAGAAACGTGAGGTATCACGGCATATACCCCGGGATGGCTTCATCATCTGAGTCCGCATCCCTATATATTTCAATAATGCGATACGTCATATCTTCCCAATCGTTGTATAATAGTAAAGGATCGTGAACAACCACAATGTCGTTCTCAAGGAACTTACAGTTAGGCATGTCAATTTTGTATATTTTATAATCAGGGATCTTCTGCATAACACCACATTGCCTCGCCACTCTTGTCGGGTTGTACATTACATAGCCTCTGGGGTGAAACAAAGGACTATAGTATCCTTGCTCCTCGCACCCAACCATTTTTCCTTCCGCAAATGCTTCCTTGTAAGGGTTAAAGACAACATCCGTCATCGTCAAGTTGTCCATTTGCCGCTTCATCTCAAGGAGGTCCTTATCCTGACTCTTCGTCGTGCAGTTGAAGGATTATTTGTATCCAAAATACTGATCGTCCCAATCCCTTCTATCAGAGGCCTTTGTAGCAAACTTTGGGAAGTGCAAGTATATCCATACCTGCAACAAAGTAGGAATATAGGTGAGAATAGGAATAGTAATACAAACAAAGCTCCATAACTACACCCCTTAAATTACCTGGAAAAGAGATGATTTCCTTCCAACTTGGGTCCTGTCTACCCTAATGCACTTTTTCATCTCGTTCAACAAGTATGCAAGGCAAACACTTCCCCAAGAGTCACTACACCAAATTTGGACATTAGCAACACACCACAGTTGTTGCTGAACGGGGATGCAACGTTAATCTGCTGTTGCAAAACACCTGCTGCATATTTTAGCAACGACTGTATCTCTGTTACGAATCTCGATCAGCAACAACTGGTCGCAACGGCACCTGTCGTTGCTAATTTTTTTATTTATAACATCCTTATGTCGTTGCTACAATTTTTGTTTTGTTGCTAATTACACGAATATCCCTACCCCAAACTGGATAATATTGGTTCTGGTTAGCAACAGATTACTAGTGTTGCTAAACTTTGGCAACAACAAAAAAAATGTCAAATCTTCGTTGACCTTTGTCAAAATCCATTCCCCCCCCCCCCCCATTTTTCCCCTGCAATTACCCAGTTCTCCTGCATTACCCTGGTCAATCAAGACTTCTGATTCAATCATATTCAATATGCTACAAATATTCAAATTAACTACGATGTATTTTAATCGATATAACAAATAGTTAAAAATCATCACTGGATTTTATCAAAAAAAAAGAGGTTCTTCAATTAATGTGAACTTAAAGTATCATTAGGAGATAGAATGTATACAAGGATTTTTTTTCTATAAGAGAAATGTATACAAGTATGACAACTAACTTACTGAGATGATGAAGACTATAAAATTTTGTAATTGACATACAATGATCTATGTTGAGGTTCATAAATGGATGTTTGACCTAGATTATCTGAACTGAAAGAGGCATTGAAAAACATGGAAAGAAAATCTAATTAATGAGTAAGAATATTGAACTCCACCAGAAGAATCACGAGACTGTGCTTCCTTAACCAATTTCTTTTGCAAATCATAAGTAGATTCAGCTGATGCTACAAGATCACCAGAGTATTGCTTTGCACCAAAAACCTAAATACCTGCATAAGCACCAATTCGAAGTTTCAGTACTGAGGTCTCAAAAGACAAACATGGAAAGACAAACATGGAAAGACCAAACATCATTATTTTCATACACAAGCTACCTTTTGGGTATTCACTAATACTTCAACCTTAATACTCCAAAGACCAAGACAATTAAATGATAGATATATGTATTACCTTTAATGTATGCACTCCAAGACTTTTTGTACACCTGAACATAAATGATGTAGAGTAAGTAAATGATTATAAGTTTTCTAACTCATCAACGTAAATACTAATATAACATTTAAAAAAAAAAAACTGACATATGAAGGTCTTTACAAGGATCCATGAAAAATACTCACATCTATGAAGAATATCATGTAACCATTCAAGAAGATTAGGCACGCTAATGGCTCTAGTCAACCCATCAAGAGATAAAGCCGCTTGAACAATACAAAGATCATCATCTTGAAGCCGCCTCAATATTGCTTGTTGAATAGAAGAAAGCTTCTAGAACACAATATACAAGGGAGAATGAAATCAGTGAACTATCTTAGATGGCACAGATCTATCGAGTATCGAGCCTAGGAGAAATAAATCAGGAAAAAGTCCAGACCATAAGGCAATTAAAGATTTGCAGTATGTTAGACGCGAAGTAAACATATGTAATACATGAGTAAAACCAAACATATATTTCCATGTTAGTCAAGTACAACTGAACTAATTAAAATACTAAAACTTCTTGCATAATAGGAGATAAAGCACCAAACCTAAAGGTCAACAACTTCAGCTTTCTGAATCTTTGATTTGGCCAAACTGGATAAGGTAGTTTTACGGATCTCCACCTTCCACATCAAAAAAGGGAATCATTAGACAGATTAAAAAATGGTTAACAAGAAAGAAAAAGGCATGTACTCATATCTATTGCTGATGAATCTCAATATTACACGCAGAAATAAAAAGAAGACATTGTCATGCATGTGGTGCTACACAAAACGGTAAGTCACCTATAAATAACCAATGATTCCAAATAAATAGTAAAGAATGTCTCAGTGTTGACTTCTTTCGAGAGTCCAAAAAGTATTCCAGCAAAATACCTTCAAGAGAAAATAAAAAAATTATATGCATTAGTTAGAAAGTAACAGAAGTGCACGTCATAAGAAAAAGAAAATTTTAAGTTTAGATTGGAAAAAGCTTTGCTTCGCCATTAACATGTGTTTCTGGGGAAAAAAGAATTGAAGGCTATTTTAGAAAAAGTGGGTGAGAATGTGATAATTCGTCAATCCTTAAAACATTTGTGTTGTTAATGCATTTTAGATTCGAGAGATCAATCTGTACAATCCTGACCTAAACTAAGCAATCGACGTTCAAGTATTGCTTCAGTCATAAATGAGAAGGAGAAGGGTTGGTCTTAAGGAGGGAAGCGAGAGAAGAATGAGATCATAGTGAATAGCTATGAACAATTGGATATTCGAGTTCTTCAGTGTTCGACTAGAAATCCAGAATTGCTCTGTTCTTGAAAAATTTGTGTCCATAACTTGTTCAATTGTTGTGTTGTGAAATTATGTGTTGTTCAATTTGTTGAACATTTATTTATATCATAGCTATTGTAACCAGTCGGCTTCTTTTCTGGAAGAAACTGTCGATGGTTGAGTATTGGTGAAGTAGAGAAGGTGGAGAAGGTGTTGAAAACTGCTCTCCAATTCGATTAAGGTAGAATAGTGAGTTACTCAACCTCTCACTCCTCTCCTCAACTTCTATCGACCTTTCCAGAACTTCTCTTTAGTGGGCATACTGCTGCACCACATGTCGTAGACCGCCAGACCAAAACCCTAATTAATTAATATCCCCCCATTTGTGACATTTGATGTCTTGTGTAATATTGTAGTATTAAACAATACTATTGTTAAGTCAATTAAGACATGCTCAATGGGTCTCTTGACTAAAGACTTGTCCTGCTTGACTAGCTAATAAGTTTAGTAGACTAGAAGAAATATGTCTTGCTTGACTAGCTGATGAGTCTAGCAGATTAAAATAAAACAGATGTGTCCTGCTTGACTAGTTGAGGGGTCTAGCAGGCTGAAATAAAATAAGTGAGTATTTATTTATGAATATGAAATAGTGTGTCCATCTTAGTAAATTTTGCATTGATAAGAGTATGCAGTTGACCATGAAAAATTATATGTGAGGCCTCTATTAAAAAATATTCGTGAGAAGCCTAGTACAGTTTTAGGATTTTTGAGATTTGTCAAAACCCTAAAATATTAAGACTGGGTATTCACGTGAATATAAGAGGAGGCTAGCTTGTTCTTACGTGAATAAGAAGAGGAGACCAAACTTTTGGTCTTCACGTGAAATAGAAGAGGGATGCAGCTTGCTCTCTCGTGAAAAATATAAGAGGGACGTCAGCTTGTCTTCTTACGTGAAATAGAGGAGAAGAGGGACGCAACTTGCTCTCCCGTGAAAATAAAGAGGGATGAGACTAGTTTTGGTCCTCTCATGGGAATCTCATATTTTATAAGAAGCAGGACACACATGCTTTACTCTTTGTACTCAGCCTCACACAATAAGGGTAAAATAATAAATTTTTCAATTTTTGACGAGAAAGACAAGCCGTGTGAACTTGATTCTAATTTGAAGTTTTGTCTTGAAAATAGTCGTGTAGGCTTAGTTGCTTGACTAACATACACGTTAGAAGAAAGAGAGGTAAAAGTGTCTCATTCTCTTTAAAAAATTAGGGTTTGAAAAAGTTTAGCAAGAAGGCTAATAATTCACATAATTTTTTAGAGAGGAGCATGATGTCCATGCTAAGTTTTGAGTAGGCGTGCAAGTCTTATGTCAAGAAACAGGACGCGTGAGCTAGAGAGCCAGACGTGTGTAAAAATTAGGGTTTGAGATTTTGTTACACTTATAAGTGTTGCAAAATGTTTTTCAAACCTTAATTTTTTTAAATTTAAAAGAATATTTTTTGTCACACTTTTGCAACGTTTGAAAGTGTTGCTTATTTATTTTCAAACCCTAATTAGGGTTTGGACGTTTTGACACGCCTTTTGCAATGTTTTAAATATTGCGATTTTTATTCTTAAACCCCAATTAGGGTTTGGGAAATTTGAAATGCTTTTGACACGTTTATGAGTGTTGTAAAGCGTTTTAAAATCCTTTTTAAATTCTCTTACTCGTTTTGCATTGATTGTCTCTTTAAGCAAAGGATCAATGCAACTGAGGATGATTCTTAGCTAGTAGAAGCTATATAGTCATATTTTATTTAATTTAAGCACATCTATGGTACTTTTATTAATTAAATAAATATATTATTTTGATAGGTTAATATTGTTCAATTTGAACATAAATATTAACGTAAGTAATTTTGGGGATTCAACTATGGAATTGAACACCTGAAAATAATACTCAAATTGATCTACACTAGTGTGCAATACATCTAGGAGCCTAAGAGATTTTATTTAAAAATCATAGAACATTTGGGAAACTTGTCCTGAATGTTCTAATGATTTTGTATAGTGATGATTATTGAATAAATTCATCAATATAATTATATATGTTGTCCAGACATATAGAGAGGTGTCAGGGATATGCGCCTGAGATAAAGTAGGAATAAGCATCTACCCCATAATTCTTTTTCAGAATTTTAATAGTTAAGTATTTCTCAGACCAGAATCCTGGGAGGTGATTTACTAATTTATCCTTGTCAAAAATCCACCATCTAGATTAAGTCCCCTGTTTAGCACGAAACGAGTAATGTGGCGTGGTAAGCACTAGATGGTGGCCTGGAAGATAAAAATAAATGAAAATAACTTGATAGCTCAATTGTTAGATATTACCAGAGGAGTAGAGGTTGCTTTTAAATTTTGAATAAGCGGGGGCACAGAAGAACGTCTTGACTGCATTAGTAGTGTTCTGATAGCGAAACAAGACTCTTGACGTCGGCTGGTTACGCATAATTTGCTAGTAAGCAGGTGAGCACATCTTAATGTTGGAGATGGGAATACGTCTATGCACGCAGCTAGACGTGAGTAGCAAAGCTGACCATATCAATCTGATATAATCAAAAGACGCGTGTGTCTTGTGTTGTGTACGAACAAGAGAGTCTTCAGTTGAAACAGGCCTGATCAAAATTTTAGAGGGAGGCAGACAAGTTTGCTTTAATAGTCACGCGAGTATGATTCGAGTTGAAGTGAATAAACCAGTCTAAGCGAGTTTAATGGTGTTGGTAGACATGTACGTCTTGGATTGTAGCTGGACAAAGGGGTTTTAATTGAAACAAGGTCAATCAAAATTTGAGTTGAAGGTAGCTGGATGATTTAACGAAGTAGTGCATATAGGTGGAGCGCAACTAGGATAAACCTGGTAGAGCCAACGAACAAACTATAGCTTGAATTGTATAATTTGGGTCGAGCATTAGGGTACAGACAAGGTTCAAACTTTAAAACTGGACGAACAAACGTGATTTGAACTTGGAAGCACAAGTTGAAGTTGAAAGATGATTAGTTGAGTCGAGGTAAAGCAGGAAAATGAAGCAAGCTAGACGGACTAGCTGGTATATGTCCCCTTTTCGAACTCAGAACAATTGTTCGATATAAAAGGAAGGTTTCTTTTCTTTTGTTACCCCCTTTTTCTACTCCAAACAGACAACTTCTCTTCTCTTTCAGAGCTTATTGTTTTCTTCTTGATTGTCATAGCATCCACCGACTATTGATATCAAGGTAAGCTCCAACTTGTCTTCTCCGTATGACCATACAACTTCTAGATTGAGTTTATGCATGTATTTTCTCAAAAGAATTTCTTATATGTTTGTTTGAATCAAGAGCATCTCCAAAACCCTAGCTTTTCTTGTATAAAGTTGTTAATCTTCTTGTGTTTGTATAGGAAAACCAACTCCATGAATAATTTTTTGTAAGTTAGGGTTTGACAGAAACTCCTCTTTTTTCCTCTTTTACGTGAATATATATTCATGATATTTTTTTTTAGTTTGTATGTGAGCAAGCACTCACGTGAATTTTTTAAGATAATACTCATGTCTTTGATGTTTGCAGCATTGTTGGCTTCTTGTAAGAGTGTTCTTAGTTTAGCTGTTGCTCTCTGCTTCACCGGGTATATATGCTTCTAGCTCTCTTCTCTCCTCCATTAGTTGCTCCTAAACATTTGATACGATTTTATCTTCAGAAAAGAAAATATGTTGCTCCACCTATTGGTTTCAAAACTTTCCGGGCTCCCTTGAGTGGTTGGTATGGATGGTTGAGAAGTATACTGGGTAAGGAGTCACAGGATGTAGCAGGTGTGGTTCCCTCTTCTGAACTTATCAAGCAAGAGGAGGCAGAGGTCGAAAGGTTGACTCGGGAGTTGGAGTTGAAGAAGGATGCTCACGAAAATATGAAGGAGGCCCTCTGTAAGAGGGATAAGCCATTGTTGGTCGGCCTCCCTTAGGTTCTATTTTGCACTTCTATTATTTTCATTCTAGAGAGATGATAGGATTATTTGATTTTGTTTATTATGTTTGGTTTTGAATGATTGGATATTTGGTAGGTATGATTGCAAGGATTTTTATTTTGGATCAACAGAGATTTTTTAGTTTAATAAAACTGAAATTTGATTACTGAAAGAAAATTTGATACTGAATGCTAATGTCTTGCATAAGTTTAGAGGAATTGAAATTGTGAATGAATTAAACAAATATCCCTAGATGCTTCAGGCATCAAATGTCTTGAGCCAGTTCTCCTGTATTGCCGCCTCTACTAATTTATCGTCTTCATCAATTAACTTGTAGTATCCACCAATAGTAGTTTTAGCAATCATGAATGGTCCTTCCCAGTCAAAAATTGCCTTATAGTGATGATTGCATCTTGCTGCTTTCATAACCCATTCTCCTACTTGAAAAGCATTAACTCTTACTGGCTTGGCTTTGAATATGTGTTGTTAATGAGGTTTTTCCTTCATCTTCATGCTAGCTCTTGTGTTCCACACGTATGGACGTGTAGGAGTCTTCTTAGATGGTTTTGTGGCACATGTGGACATTCATGTAGTGTCACAGGGAAATATCCATGATGCTCCTTGCCATGGTTAGACATCATATGCGTGATGAATGACTCAATACGATGTTGAACTTGAAGAGGAGTTTGTTTCATCCACTAAGCAAAATATTGAAGAGGTGAAGTTATCTACTCATAACGCCTGGCTAAAGCAGAGTTGAGTTTTCCAGCAAACTCAAGTCCCCAGTTATAGGAGGTGTGAGGAACATTGAGTGGTAGAGATATGAGTTCAGTAAGGTTTACTTGAGTATGATTCCTCTCCATGTATGACGTTGCACTTTCTCCTTGCTCATGCTTCATAGCCGCCATAATAGGATCAGTTGTCCTGATCTTCTGGTGGGGTGCAGAGCTGTCTGCTGGAGGTGGATTCGGCAATGATGGTATCTTAATAGATGTCGTCTTGTTGTTATGGAGCCATGGATGTCCAAGATCATGCCATAGCCCAAGTCCTCTTTTATTATATGTAACTTGGTGATATCATAATATCAATGTAACCATAAGCGTTCACATGATTTTTTTCAAGATCTTGAATGGTGGTAGGTGCATAGGCAGCTTCATTGCGTGTGATCCCTAAAGCTTTGAGTGTCTTGATAGGGATGATGTTGACTGTAGTGCCTGCATAGATTAGGGTTCTCTTAAATTCAGTGTTTCTGAGGTTAGCAGCAGTGAGAATTCCCAATCACACTTTTCTCCATCTTTGTTCATCTGTGCAGGTTCAGTGTGTATTTTTCTTTTATTGAGTGGAGGTAGTCTCCTGCCAGACACAATATGATTGAGAGCAGTAAGCAATTCTTTGCCTTGCATCTTCGATAGGTAGAGGAGTTCACAAACACATTCCATTAGAGATTGAACCACTTGGTTATGGGGTCCTCAGACATGGTAAAAAGCCTAATATGGAGAGGGTTTTTGTGCACTCCTTCAGTCCTTAATTCAAGCTCTCCTGACTCGACCTTCTCTTTGACTATCCACTTCAGAGTTTAACACTCACTTGTTGGGTGATTGACGAACCTGTGGAAGTGACAATATTTGGGATTTGTTATTTCTTCCTATGTTGGTGGTCATCAAATAGGGGGTAAGTTGACGGTACCATCTTGAATCCAAGCTTCCAAGAGTTCAATTACTTTTTCAATTGGGATAGGAAGATATGTGGTTGCTGGGGCTTCTCTTGGTTATTGTTGTTGGCATTGAGCCGGGGGTGGAGCTGCAGCCGTTTGATTAGCTCTTTGAGGTGGGCGGCCTGCTTGTAGTGCTGGAGCCGGAACTGGTGCCGTTGTTGCACGTTTGGGTTGTGGTTCTGATGCTGGAGCTTTTCTTTTACTCCCTTCAGTCACAAAACCTACAGATGGTTGTGGGATAAATTGTTTTGAGCCAAGCGTCGAATGCTGCAAGTCTCACGAACTTCTTCATTATTGACAAGAGACCTTGTCCTCTCTAGTATAGCAGGTGCAGTAGTAGCATATCTCGTGGTAGCTTCATGTAGTTCAGAGAATGTTTGAAAGCACAAATTCTCTAATAAATCACGATAGACTAATATCATTGCATTGATGCAGAGTTCCACCAGTTGAAATTCAGTCACATTTGGATCATGGAAGTCTAGTGCTTGAACCCTGAAACGCTTCATATAATCATTAGGATGTTCATTCGATTGTTGAAACATCCTTCCCAAGTCTGACAATGTAACTTGTTCAGACACAAAGAAGTATTTCCTATAGAAGGCATTAACCATCTCACACCAGTTAGAGATGTTGTTGGGTGCAAGATTGTTGTACCATGTGTATGCTCTTCCAGTAAGAGATATATAAAACTCTTTCAGATGCAACACATGTTTGTACTCATGTTCGCCTAGTGATTCCAGAAATCGTGAAATATGTTCACGAGCATTTTTTGTTCCATCATAAAGTGAGAATAGAGGAGAGGAATATCCTTTAAACAGAGTAATCCCTGTATTTCAGAAGGTTATGGAGGCCGGTGTTGATGAATGGAGAAGAGAATGAATTCTCCTTCTTGTAACTCAGAAGAAGTCTTTCTAATTCTTCACGAGTAACAAAATTGAGTTGATGACTCTTCTCCAGCGCTGGATTAGGAAGAATGTAAATTTTATCTTTATCCTGAGTATGACCCTTAGAAGTATTTCGAGTCTGCTCTGCTGGTGTCAGTTTCTCTGTAAGGATCTTGAGAAAGGTGAGGACCTCCTTCTGTGTTTCATCCATCTCTGTTTGAGTCCTTGCAAGGGTTTCCTGAGTATGCATCAAATCAACAATGGTAGGAGGAGTCTGCACATCCCTTGCTTCTTCAGTGTGTTGCTCAGGTGGAGGAGGAGTGTTATTGTTTACATTAGTAGCTTGAGGAGTGCTACCTGCTGTGCCAGTGCTGGTACTAGAAGAATTCATGTTAGGAGTAGTCTCTGATCTTGACCTAAGACCAACTATCTTTGAAATTTATAAATTCGAAAATTTGATAAACTGGAAATTAGAGAATTACAACTGAAGATCAATCTCTCACTGTGGTCGCCAAAATGTTTGTAGGGAAAAAATTGAAGGTTATTTTAGGAAAAATGGGTGAGCATGTGACAATTCGTCAATCCTTAAAACATTTGTGATGTTAAAGCACTTTAGATTCGAGAGATCTATCTGTACAATCCTGGCCTAAACCAAGCAATGGTCGTTCCAGTCTTACTTCAGTCACAAAATGAGAAGGAGAAGGGTTGGTCTTAGGGAGGGAAGCGAGAGAAGAATGTGCTCAGAGTGAATAACTAAGAACAATTGGATATCCAAGTTCTTCAGTGTTCGACTAGAAATCCAGAATTGCTTTGTTCTTGAAAAACTCGTGTTCATAACTTGTTCAATTGTTGTGTTGTGGAAATTTTGTGTTGTTCAATTTGTTGAACATTTATTTATATCATAGTTATTATAACCACTCGACTTCTTTTCTGGAAGAAACTGTCGATGGTTGAGTAGTGGTGAAGTGGAAAAGGTGGAGAAGGTGTTGAAAACTGCTCTCCAATTCGATTAAGGTAGAATAGTCAGTTACTCAACCTCTCACTCCTCTCCTCAACTGCTATCGACCTTTCCAGAACTTCTCTTTAGTGGGCATACTGCTGCACCACATGTCATAGACCACCAGACCAAAACCCTAATTAATTAATATCCCCACATTTGTGACATTTTATGTCTTGTGTTATATTGTAGTATTAAACAATATTATTGTTAAGTGAATTAAGACCTTCTCAATGGGTCACTTGACTGAAGACTTGTCCTGCTTGACTAGCTAATAACTTTAGCAGACTAGAAGAAATATATCTTGCTTGACTAGCTGATGAGTCTAGCAGATTAAAATAAAATAGATGGGTCCTGCTTGACTAGCTGAGGAGTCTAGCATGCTGAAATAAAATAAGTAAGTATTTATTTGTGAATATGAAATAGTGTGTCCATCTTAGTCATTTGTGTATTGATAAGAGTATGCAACATGAAAAATTATTTGTGAGGCCTCTATTAAAAGAATATTCGTGAGAAGCCTAGTCTAGTTTTAGGATTTTTGAGATTTGTCAAAACCCTAAAATATTAAGACT
>JAJJMC010012356.1:1788492-1805355 GCA_023531435.1 Papaver californicum | reverse complement strand
TCACGTGAAATAGAAGAGGGATGCAGCTTGCTCTCTCGTGAAAAATAGGAGAGGGACGTCAGCTTGTCTTCTTACGTGAAATAGAGGAAAAGAGGGACGCAACTTGCTCTCCCGTGAAAATAAAGAGGGATGAGACTAGTTTTGGTCCTCTCATGAGAATCTCATATTTTATAAGAAGCGGGACACTCATGCTTTACTCTTTGTACTCAGCCTCACACAATGAGGGTAAAATAATAAATTTGTAAATTTGTCAAAATTTGACGAGAAAGAAAAGTCGTTTGAACTTGATTCTATTTTGAAGTCTTGTCTTGAAAATAGTCGTGTAGGCTTAGTTGCTTGACTAGCATACACATTGGAAGCAAGAGAGGTAAAGGTGTCTCCTTCTCTTTAAAAAATTAGGGTTTGAAAAAGTTTAGCAAGAAGACTAAAAATTCACATAATTTTTTAGAGAGGAGCATGATGTCCATGCTCGGTTTTGAGTAGGCGTGCAAGTCTTATGTCAAGAAGCAGGACGCGTGAGCTAGTGAGCCAGACGTGTGTAAAAATTAGGGTTTGAGATTTTGTCACACTTTTTCCAACAATTATAAGTGTTGCAAACCGTTTTTCAAACCTTAATTATTTAAATTTAAAAAAATGATTTTTGTCACACTATTACAATGTTTGCAAGTGTTGCATATATATATTTTCAAACCCCAATTAGGGTTTAGACGTTTTGACACGCCTTTTGCAATGTTTTAACTGTTATTGTTTTTATTCTTAAACCCCTTTTTGGGGAAATTTGAAACGCTTTTGATACTTTTTTGAGTGTTGTGAAGCGCTTTAAAATCCTTTTCAAATTCTTTTATTCGTTTTGCATTGGTTGTCTCTTTAAGCAAAGGATCAATGCATCTGAGTATGATTCTTAGCTAGTGGAAGCTATAGAGTCATATTTTATTTTATTTAAGCACAACTATGACACTTTTATTAATTAAATAAATATATTATTTTGATAGGTTAATATTGTTTAATTTGAACATAAATATTAACGTAAGTAATTTTGGGGATTTCAATTGTGACCGAAAATAATATTTAAATTGCTCTATACTAGTGTGCAATACATTTAAGAGCCTTTAGGAAACTTGTCGTTTGTGCCAGAGTGATCTAATGATTTTGTGTTCAGATGATATATGATTAAATTCATCAATTTAATCATATATGTTGGCTAGACATATAAAGAGGGTCAAGGTATATGCGCCTGAGATAGAGTAGGAATAAACGTCTACCCCAGATTTTTTTTCCAGAATTTAATAGTTAAATTTTTCTCAAACCAGAATCCTGAAAGGTGATTTACTAATTTATCCTTGTCAAAAACCCACCATCTACAACATGATAATTGAAGACAAGGATTAAAAAAAATGTAAATCACATAGCCACGTGCTAAAGAGGATACACTTGATTCAGCACTACCATGAATTTCCGACTTCTTAAATTTTACCAGTTCTTATCGTATATTCATAATTGTATCAGCACCAATACCTACTATTATGAGAGCAATCCATGTCATTCACAAGTGAGACATTATTTAAAACGGGCAACAATCAAACCGGTCTTCTTTTTCTTCTTCTCTTAGCATATGAACATAATAGTTTAAAAAATTGTTTAAATATACAATCAAAACATTGAAAATCCTTATAGTTTGTTAATACCAGATACCACGAGAATAAATGAAAAACACTCATAATAAGGTTGTGTACTACATCATTTAAAGAGATCAAATACAATTTTCATAAACTTAACCTATAAGAATGAGGTACAACAGTATCGGAATGACAATTTTTACAAGTCTTAAGTCTTAAATCGTGCTTTGAAATATAAAGAAAAACCATTCAGTAAATGCCAAACAAAATCCTTACAACATTATTTAACACGACACTACCAATTACGGTTCCTAACATGAACTAACGACACCTATTTATAACATCAATACAACCATAGTTCAACAATAGTTCAAAACACAAATATATTAAACACACAAACTTTTAAAGTTCAGTCAGATAACGTCGCATGTATATATGAATGAAGACAAATTTATATTATTAAAAAGGTCCCGGTTAAAGCAAAATAAAAGGATCAACATAAAAAGAAAGACTTAGCCAGCCCAATCTACCAGCAAACTAGTTTGAAAGCTCTAGTACATAATTTAAATGCTGCCCAACTGCTAAGAAGTGGACAACACATTAACAAGGGGAGTAAGAGTTTTGGATTAGCCCACAAGGTATATATATCAGACCATGAAGAAGTAATTAAATGAAACAACATGATAAGGAAGCAATTGGTGCTAATGCAAGATTACAATATACATTTTTCCATCCGTCAAACAAACATAGTTAACTTGATTCAATTTAATAAATTAAATGGAAAACAGGTACTCAAAACAACACCAACGTATATTACTCCAATTACAGTTGAAAGCTTTGTCTATTGTACACAATAACGTTAGTTGAGTCGGGTCCGAAAGAACGCCAGAATCTAAAATTACTTGAATATAAATTCAAAAGGGATGGTAATGACAGGAGGTAGAAATCATAATAAGCACACGCTACACTGAAGTACACAACAAATAAGTAAGATTAATCGATACACAGTTGAGCATATAGTACACAGTCCAAATTCATATAGTAATCTAAGCGACTAGTTTCAAACTAAGGATAAATAACAGTTGTTCCTCCAGCAAAATAGAAAATCAATCAGCAAAACAACATAAGGCTCACGAGACAAACTTACAATTAGCGAAACCTCTAGTACGATATGAGCAGTATCAAACCCACACATATTATAGAACCAACACCAAAATTCATCGATCCCTATAATCAAAAGACTAAAACTTCAAAGATAGATCAAACAAATAAGGTTTAAAACTAAAATTTATGTGATGAATACCTAATTCACTATCACCGCCACCATCAAATTCTTCAAAACCCATGTACATATCTGCATCAAGTAAAAATTAAATCCCAATTTATAAACTAAACGAAACAATTTCAGAAATCCATACTAAAAATTACCGAAATTTGTTTAAAGTATGCATCTCTTTTGATTTTCATACTGACTTACACAAGATTCAACTCACACAATCTCTTTAGATTTTACATAGAGATGAAAGCGGAGTTTCATCCCATAAAATAAAGATCTGATAAGTCTGGTTTGGATTTTCTACTCGTGTAGGTATGCTGCTCACAAAGGAAAAATAAAGTAAAAGAAGAACACAAGCGTGGGTGGGGTTAGGGTTAGATAGATATATGATGCAGATGAACAGGCTATAGCCTATCTGGAGGCTAAAGACCCGAGTATCGTAATTTAGCTTAAAAGGGGTCCATCTTGATTGGAAACGGGTCAACGATCAAGATATGCGACGTCGTATGGTCTTCATAAAATTTCATCATTTAGGACTTCAAACAGGCGTTTTTGTTATTTTATGAAAGTTTTTGTTTGTTAATAACTTCTTCGTTAGGAGTCCATTTGGGTCGCCGTTTGCGGCAAATAGTTTTATTTTACGAGTACTTACATTATTTTTGGTCGACCAAAATTTACCAAAAATAGCAAATTAGGGTTTGAGTCGGTTTAGGTTTTTTTTTTCATCCTTTCTTGACTAGCAAGTTAAGGTTTTCCCCCAAGTCTATAAAAGAGTCCTTCATATATTTTCTTAAACAGTTGAATTTGACTAATAAGAATTATTTTCTTAAACTTGTTCAAATTTAATTGATTATTATTTAAAGTCGGGAAATCGAAGTCTAAATAATTTTCGTTGTTCATAGTCGATATTCCTAGGAATATTTGAAGTCTGAACAAAACCTCTCTTTTCTTTATTTTCTTTATTATCTGTTGCATCAGTTGGTATCAGAGCAAAGTCGATTCTAGGGTTAATAAGATGCCACCAAGAGTAGCAATTGGTCGAGGTCGAGGTCGATGAGGAGGTCCAGATGGTTTCATTCCATGGAGATCTAGAGAAGAATTTATTGAAGACGTCCAATATTTGTTGGGTCGGTATAACCTTCGGCAGGAAGAAGAAGATGATAACGCCAACCCTTTTTGCTAGAGGGTATCGCGAAGGTAGAATAAATCAACGAGAGAATTCTGATCGTTGGAAGGAAGGAATAAAAGTAGAGATCCCAGAATTTCATGGTGGTTTGGAACCGGAAGAGTTTCTCTCCTAGGTGAATACAGTTGAGGAAGTATTGGAATTCAAAGAAGTACCAGATCACAAACGAGTTTCATTGGTAGCGACTATGTTTTGTGGGGGGGCTAATTCGTGGTGGCAACAACACAAGATGCTACACAATCGTAAGGGAAAACATAAGTTAGTATCATGGGAAAAGTTGAAGAAACACATAAGAATAGAGTTTTTACCAGATAACTACATTGGATTGATATACCAGCAGCTGCAAAACTTACGACTACTTTCTTTTAACGACTTGTCAGAGTCAGATGAGCAAAAAGTCGCTCGCTATATAGGTGGTCTCCCTCAACAATATCAGGATACACTTAGCATGTTTGATTGTTGATCTATTTCGGATGCACATCATAGAGCAAGGCATATAGAGAAACAAGTAGGGCGTAGAAGCTCAAATTGGGGTATCAATGTGGCAGCATCTCCAGCAAGTAAGTACTTCAACACCTAGTGTTGCTAGTAAATTTAATTCTTCATCTACACCAAATAAAACCTGTGTGGTAAGAATAAGTTGTCTCACTCCACGTAAAGATGAGGGTGACAGCTGGTTGCATAACAATATATTCCAGTCGACATGTACGATCGAAGGAAAAATTTGTCGTCTAGTTATTGATCCTGGAAGTTGCGATAATATTGTTGATGAAGAGGTCGTGAAACGATTTAAGCTGGAAACCAAGGCACATCCACATCCATACAAGCTTACCTGGCTTAAGAAAGAGAATGAGGTAAAATTAAACAAACGTTGCTTGATTTGTTTTTCAATTGGTAACAAATATAAAGATAGAATATGGTGTAATGTTACTAGTATGGATGCTTGTCACTTGTTGTTGGGTCGTCCATGGGAGTTTGAAAGTAAAAGTAGTCATGATGGGTATAAGAATACCTACGGTTTTTTATGGAACGACGTACGTATAGTACTTGTGAAGAGTAAAGAGATTGCACCTACACCATCTACTGGAGAAGCTACCAATCTCTTGTTCATTAAGCAGTTTAAAGATAAGGTAGAAGATGCAGGTGAATTGTATGTGTTGATTGGCAAAGAAGAACAACTAAATGAAAGTAGTATCCCCATTGCAGCTCAACCTTTAACTAAGGAATTTATGAATGTTTTTCCTAACGAGTTGTCGTACGAGCTACCACCTCTCCGGGATATACAATATCGTATTGATCTCGTTTCTGGATCAAGCTTGCCAAATAAAGCGCATTACAGAATAAGTCATAAGGAGCATGAAGAACTTCGTCGTCAAGTGGAAGAATTGCTACAAAAAGGATTGATCCGACAGTCTAAGTCCTTGTCCAGTACCAACCTTGTTGATTCAAAAGAAAGATGGAACATGGAGAATGTCTGTTGACAGTCGAGCCATCAGTCAAATACCGTTTTCCAATTCCCAAATTGGATGACTTGTTAGATCAGTTGTGTGAAGCGAAGGTGTTTAGCAAACTCGACTTGAAGAGTGGGTACCATCTTATCAGAATACGTGAAGGGGGTGAGTGGAAGACTGCTTTTAAAACTCGAGAAGGATTATATGAGTGGTTAGTTATGCCATTCGGGTTGACCAATGTGCCAAGTACATTCATGCGTATCATGAATCAAGTACTCATACCCTTTATTATACTTTTGTGGTTGTTTATTTCGATGATATTCTTCTTTATAATGCTAACATGGACTTGCATGTTCAACATCTTCGAGAAGTGCTCTCAGTTTTACGCAGGGAGAAATTATTTATGGCCATCAAAAAAATGTTCATTCATGACAGATCGAGTTATATTTCTCGGTTATATCGTCACCAATGATGGAATCAAGGTAGATGAGTCCAAGGTTGAAGTTGTGAGAAATTGGACTACACCTACTACATTACATGGGGTAAGGAGTTTCCATGGTTTCGCTTCTTTTTTCCGGAGGTTTATTCCCCACTTCAGCACCATTATGGCACCCATTACTGAATACATGAAAGGAGAAAAGTTTTTATGGTCTGAGGAAGCTGACGAAACCTTTGAAGTTGTCAAGACAAAGATGATAACTACACCATTGTTGGTGTTACCTGATTTCAGAAAGCCGTTTGAACTACATTATGATGCAGACAAAGATGATAACTACACCATTGTTGGTTTTACCTGATTTCAGCAAGCCGTTTGAACTACATTATGATGCATCAAAGGTGAGAATTAGAGTTTTTTTAGTCAGAAAGGACCACCTGTAGCGTATTTCAGTGAGAAGTTGAATAGTGCTAAGCTCAATTATAGTACTTATGATGTGAAGTTTTTTGTTATAGTTCAAGCCTTGAAGCATTGGCGTCACTCTCTATTTCATAACGAATGCATTATGTTTTCTGATCATGATTCTTTGAAGCATATCAACAGTCAAGAGAAGATTTTCTTCTAGACATGGTAAGTGGGATGGTTATTTGCAAGTTTTCACTTTTGTACTGAAGCACAAAGTTGGGTCACAGAATCAACAAGTTGTTGATGCCTTAAGCCGAAGGAGTATGATACTCAACACCATGCGAACTGAGGTAATAGATTTTGATTCATATTCTGACCATATTCTAACCGATCCAAACTTTGAGGAGATTGTGGATGATATCAGTTCAGGAAAACGAAGTGATTACCTTATGCATGAAGGATTTCTATTCAAAGGTAACCAATTGTGTATTCCTGATTCTAGTCTCCGATTGAAGATTATTAAGGAGTTACATGATGAGGGGCACATGGGAAGGGATAATACTTTCCAACTTTTTTTCGAAGTCATATTAATGGCCAAAAATGAGGCGTGAAGTTGCTAATTCTTGGATAGATGTCGAATATGTAAAGTTTCAACAGGAAAAGCAACTAATGCAGGGTTGTACATTCTATTGAAAGTTCCAAGTCAATCATGGACAGATTTAAACATGGATTTCATATTGGGTTTACCTCGAACTAAGAGTGGACATGATTCAATATTTGTAATTGTTGACCTTTTTTCAAAAATGTCCCATTTTATTGCTTGCAAGAAGACTACTAATGCACTGAAGGTAGCTGATTTGTTCTTCCGTGAAGTGTATCGTCTACATGGATTGCCATGTTCAATTGTTAGTGATCGAGACACAAGATTCATTAGTTATTTCTGGAAAACTTTGTGGAAATTAGCTAATAAAAGGCTTAATTTCAGGAGTGTGTATCATCCTCAAAGTGATGGCCAAATAGAAGTTGTGAATCTTTCACTGGGTGATATACTATGGTGTATGGTTGGAGATAATCCGAAGAGTTGGGATCAGAAACTTTGTCAAGCTGAATTTGCATTTAATCGTTCAGTAAACCGCAGTCTAGATATGAGTCCGTTCGAGGTTGTTTATGGATATAATCCACGAGCACCAGTAGATTTAGCACTTGTTCCTAATCTGAAGAGAATTGAAGTTCGTGCTAAAGAACGTATCCAACAGTTGCAACAGGTACACAAGTTGGCTGAAGAATAGTTGCTTCGAGTTAATGAAAGGTATAAGGAGGCGGCAAATAAGAAACGCAGAGTTGTGGATTTATAAGTAGGAGATTTCGTGTGGGAAATATTGACAAAGTATCGTTTTCCAGTTGGCGAGTATAACAAACTGAAGGCGCGCAAGATTGGTCCCTTAAAAATTATCGTGAAGATTAATCCTAATGCCTACAAGTTAAAGCTTCCAAGTCACATCCGGACTTCTGATGTTTGTAATGTCAAACACTTAGTGATAATTCTGATGATGACCAAGAAAATTCTAGGGTGAATTTTTCTCAACCCCGGGAGAATGATGCAGATGAGCAAGCTATAGCCTATTTGGAGGCTAAAGACCCGAGTGTCGTAATTTAGCTCAAGAGGGGTCCATTTCGATTGGAAACATGCCAACGATCAAGACATGCAACGTCGCATGGTCTTCAGATTTTAGCCAAATTCCATCATTTATAGCTTCAAACATGCGTTTTTGCTATTTTAGGAAAGTTTTTGTTTGTTAATAACTTATTCGTTAGGAGTCTGTTTGGGTCGCCGTGTGCGGCAAATAGTTCTATTTTACGAGTACTTTCATTATTTTTGGTCGACCAAAATTTTCCAAAAATAGCAAATTAGGTTTTGAGTCGGTTTTTTTTTTTTTTTTCATCCTTTCTTGACTAGCAAGTTAGGGTTTTTCCCCAAGTCTATAAAAGAGTCCTCCATATATTTTTTTAAACAATTGAATTTGATTAATAAGAATTATTTTCTTAAACTTGTTCAAGTTTATTTGATTATTATTTAAATTCGGGAAACCGAAGTCTAAATAATTATCGTTGTTCATAGTCGATATTCCTAGGAATATTTGAAGTGTGAACAAAACCTCTCTTTTCTTTCTTTTCTTTATTATCCGTTGCATAAAGATATAACATAACATCAATCACAAAAACAACACATAGATAAATAAATTTGGAGAAAAAAATCAAAAACAATATCTGATAGAGAAAGAAATCGTGGGAGTTGATTGAAATAAATCGTGAGAGTTGAATAGAGATTATCCAAAGAGAAGATGATGATGTTGATGATGGTCGTAGTGATTCTCCAAAGAGAAGATGTTGTTGTTGCTGATGCTCTAAAGAGAAGCAGAAGAAAGTGAAGGGATGAGAAGGGGGAGGTGTTTTGTACTGATTAGATTCTATAATATAGAGTTTTAAAGTAACCATAAGGTCACACGCATTAATTGCACATGTGGAATTTAGGGGTGGAACAATCTTTTTAGTTTTAAAACGATTTCAGTTGACTGGACGGAAAAATAGCGTAAAGCATTACCAGCCAAACATATGAGTCGCACATATGAAATCTTCGTCGTTGCTAGTAGCAAAAGAAATACACTATTGCAAATTTAGCAACGGCAGATGGACGTTGCTAATTAGCAACGACTCTATATTTGTTGCTAATTTGGGTTGCTAAATACTGAATTTGGTGTAGTGGGTACTCGCGGACTCGGTCCAATGGTTCCACTAACTGGATGTAGTTGGCGTTCACCCGAGAACCGAAAACGTAGGAGTAGATAACATATCCCAATATGTAGAGAATATATGTGGTGGCGGTAGCAGTAGATAACATATCCCAAGATCATTTGTTCCCGAGAACTCTTGCCTAAGGTGGCTGAGATGGAATATTCTCTTCTTTTTCTCTTTCACCACCGTCATCTCATTTTTGGTCTTGTCCGCATCCCAACCAAACACCTTAGAGGTGAACTTGTAGATGTTCACCTAACTAACCTCATTCACGTAGTTGGCCCCCCTTACGGATTTACCTCCAACGCTGATACCCGTGATCAACTGTACATCGTTTGGGGTTATTATCATTTCTCCAAGATGCAAAATATCCGTTTCCATGTAATATCTCTCAAGGAAGGCAGAAACAAGGGGCTTGTCATACCAAACCACAGAGTTCTTGACTCCATACGTCAACCCTGTTTGTTCAACGATCCTTTGTACTTCGGTTGTTTCTCCATCCAGTGGCCATAACTCTATTTTGCTGATTGACGATTGATATTTTTTGAAAGACGCACGACATCAGTGTGATCCTAAATAACATATCACGACAAATTAGAAAGTGCAAGCTTAAATAAAAGTATATGATATATACAATAAGGTTGATATACTTACCAAGGTTGCACAGATCGTAGCATCCCAATTGTGCTTGTACCTCCATATCAACTCTCCTTCATCATTCGGTAACTCATGAATAGGCTCATCGGAGTGGCGACTTAATAACATCCCAGGCTTTGGAAAGTATGCTCATTTTTCTTCCTTTCTGGCGATGTACCTTTATCTCCTTGTTGTTCTTGTGGTGGTTCTTGTGGTTATCGTGGTGGTGCTGGTGGTTCTTCTTCCCACTGCTCTCGCTATCTTCCTTATCACTTTCCTCTTCACCTGGAACTCTATCAGATTCTGTCTCAGAAGATGAAAAATCTTCTTTTCTTCGGTGCTCCACTTCAGTTGGTTCATTGATGGAGACTGCTTTAGCTTTTCCCGCCGAACCCCTACGGTGTCTAGCCGTCCAATTCTTACTGTCCTTTCGAAGAGGTCCCAAGCTCTCAGGAGAAGCAAGATCATGTTTTTTCTTCGCTCTCTTTTCCTCTTTTTTATCCTTCCCCGTATCCCTAAAGAGTACGATAACATACAATAATCAACAACCGAATTTAAGTGGATTTAGGAATTCCAAGAGTAGAATCGGCCATCAGGATACACACACATCCAACGATTCCTAGCATTATAATTCTAGAATCGTTGTATGTTAGTTTTCATATCCAGCGATTCTAGTCTAAAAAACCAAAAGAAAGACTGGAGTTTTCTTGACCAAGAATCATACGATAGGAGTGTCCACAACAAACGATTCTGAGAAATTTTATTTTCCTTTAAATCTTAAATCGTTCGATATGGATGTTCACATCCAACGATTCTGATAAATTTTCAGTTTCTTCTCAACCCTGCATCGTTCGATAGGGATGTCCACATCCAACAATTCTGGATCGATGTTCTTCCTGACTTTTCGGTTACATTGGAATAGTTCGAAGGGGGCATGATCGTCGAACGATTCAAAATGGAATCATTGGATGTGGACATGAACATCCAACGATTCTGGTTTTCACAGAAAACCCAGAAATCAATTTTTAAAATTTTTGAGTGTCAGCATGTGATTGAAACCTAATTTAGAGTGATGATATGATAGAAAAGTAACTGATTTGAGTCATTTGTTGTATCAACCTAAGAGTTTCTTCGTCTTCCTCCTTCATAACCGTTTTCTTCTTCGCTTTATGTCTAATTGCTTGTACAATTTATGGATCGCTTCACTAGTCTGAGTTGATCCTCCAGTGAGATGCTTAATTCGTTTTGGCATTTTCGTTATATAGAAAAATCAAACGAATAATCGTTTTTTGAATCGCCAATGTTTTAGTTTGAAATGGAAAATAAGAGGGGGAGAGAAAAAAAAGAAGAATCGGTTGATGAAATAGAAATGGTAAATAGGTTAGAGTAATTGGTTTTAATTTTAGTTTATAACATTAGGTTTTTATAGAGGGTCATTTAGTATTTTCATGCAAAATTAAATACTCCTTATCTACTAATATGAGTGGATACAAAATTAGATAAAGCCAAAATAATTTTTATAGGTCCTATATAGTCAGGTTTTAATTAAGGAGGTGCTGATGAAGTACAAATTTTACAAATTTTACTTTTAAGAAAATTGTTTGAGCAAAAATACATACAGTATATGCGAACGGATCCATGATAGATTACCTTGAGCCGACGTTTGTGCGGGGAAGAAAATAAAAGGGTTGGTTGATAAAGGAAAGTGGAGATTTACTATTCCACTTTTGTTTGTATTACAAATGTAATTTACTCTTTAAATTTTTCATGAATCAATCTTCTTTGGAAATAAAATTTGTAACCATAGGAAAAATGAGATTCGGTGGAAGGATATAAATATATGATGTCAGGAAGCACGGAGGGGGAAGTTGGTCGGAGCCTACAGCAATATTAGTGTTAGGTTTATTTTCTGTTTATTTTCTTTAGTTCTTCTTTATTTCGCAAGGGTACTAATCTTTCCGTTTAGGGTTATAGAAAAAGTCATTTTTTCTAATAAATTATTTTTTTGAATTAAGTTGTTTTATTATTTTTTCTTCGTATTAAACTTTATTTATTGGTTTTGAATAGTCTTTGGTTATTGATATTTTATAAGTGGAGGAGATTATACCGCTTTTAGTTTATAATAAAGATTGTAATATTTATTTTAACCATAATATATTCCGAGACATATTGATTTTGTTCGATAGTCTTGAGCCATAATATGAATATTTTTAGAGATGAATGAGTGTTTTACATAATTAAATTGGTAGAATCTAAAGACGGAAAACCTCAATTTCCTTTAATTTGGTTATTTATTTATTTTATTAGTTTAATATTTTCTAAATCTATTTTTTTTATGTTTTTAGCATAATTTAATTGTACGTTAAAGGTAATAGTGTTTTAGTTCCCATGGACGACCCGTGCTTGTATATTGTCAAATCGACGGTCGTGCTCTTGTGGTCTACATCTTTTATCACGTCATTAGTCAAGAGAAGCTATCGGCCTTGCGTCAGCACCAAGATAATTGTGGCCTTCCATTGGCCAAAGCCATATAAAACTGGGTGCTAGCATCAGGCTAGAACCAGTATAGTTAATCTTGACCGAGATGGTCGAGATCTCATCGAGATTCTCGGTTTCGGTCCTTGGCCGAGACGAGTCTCTTAATCTCGGCGAGACGAGATATTACCGAGAAACACGCCGAGACGGCCGAGATCTCGCCAAGACAACCTTAACATATGGAAATCTAGTAATAAAAATCAAATCCAACCTAAAAAAAACTCGTTTTTTTTTACTTATATTAAAAATTGGTATTGTTTCTTTATATTTATACACGCTTAACGTATGTAACGTGTGCAAAATGCTTGGCATATATATTACCGATATAAAATTTGAAAAATAAAGATTCCAAGATTTCACCAAGAATCTCCTCGAGATAAAGTTGTCTCGGTGTCTCAGCCCCATCCCAGACAATACTCGAGATTGACTACATTGGCTAGAACCACAAGAGTGGTCAGCGTTGGTGTTATACCATAACTGTGATAATAGTGCCGCTATCACTAGGCTGGCGTCGAAGTCTAGGTTGGTGCTGGGCTTATCTCAGGGTCAGGCACATTAGGGCGCTAGCACAAGAGTCTAGTTGGCGCTGGGCTTATCCCATTGTCGTGCATTTTAGGGCTCCTAGCACCAGGAATTTAGTTGGCGCTGGGCTTATCCCAACGTCGTGCATTTTAGGGCACTTATCGCCAAGCACTTAGTTCGTGCTGGGCTTATCCCAGCGTCGTACATATTAGGGCGCCAGCTATGCTAGCACCGAGAACCTAGTTGGTGCTCGTCTTATCTTAGCGTCATGTATATTAAGATGGCGAGCATTCATCTTCCTTCATTCACATTTGGTTATATTGGCATTTTCTCTTGGTGGCATGAGCACTCGTTTACGTGCAAGCATTGAATTGGAATTTTTGATCAAATCATAACAGTAAAT
This sequence comes from Papaver californicum, assembly GCA_023531435.1. Taxonomy (NCBI): domain Eukaryota; kingdom Viridiplantae; phylum Streptophyta; class Magnoliopsida; order Ranunculales; family Papaveraceae; genus Papaver; species Papaver californicum. Next base: position 1,792,096 of record JAJJMC010012356.1, on the reverse strand, counting down.
CCATTAGCACCTGATACCAAGAAATCCATCTGGGGAATTATTGCATTCAGAACAGGTTAAAATTTTCCTATACTAGTGGATATCCCATCTAGGAGCTTTGATATTTATCTAAAAAAATATATAAGGAATAAAGTATCATAAGAGTTTTTCCGAATATATATATTGTATAACCAAAGAACGTATGTGAGGCATTGCGATAAGCATAAGTACCATTTGAGAATCCAACTTAGGGATTTAATACAAAAGTAGAGGTACTCAAATATGAATCATACAGTGTGAGTATATATAAGCACCAGTACCATTCTAATTCACTTTGAAATCAAAAACTAGTGCCTATAACCCCTATATGACACATCACCATATTTTATGTATATTTTCACAAAAATAGTATTGTTGTGGATATTTATTTATGATTACTACAGAGGTTGTAACAAATTATTACACGGGGATATATCAATTCAGTAAATCATGAAGTTATGATAGTTTTGTTTTATATGGACTTGGTATATTTACGTGATAATTTTTATTACCATATATAAATTTAAATTTAACATAAAAATAAAATTGATAATCTATGATTATATGTAATCTTAAATTATGCACATTTGAGATATATTATTCAATGAGCAACATGGAATAAAAATTCAGATAAATATCGTCTAATATTGGGCAACATGGTGGTATGGCGGCAACTCAACTTGGAGATGACCATCCAGCGGGATATTACACACCCGGCGTTACGGCTCCATACCCTTATTATATTCCATAAGAACGTGCGGTTCCGGGACCTTACGGTATTCCACAACAACCAACTACCCATTTACATTTTGGTAGTCCATTCTCAAATCAATTGGGTGTAGATTTTAATATAAGTCTTTCTAGGTGATCTGATAGCATTTTTGACGGTGTTATGATACCCAACCAGAACTTTAAATCTGAGAGCTAGGTTAAAATAAATTAATGTATATTAAAAGATTAATTTTATAATTAACATATCTCTGACAAGATACCCCCACAGTGATGAACTACAGTTTGTGTAATCGTTTAGTCATTTCTTCACCGTCTCTTCCTACAGGTTTTGCAGGCGAGCTTCGTTACTTTAAATCTCTCATTTTTTTTCAACCGTTTAATCATTTCTTCACCGTCTCTTCCTATAGGTTTTGGAGCCAGGCCTCGTTACTTTGAATTTGTCTCTACATACGCATTTATTTCTATCTCTTCTAGTGTTTGATTTCTTTTTTTGTATAAATAGATCCCCTCTTGCCCTATCAATATACACCCAATTTTCAAAATATCAATTATGTATTCAAAAATATATTCTTTTTGTCTCATACTAGCTTTCTTTAAATCTGTACTTATTACAATTATGGTTGCTAGGTTATCTATACAAGGAACTTAAGCTCTAATTAGAGAGTATGCCATTGTTTCTTTGCAAGAGGATGTCGTAGACATCAAGTCAACAATGTAACCGTCTGGAACCGTGTGATGCCACTTTTTACTGACATTATAAGCAATCACAATGGTCCAACCGTGGTAGGGTTAAAAATCGGGTGTCCTTAATTAAAAAGGATGTCAAAAAGTATGTAGCTATACAAATAAGTATTTTTGAGCTAGGACCCCAGCATGACGGTAGAAATTATCGTAAATGATTTTTATTTATCTGCATATATCTTTTATTGATATTTTTAATCAAACGCTAAATGATTTTTCTTTCTTTATCGTAGGAGAAAGTGGCAGGAACCATGTACTTTCAAAATACAAGAACACAATTTGTATTCTTTAATTGCTACTTGATATTGAGATATAACTTTTCTCACATTACCGGGAACTTGTAGTATGTCAACCAAGTCCTCAAAATTCTGATGAAGGCTAAGTTAGATATCGATAGGTTTTGTAAGTATATCGTAAATCTTTATGAGACACGACTCATCCATTAGGATCACCTAAGAGTTTAAAAGTTTATTGTACATACTAAGTGTAGTCGTGGCTCCTGCGAAAATGAGATATCTATATAATTTAATCGTATAATTTGCTTTTATTTTTTGTATTTCAATCAGTCTAATGATTCCCTGCAATTAATAAAAAATAAGTGGTTTAACATAAATATAGAACATATTAGGGGTTTCAACAATTCTAATAGCAAGTAACATATTTTTAATCCATAATAAAGCGACACATTACATCCTACGGTTCATTTAAAGTAAAACTCCCAGTACCGAAAGTTACATTGTCGCATTACATATTATTGAATAAACTTCAGTACCTTCTTCAAATCGAGTTTACCGTCCATCATCATAAAATGTTTCTATCACCATCCTCACCAGATTCTACTGTGTATGCATCATCCTCTGGATCAACATCATTTGATTCAGTATGAACATTTATGGGGTTGTCCATTCCAATGCGATCGCCATCCCAATATCCTTTCACGTGATGTGCCCAAATATGGTCAATGAGATCCAACATTAGCTTTTCCCAACCGTATGGCGGTATGGGTCGTCAAAAGCACCAGGAGGCAACCTCAAGTTTCCTACACTGGTAGTATTGGTTATTCCCTAAGAATCCCCCCAATCTTCGACACGATATTCGTTATCTACCACCATATTGTTGTGCAATTGATGTAGTTTTAAAAGTGGTAAATAAAGTGGTTCGATTCTCAGACTTGTGAAGGTTTAATTATAGACTTAATTTTAATTAAAGAAAACAAAATAAAATAAAGATAATTTTTTATAAAATATGGAGAAAAACTAGGATTCAGGATTCCACTTTTAACCAATAAATCAAGTGATAGTAATTTTTATCATATATTTTTTTTTTCGATTTAATCAAAATATGCCAAAGATAGGTTTTTAAAACAATAATTGTAAATCCTAAGCATGTGACATCAAGAGTATTTAACTAAGCATGACCCATCAAAAGAGAACACAACTGTTTAAGAATAACCCTTTTTTTTCCTAATTTAATTCCATGCAAATAATAATAAAAGAATTATAAATAAATAAATAAAAATATATTTACCACTTAATTATTGGAGAAAAAGCTTCCTCCTTCGTCCCAGTAATGGTAATTAGCTCATTTTAGAGAAAATATGCTCAAAAGACCTATTCATTGCTCAAAATATCGATTACAAAGTTGAATAATGGTGTAACAGCTGATTTGATACGCGTATATGCGTTACAGAAGAAGGTTCAGCTGTTATAGGAAAGTTTTAAGCAATAAAGATACAGGAAGAATAGGCAACAGAAATAGTTGAATCAGCAGCAGATGTAAATGTTGCTGAATCTTCTTCTCCGGTGATGGCTGGATGAAGAACAGTCGGCCGGTGCAGTAGCAGTGACCGGACGGTGACGGAATTATGGCCGGAATTCTCTGTTTTCTTCTCTAGGGTTGCGTCCTTCATTTTCTTCGAATCTCTTGGTATATATAGGCTTAACAAACCCCAGAGAGAGTTCTAAACCTAATAAAACTCTCTCAAATCACTCCCAATCTTCAATTCAAACTCAAACAGGAACCGAGTCCTGATTCCGGCCAAACTTGGATTTCCCGAGCTGATTTTCCGGGATTTTTCACTGTCTTTTGATTTCTTTCAACTCTAATCGCAATG
>JAJJMC010012356.1:1710994-1778492 GCA_023531435.1 Papaver californicum | reverse complement strand
ATTTTGAGATTATCGATTGTTAGTTAAAATGGTTTATCAGGTGGCGCGCGTGAGGATCAAAAAAACAGCCAAACCCATGAAAAAAATTTGCATGATTATCTGGGCGGGTGACCCGCACCCGCCCGACCCTACCCGCCATCTGGGCGGGGTCAGACCCGACCCGACCCGAGGACCCGGCGGGTCGGGTGCGGGTGATGAAAATAAAAACCAGTTAGAGGCGGGTCGGGTGCGGGTGAGGCCAAACCCGACCCGACCCACCCGTTGTGCAGCCCTAATCTTAATATTCTTTTCCATTTTTGGTTTTTTCGTGTGAAGCAGTATTAATCAGTTGGTGGTGATATTGTTGGGGATTATGAACGAAGTGAAGAGATGGAAATTGGGGGAGTTAATACTAGTTGATTCTTCTTGTTTTTCACTACCAGTGTTGGTTTTTATTTTTTATGTTTGAGAAAAAATGCTAGGTTGGTTTATTTATGCTTTATTTCATTTTCTATAAAATGGGTTGGGGTTCTCCTCCTTTATATTATGTTTAAACAAAATTAAAGTTTTGCAGTTTTTTCATGGCCTATTTGGAGTTATTTTTGTGTTGATGAAGTTTTAGCAGGTTCTTATTTGCTCAGTAAATGAAGAGTGACCAATATTATCTGTTGATTGCTTAAAAGAAGGTGGTGGATATTTGGTTTTTTCCCTTGGGTCTTATATATTATGCTTAACTTGTTTGAGTAAAGTCCTGGAAAGGGTTTATTCTTTTTATTGGGGTTTTGTACTTTGCATATGAGTAGAAGGTTAAAGTAGTTTGCTACGTTGTGGTGGTACAGTTAAGGAATGCTTTATAAACAGGTAGTTTGCTATTTTGTATTTTGTAGATGGTGTATATATGTCTTCTTTTTGGTTGTGATATGTTAGGAATTGCTAGTGACTTAATGGGTCTTAGTCACATACAGGTGGCTTGTTTTGCTTCCCATGAAGTGTATCTTTGTGCTTTATGTAGGTGTATGATAGATGCAGATCATTGTTGTTGTTAGCGGGTTGGTATTAATACGGTACTTACACAAGGTCAGTTGTTTGCATTTTGTGTAAAGGAATGTATATATATGTATATATATATATATTTGTTATGATCTTTTGATTACTGATACTGATAAGAATTTTGTTACCATGCACTATATTTGTTGCATATATTAAGAAATTAGTTTCATTTTGTGTATGCTGCTGAAGGCGATCAATGTCCAATTGTGATCATGAACTGTTTTGCACAGACACACCATTTCTTCTTTACACATATAAGTGACTCCGTATTTCCATGTTCTATTGTGTAGGATAAATATGCATAATGGGTAGTTGCAAGTCAGAGAAGTCTGCTTGAGGTCATGGCTGAACTTCCTGAAATGAACATTCAATTTCTGTGTTAGGTAGTTTTATCATTTGTAAAAAGGTGGAATTTTTACTGATTTTGGTGTTGATAACCTAGTCTATTGAGAACTTGGTCTGCTGAACTTTGATTGGTATAAATAATTTGTGTTTCAGAAGTGAATTTGTGGACTGGAAGGTGAAAAGATGGGAGTAACGTCGAGACGGCCGGTAGAGCCCGCCTGCGGCAGCAATTGTTACTTGTGTCCTGCTATGAGAGAAAGATCAATACAACCTGTTAAACATTACATGAAAGTTCTATCCAATATCTTCCCAAAGAATTAGGTAAATTCAGGGCCTTGAAATGTACAACTTTGTTTTTAAATTTGAAGTTACTTAGTTTTTAAGAGGTAAAAAGATATTGACCTTGAAATGTAGTACAACTTTGTCTTAAGATGTTACTTAGGTTCTAGAGGCGAAAAATGTTGATTTTATGAGAGGTGGATAGAAAGGTTGACACAAATTTCAATTTTGTGTTGTTATTGGTTGAGATCATCTAGGAATATACTCTTAAGAATTTTTATTGTTTACTGCTGCCATTTTATAATTTGGTAGGACACGGAGTTGAATGATAAGAAAATTGGCAATCTATGTGAATATGCTTCGAAGAACCTTTTGCGCATCCCCAGGTATATTGTTTACTCTCTCTTTTCAGTAACCACATAATTATGGCCTAAAATTTTTATATCGTTGAAACTGTAGCAGTTGTAATCTAGTGTTGAATTTTATTTTTATGGTTGTACCCTCCTAAGATGTCAACGTCATGCGGTTCACAATAAAAATTATGAGTATTTACAAATATTGTTTTGGTGCATCTTTTAGCTTTTCTACTCATAACTAACTACATACGTTATGGTGTGTTTATCTCATTTTATTTTTACAGATTACAGAGTACTCAGAGTAGACATGTTATTAAGATTTGCGGATTGAGCACTTTGGTTCCGGAAAAGTTATATTATGCATTTATAGGAATTGTTTTCGTCATGCAAGGATAAGATGTAAGTCTAATAAATACCGTAACTCAATTATTAAAACGATTTTGGTAAATGGTGCATTTTTTAAGTTTCTTCATCCAAACAGAACTTGTAACTTTATCGTTTATGAAATTTATGAAGTCCTTCCAATTCCTGTAGGCCATTATGTACCATCAGTTTATTGTCTATTGTTATATTTCATGAGATTACTGAATTTAATTTGGTCGTTCATATTTAACACCATTTTTTTCAGGGTGTTGGTTTTGATTATAAGTTGTACGTCCATCTAATATATAATGCAATTTTACCGCGTCTAACTACCAAAGATCAAGATCAAGTTGGTAGAGTCCGGATACAACCTCTATCTTATTTTCATGTCGTATTTGAGTGGTTAACTAGCTAAACTACCAACCAAAGTTCTCTTTCTTATGTACTGGATTTCTTCTTGTATAAAGTTAATGAGTGTTTTATTTTAGTCATGGGCCTTGTCATTTCAACTTTTGGTGATAACCTCTAAGTAGAATTACTTTTATACCTTCATGTTCTTGTTGATAGGAGAGATAGCTAGACTTACTGCAGTGAAGGTAGGTTAAAATCTTTTGAAAAGTTAATTATGTAAGAGTTTCTTTTTGGTAATGGTTGTTTTGTATTAAACTTGTAACTGAAACCTTGAAATTTGTACTGATATAAAGTTTCGTCCATGATGTGGCATTATCTGTTAGTTAATTATGTTTTACACTCACAGTATTCAATTTTGACTTTCAATTGCATAATGTGACTTCCCTTTTACCTTTGTAGGCACTTGTTGTCATTGCTACGTTTCCTCTCAAATTAAATCTATCCTGCATGCTGGAGCATCTTATTGCGAAAAGTGTGTTCTCTTCTTCTTACCCATTTGCTTATAAGACTCATTTTGCGGTATCTAAGAATTGAAAGTATTATTCATTTTCATCCTTTGTTAAAAGGCTTATCGTGCATTGAGAGGCACGTAATGTTAGGGAAAATCAGGAATTCATTGTTGCAGGGGAATTCCTTGCAAGTAGTTCCCTTAACATTGTGATGTAACTTTATCCTGGACTCGTTGATCATTTCATGAAACATTTCCCTTTAATTCTGCAGGACCTGCAAAGTATTTTCGTGCCTTGATCTATTAAGCAAACACAAGCTTCAATGCTTTACTAGAATCTCTTCTTTCTAGTACCAAGCCATCTGCAGTCTGATGCCCTTGTAAAACAGGCTCTTTATTCAGTAGCTCAGTGTGTTTTTGTCCTTTGCCTTGGGAAATTGATTATTTGATACATGATTATAACCCAGTCAAAGTAACCTGTCCACGTGACACAAAAAAACAAAAAAAGTCAAGACCCTGCTCAGCTGAATTTTCGGATGGACGGGTCGAACGAGTTCGGGCGGGCGGCGGGTCGAGCTAATTAAAGGTAGTGAAACACACTTTTTATTTATTTTCAGATTTTTTCTTTCTGTCTCTCTTTCATCTCCTCCTTTTCATCTTCTTCAAACTAGGGCATCATCTTCTAATGAAAATTATGTTTCAATTTCTTGTTAATTTTCTTAAATTTGTCTTATGTTTTTGTTTGGGTTGCTATTGATGGAAATGGTAATGGGATTTTTGATGCAGATGATGTTGAGCTAATTGAGGAAAGTTACAGAGTTGGGATCTTTTTTAGTGGGTTTTGTTTGAGTTCGATTTCTAGTAATGCTGAACTATAATGTAAGTTGAGAAGATCAATTGAAGCAAGATCAGAGGTAAGTGGATGTTGAATTGTTAGTTGATTAAGTTAATTTGTTCTGTTCATTTCAGTAGTTTTAGTTTGGAAATTAGGGGTTTCAGAAAATGACTAAGTAGTAGCTGCAATTGAGTGTTATTTGGTCTACATTATTTAGGAACAAAGACAATGGAGGACTCAACCTTGACAACTATAGAATTTCTTCGAGCACGTTTACTGTCGGAGAGATCGGCATCTAAAACGGCAAAGCAAAAAGCAGATGAACTGGCAAAAAGAGTTAGTTCTTCTTTGCATTCTTGAAATTTTTGTGTGGAAATGATGGCTCATGTTTTTATTGCTAATTGATTCACACTGAAATTATACTCCTATGTTATATTTATGCTTCATATGCAATGTTTTGCGGGGATGCTGATATTGGAAACAAATTAGGTGGTGGAATTGGAAGAGCAGCTAATAAGTGTGAGCCTTGAAAGGAAGAAAACTGAGATGAAAACAGAAGAGGTTCTAACTATTTTGGAAAGTCATGGAATTTGTGATTTCATGGAGGTACTAGATTCGAGTTCAGACGAGGAACAAATCCTGGTAGAATCCGGACAGGATACTACTAGTTCATCTAAAGAAAGTTCCACATTACCTATTGGTAGAAGTTTATCTTGGAAAAGCAATGATGGTAATTCGAGTTCTGCTGAAAAGAGATGTAAAGTTCAAGCTAGGAGGAGGGAAGGCAGATTTTTATCTACTAGTGGGTCTTCTTCAAAGCCACGTTTAGGGAAATCATGTCGACAAATAAAGTGTATGGATTTGAGGTGAGCATTTATTTCTTCGTTTTTGGGTTTTTTAAGTGGTAACATGTTCATTTTGTTGATGCTACCTATTAGCATCCATGGACAGCTATGATTCATAGTTAACGTCAGTCTGTTTCTTTCTATACAGAGCACCAGCTGATGACGTAGACGATGAGTGTCTGCGGCTTTATTCTCCAGTAAATGGATTAGATAATGGGTCAGGAAACATTTCTGGTCATTATGAAAACAGCTCTAAAAAATCAGAACAGGACTAAATGAGAAAGTGGAAGATTCTTCGGAATGTTTGGATCAGATTTGGTAGAATATGGAAGTATAAAACGCCAAGTTAACCACACATCCAACGGGTTCAATTGTGCGAAGAAGATGATGCCCTAGTTTGAAGAAGATGATGTCCTAGTTAGGGCTGTTAATGGGTCCGGGTCCTCTGGGGTACCATAGGACCTGGACCCGGACCCAGACCCTGATATTTTAATCGATTCCGGGTCCTAATGGTTCCGGGTCCGGTTCCTAATTCTATGGATCCAGAACCGGACCCTATTAAAATATAGGATAATTACCGGGTCCGGCCGTCCGGGTAATTATCGGGTCCACACTCTTAAATACGAGAAGATAAGAAAAAAACATATCGTAGATTGATTTTAGGTAAGCTAAAATAGGGTGTTGCCTAAGTTGCAAAGGATTTAACTTGAGCATCATCTTGTCTTCCGTTAGTTTCATCATGTCCTGCTTATATCAAAGAACAATATAACCACGTTAATATAATGTTACCCATACAAGTTGAATTTGAGAGATTTTGCATGAGGGTTTCCTTCACCTATAGTTGCCATTTCATGATGAGACTGAATAGTTGACTGACTAGAGGAGGAATCCTGATCTTGATGTTGAGAACGTAACTACTGTCACTGCTGTCGATTTGGTGGTGTCGTCACTGCTGTGGTCGGAAAAGAAGATGGGGTTGGTGCATACGCATCATTTAGTCACAGCCGATGGGTTGTTTCTGAAGAAGTCTTCTCTTCTCATTAGAAACGGAAAGAATGAAATGAAGCGAAGATCTAATTTTTCTATATATATGATCCAATTTTACAAATTAACCCTCTATATATCACCCGATCACCCGCGGGTACCCATCGGGTAGGACCAGGATGGAACGTTTATTATCGGGTCCTACCAGTTAGGTCCAAAATCACTAACGGGTCCAGTTTGGGACCCGGACACGATTCATCTGGTTCCGCGACGGGTCCGGGTATTTGGGTACCCATTGACAGCCCTAGTCCTAGTTTGAAGAAGATGAAAAGGAGGAGATAAAAGAGAGACGAAAGAAAAAATCTGAAGGAAAAAAAAAAAGTGTTTCACTACCTTTAATTAGCTTGACCCGCCGCCCGAACTCGCTCGACCCGTCCGTCCGAAAGTTCAGTTGAGTGGGATCTTTGTTTTTTTTACGCCATGTGGATAGGTTACTTTAACTGGGTTATAATCATGTATCAAATAATCAATTTCCTTTGCCTTGCTTCTGTGACCAGAAATGTGGATCTACCGTAGAAATGCTTATAAAAATAGTGTTTTCTGGTTTCACTCCTTTAGATTTGTCTGTATGGTTGCCTGTGAATACCTTCTAAAATCTTGGAATTTCATAGATTAGGATTGTATTATGGAAAAAGTATGTTTCTTTGGTACCCATGTCATTTTTTCTTTTCGTTGTATGATGTACTTGGATTTTATATACATGTATGAAAATTGTATACAGGTGTAAAAAATTATTATTATTATTTTCTTAATATTGGAAGTTCGTAAAATCATAAAAAAGAAATTCTAAACAAACTTTTGATTAGCAACACATAAAATGTTGCTTAAATTCATCCAAACGTTGCATTAATTTTCGATTATGCAACTTATATAAATGTTGCTTTAATTAACTTAAGCAACTCTTATAAAAGTTGCATAAAATTTGTAACGCCGTTTTTACAATGATATGAACGTTGCTGAAATTTTAAGAGACGGAAATAAGCGTCGTAAATCAGTGTTTTTGGTGTAGTGGTGTATCATCGTGAGTGGGTCTACGCGTGTATCTGTCATTAAAACCATATATCACATCATCTGGAAACTTATTTAAATACTTGTAGATAATTGCTTAAACATTCCACAATAATCATCAATGTTATCAGAAGAAACACCTTTGCACAAGCGCTTCACTGCGGCAAACATTTTTATATGTGATGAGTGACCCATAATTCCAGCTACATCAGGTCGTTGTTCGAAGTTCATTTCTATCACTTCAACAATGCTTAAGATACGAAGGAATAGTGGTCGATACATACCAAAACGACAGTGGAACTTCTTACGCCCCATAAGTGCAGTTGAAGTTGAAGTAATCTTGCATCATCCTAGCATCTGATGCGACACGATCTCTATGGACTATCTCCCTCGACGTAACTTGAATAACCACGGGTTGGTGTAAAGCATGGGCATATTGTACAATCTGTTGATACAATAACATTGTATTTCGAGCAGTGTCGTCATCCATTCCTAAATTATCCCCCGTCTTCATCCTCATATTTTGAAAAAATATATAAAGCACCAAATTATGTATACCAAAAATATAGTGTTAGAGGAACAATGATAATTAGAAGATTTGAAACAAATGAATTTGGTGTGGTTAATGGAGTGTTCGATGTTGAGTATTTATATAAATTTGAGCGAAATTTAGATGTTTTGTAGTTGTTGTTGAATCATATCTCATAAAAAAAAACATAACCCGTATGATGGTGATAGTTGTTGGAGATCTCATGGCTTTTAAAGGAAGTGAGGAATGATACCTCGCTTAAGCAAGACATAACTACTCGTTTTAATCCAGAGGCGTTGGATCTCCAACGATACCACCATCCTACGATGAGTATATAAACGCAACAATGCCTATGAAATTAAGAGAGGCATAATATATCGCCTGGCCGAAAGTTGAGAGAGATAATATCTCTTGCTTTTTCTCAGAGACGTTGGATCTCAACATTTATCAACATCCTACGGTTCATGCTATTTAAACCATTGAAGCAGGCCCCTTCGCATGACATTACAAATCATCGTAAGTAATTTTTAGTTACCTACAAATATATTGTTTTGATAAGTAATCAATAAAGTGAACACTAATATGGATTTTATTCTATATTGTATGAGGAGATGGGGAAACGCTGTTGTTTTCTATCTAAAGGAAGCCAATATATATTTTATAACTACTGCTTAATTTTTAAAAATAACTTTCCAAAGATGAACCCGAAAATGACACAACGGTGTGACCCAACTCCCCCAAATTCTGATGAGAATAAGTCATATAATTAAAGATTTTGTGGATACATCTCTCTGTAAACCCTCAGGAGACGCAACTCATCTATTAGTGCCACCAAAGTGTAACTGTGGTGAACTACGAAAGTGAGTTAGGATTTAATTAAGTACCGTAGTCTTCTTTTGTTATTTGTACTTCAATCGGTGTAAGTTTTTTTGTAATTAATAAAATAATGGAAATAACATAAACAATAAATCAACATTAAATATTAAAAACCACATTACATCATATTCATAAAATTTAAACTCCTGATGAAACTAAAACATAACGGCACTTAATCAGTCCATTCCACCAAATGGCATATAGGACATTTCCAGAAATGTTTTATATAAGAGTCTCTTGCTCTGGATATGTGTATTTCCATATAAACATTTCAATTAGTGTTTGAGCATTCAATAATACCTGAGCATTCAATTAGGGTTTGGGAATTCCACATTTTGGTAGGACAATGCTTTTCTTGGTGTCCTTCTCCTCCACATATTTGCACTTTAACTTCTTCAATTTGGCTTCCAGTTTGAATTTTTTGCACAAATTTTCTACCTTTTCATCTTCTTTAGCTTTCATATCATCAGCTAGCAACTGCAGTTCTTCACGACAATTAGGAAATTGACATTGGAAATACCTAATCTTTTTAGACTGTGATTCAGTGAATTTTTTGATGCCTAAACAACCTACTTATGGACACTTAGAATACATCCAAGGGAATTGCATCAGACTATATTATCCAAATAACATAATGGAAAAACCTCTTCTGCTTGTATACACAATACTTTTTCCCTTTTGTTTTTGGAAAACATACTGACGGTGTTAGGTGAGAATGGTTTGGGCAGGTTGTGCTCAACAAACTAATAGAAATGCAGGGTTCTAATGAACAACGTATAATCGTTATGGAACCGTTAATATAACCATGGGATGTAACGTTCAAAAAATACATCCATTGCTATCCAAAGGTCCTATATATACCCACCCGTACCCATTTTAAAACTACACCTTCTACACAAATTGTATCCTACAAAAAAAATTGATTTCACTCAACGTTTTAGAAACATGGCTCAACCTAATATTAATCCTATTGAGTTTACCACAGAGGAAGACTTATCTATTTGTACTATCCAGCTAGAGGTCAATAACGAATGCAAAATGGCTTAATGAGTATGCGTTTTTGGAATAACATCCATGAAAACTTTCGCACTGAAACTGGTAACCCCAATAACTGTAACAGACTGAGTTTTTCTGTCGATATGCTATAATAGCAACGTAGTTCACGAATTTACGACTTTAATAACTAATGTGAATCGATGTCGATATAAGCATGAAACTAATGATAAAGTAGTAGCGAGATCTCTGGAGAAATGACAAATATGAAAATGATCAAATTTCAATTACCAAGTTCATCTCAACATCCTTAAGGTGATGGAAATGTTTAACCCTTTTGTGTTGATAGTTATTCCATGACGTTAAACCTCATGCAGGGTATTGTACTGGTATATAAAGGTATTGATAAAGGGATTAGTCAATCAAATGTGATTTACATTTGATAGCAATATGTTTTCTAAATAGAATAGGTCTAAGTTTCACCGAATTTTAGATAATCTTGTAATTTTAAGTTTATATATAGTAATGAAAAAATATTTTACTTTTGGAAAATGCCCGGTCTCAAAGAGGTTACAACTATTGAAACATCTTATATTTAAAGACGTGAAAAGACGTATGATATAGCATGTCAATGACTTGATTTAACGTCATTATAACATGTCCATAAATTTTAAAGTTCACTGAACCGAGCTTCGAATGCCTATGAGTTAAGTCTAACGCTGAGTCACTACCCTGGGGATTCATGACTTAGTAGGTTCCCTATAAATTCACTTATTCTCCAACAAACAAGATACAAAACTTATTGCATTTCACTCACCACCTCATGTTAAAAGTTAATTTCATCAACTCAAATCTCATTGCATCTTCTCTTCAAGTATATTACAATATCTTTATAATACTGGTTTTATATTCTTTGAAAGAAGATGTAGCAATAACTACAACTCGGGTCACTGTTGCGGCTCTGCCAGAGGTCGACCGACACCTAGTTCCAGCTAATAACTTTTGGTTTTCGACAATTATGTACAACAATTTGGGAATGTTAATCAAAAAACAAGGGTGGGTATAAAAAATAGGGTATTTGTAATCAAAATAGTAGTAAAAGATTATATTTCAATTAAAAAATAATTTATTGAGACAGACCTCCTCAAATGACGATTGAAAGAATTGTAAGTGTTTTTTATTTACTTAAATATCTTAAAATATTGTTCTTCCAATTAAACACTAAATTTCTTTGTTTTGTTTTGTATAGGATGAGTATGCAAATTCACTCTACTTTCAGTAGACCAATAGACATTTCAAATTTTATCAAAGCTATCAAATATGCATAGACAACTTTATAGAGCTCAACCCGGAATCCAGACCCCATGATCCTCCCTAAGATGGAGATGAACAGACTTAACTCGTCCAGTAGGGTAACCTTGGGTTTAAATGTTTGTTGCATATGCTAAGTGTAATCGTGATTCCTACGAAAGTGACAATTAAGAAATAAAATTATCTTTAAGTTTAACGATTGTTCAAAAACTGTATACTATCTCCTCTAATCTTACAAAACCAATAAAAATTAACATTATTTGATAACATTTGTTAATGACAAATTCGAAGGACAAGCGGTGACCTTAACGAATGGCGCAACGCCCTAATATAAATGGAGTGAGAGAAAAAACGTAATTGAATGTATTCGGGGTGTAACTGAAAAAAAAGGTCAGACAAATAATTTTAATTAGAAAGACTGAATACCTCGTTCAAAAAATGCGAGATACGGTTCCCCGCTCAAATAGAAAAAGCGAGACATAACATCTCGGTTTTCGACTTTGTTGATGTCTCGTCTAAATTTTGTTTCTCTGTACACCATAGTTTTTAATCAGATTATTTTATGTAATTCCTCCATAAGACTTACATCATATTTGTTTGGATCAGACTCACGATCGACATCTGACTCGGCCTGAGTCAAGTGTCAGGTCATTTTTTTCTTTTACTGTCTTATTCGACTTATACATTTGACTCAGAACTATTTAAATCATGTATCATTTTATATCTGATTCGTTGGGCATGTATCTGACTTAAATTAAAAAAAAATCTATGACTCCATTATTTTTATTATTTCTGAGTCAACATTCAGATATAACGACTTAAATGTATATAAATCAGATTCATATGAATTAGTTGAGTCATCAAAAAACAAATAACCCATTAACCTCGGTGCGGTGGGCCATAAAAAGAAAATGTTGGAAGTAAATCGATTGAATTACTGTATCGTAAGAAAGATAAGTTAGTCATAAGCCCATAGTTGAAGGGACGTTGTTGTCATTATACAAAATTTATGTCGTTATCTGAATTCTTCTGGAAAGAAAAAGAGAGTGTGTTTGGAATGAGAATGATGTCGCAGGGAAACACAAACAACAGAGCAAATGTTTTCTTGACTTGTCTTAAATTGACTTCTGTTTGATCTTTTTATTCGTTTCTACTTCCTCTGTTTCTTCTTTCAATCCATAAAAATAAAAAATGCAGACAAAATCAGATTCTATGAGATATCCATGGCTCTGAATTCTCTCATTACAGAGGATATCTAGGGTTTTCTTTTGTTACTGTTCTTAAAAGCTACAAGTAAGTATACTTATTTATTTTTACAGAATTATGATCTTACATTCTCTTAATTGGGCTTGAGAATTAGGACTCGAATTTTAATTGTCCTTTTTGGTAGTTGTTAAAAATTGATTACTGGTTGTTATGATGATTGTTTTTTTGGGGCAATTTTGATTGTTTTATTTTATTAGTTTTACTATGGATTTTTTTTTCTTTTTTGGCTTATTATGATCAGTATTGTTTTCCTGTATTACAAACTGTTATAAGCATCGTTTTGATTTGTAATTTGACAATTAAATACACAGAGATGGATTAGGTTGGAATCAGAATTGGGTATTTTATCACCAACTGGACATGTATTGACTTAATTTTTAACTTATTGGTTAATATATCAGTAATTGGACTAAAATTGAGAAGAGCGTTTAATGTGTGAGACAGGGTTTAGCTTTTTCTTCTCTCTAATTGGACCTTGTCTTCTTGTGTCGTTGACGCCAGAATTTCTCTGCACTGTTTATTGCTTGAATCTGTGGTGTGGGTATTCACTTTTCTTGCATGAGTTCTATTCTGTTTCAATTTAGTTTTTGTGTTTGTGGTTGTTTATATAGTCTGACTTTGGAATTCTGTTTGGGTAGTAGTTGGCTTGAAGATTGATTGATTATTGAAGGAATTTGAAGGCATGCACTCGAAACCTGGGAATGTAAATGCATCAGAATTGGACGAGCAAAGTACTCTGCAGTCAACAACCTGTTCTCAACCTTGGTGGCGCGGTTCTGTGCACAACACCGACCCGTCAACCGAGTTGGGAGAAAGCTCAAGTAAACCATCTTTAATAGAACAGCCTGATAGTAGAATGAAAACCAATGCAAAAGAAATAGGTGATGGTGGCCAGAATGAAGGAGGTGGTGTTACAAAAGAGATGCATATCACCGTAGCCCCACAATCAGGTACATCTTTCTAAATATTTAGCTGTTTGTGTTGATCTGTAAGAGATTTGTGGAACTTTGCCAGGTTTAGACCAGTAAGTTTCTCATCTTTGAATTTTACAAACTTAGTCTAGAATTATTATGGCTTCAAAGAATTCTAAAACATAGCAGGAGTGCCGTACTCATGCTTGCTTATTAGTTGGACTGAACTTTATTTGTTGGTGGCTGTGTGTGAGTGTACGATAGATTACAAGAAATAGGTAGGTCGCAATTTGTATTTGCGCATGTCGCAAATTGTGTTCGGTTACATCGCTTCTCTCTGACGTGGCTTGTCAATGCTAACAGCCTGACATTTTATTTTGAAAACGGGGTACCTGAGCTCTTAAGTGGCTTTCGAGGCTATTTGGGTTCCTTGCATACTTTTTCTTCAATTAAGATATGAAAAGATTCATATATAAAAATGTGGCTGAGGAGCTGGTTCAGTGATGACAGAGACTAGGAACCTGATACCTCTACTACTTCTTTTGTATCATTCGCTCATATGAGTTTAAATTGTATCTATAACATTTTGGATTCCATTTTCATGAGAACAGGTTATCTAGCCTCAACAATTTGAAAGAGGTACCTAGTCTGTTTGACCTAGTGTGAAGATAGAACAATAATCTTTCTAGGTTAGTAGTCATATTAACCCCTCTGGACTCTTTGATCTGAAGAAAACAATTCAAGGTGTGAGTTAAACAGCTTATGCACGTCTCCCTTCAACCTGAAATGTGGATGTATTTGTGGATTTAGCTTTTCTCTTCACCTTAGGTTAACTATATCTTATGAGGTCACCTAGAGTAAGCGCCTTTTACGGGTTGAGGGTTTTCACTCCTTGCTTTCCATGTTTGCTTTTCATTTTTTTCTTTCACGACATACAATTCTCTCCTGATGTTTTTCTAGGATCAATGAACAGGATTATACTTTTGGCAGAGACAGACAATGATAATTTCTTGGAACTTGGAAGTGTGTTTCATGTCATACTGATTCACTAACAGCCAATTGGAACATTTAAAGTTCCACAAGAGTAAATGCACCATTGCACATATTTTGTGCTAAAAGATTTGATCTTGATCAACATGACAATGAGATTATACTATGAAAGATTTAGCAGTTAGATCAGTTTTTTGTGATTAAGATATAGTATATATAGGCAAGGGGGGATACAAAGTAGAATTCTGAGAAGGTGCACATTGAAACTATACTGCTTGTGTGGCTTAAGCGATGTATTCATAACCTCATTGGAAAGGGTGAAGATTTGTCTTATGAACACACCTTTTAATCAACTTATCATTGAGTTCATCATCTAATTAAAAGCCATTGTCTTGTCTAATGCCTTGGATTGAAGTTCATCTTTGACTTGCCACTTGCAGTTCAGCTAAAAGCAATGCATATTTTGATTTCATTAATTATGTGGGTTTTACTTTTTCCGTTACATAGTTACTTTATTGTATATTATGAGGATCTTTGCTTCAGGATCAGATGGACAATATGGACATGAGCACCAAAATCCGCAGCATGCTGCATCTACAATGTCCCTAGCGGGTGGCGAATACCACATACTACGTCCCCAGTTTGAGCTTGTTGGTCACTCAATAGTAAGATGATTCTTCTGCGGTTCCACCTGAATCAAAATTTGTATATACCCTTGGATCTTGTAGCTTTAAAGCACTGCCTCCTGAGGTATTCTAAGTGTTGTTTAGCTTCCTACAGGCATGTGCAACGTACCCATATTCTGATCCATATTATGCTGGAATGATGACTGCTTTAGGAACTCAGTCTCAGGTTAGGAGCCTTATATTTTCTGATGCAGTATATTATAATGTAGATATCCCTTTTCTGATTGTCTGGTGAGTTTTCTGGCATCATATATGTCCAATAAAAGAACTACATTGTGTGTTCCTTGGTTTTAGAACTTGAAACAATTCTGGACCATCCATTGTTTGGTTCATCATTGCATTATTATTATAAACTATACTAAAAACTTCAATACAACTGTGTTCTTGTAAATTGTAATTTTCGACTGAAAGTAAAGTCTTCCTAAGTAATAGGGTATAATAGGTAGAATGTAAATGGCATTTTACGAGAACCTGCTTTTTGTGTGAGTCAAGAATTACTTGCTTGGGAGTGACACTACTTAATGCCTTACTGTGATTTTTATAAGAAGTTTCTCTCTCACTGATGGTTTGGAATTGTAGCAGGTACAGCCTCATTTACTTGGTGTGTGTCATACTAGAATGCCATTGCCTTTAGAAATTTCAGAAGAGCCTGTCTACGTAAATGCTAAGCAGTACCATGGAATTCTGAGGCGAAGGAAGTCACGTGCAAAGGCCGAGCTAGAAAAGAAACTTATAAAATCTAGAAAGGTCTATTCATGTATTCTTGCTTTGGTTTACATGCAATTCTTAATTGCACCTCTATTGTACACCTAGTTTGATATAGTTTCAATTTTTTAGGAAAAACATCTTCACTACCGCTTGAGAACCAAAGAATTTGATATAGTTGTCTTGTCGCGATCAGAACAACTGTTACCATTATTATCTTTGGTGGAATATAACCTGTAGGAAGGTATGTTCTGAGTGTGGGTATCAAATACAAGGGATATGGGATTGATGGGAAATTATAAAGCTAGCCGAACTTTGGAGGAGCATAGTTATGGTGAAATTCAGGAAGGTGGTATGCAGGAGGGTAGTTGCAATGAAAGTAATCTTTTGTAGCATCTTAGCATCACCTCTCTGTGTGCAGCTTAATTAAGAACTTTACAAGCTGATTAGGAGAAAAGTTTGGAATTGTTATTACTAGGCCCTTGGATACTACTCTAAGTATTACTTGGTCAAGGTGATGACGAAAAGATAGTTATAAGCAACTAAAAATACTAGAACATGGCTTCGGGGGAAAATAGTAGTTTTCTGTAAGGTGTTGTAGGGGCATGTCTGAAGTTGATAATGACGTTAATCATCAGATTCTATTTTTAGGTCATGATTGCATGACTTATTTGTTTGGACCTACATACATGATAACACTCGGTACACAAATCAGCTATAGAAGCTTTTGTTTATATTTTTTGCAGTTCGTTTACTAGTTCCATCATTGTGGGTCGAATTTAATTTGATATATGGGCGGCTTTACTTTGTACAGCCATATCTTCACGAATCTCGGCACCAACATGCTATGAGAAGGGCAAGGGGTTGTGGAGGTCGTTTTCTCAACACAAAGAAACCTGAAGACAACTCATCTAGGCACACAACTGAGGACGGCATGGCATCCGACTGTAATCGTAACCGTAACTCCTCCAATGGGAGACAGGAAGTAAATGATTCGACGGGCCAGGATAGGCAAGAATCAAATTCATACTCTAGAAACAATACTAAAAGCTGCTACCGACACAATCAAGGTCTGCAATTATCAAGTTTCCATTCACTATCTGGTGAAAGGGTAGAAGAAGAAGATTGTTCAGGCCAGCAGCGAGGAAACATCCCGGTGAAGCAGGCCCAAAGCAGGGCCCTCACCATCCAGTGAACCTATGTGTGGGGAATGGGTTTTAACTGTGTTGCTGTTCTGTTTGCTCATTACTGCTCATACTTTTCTTAAATCTCTCCAGCGTCTTACAGAGATGTCAGATATGGTAGAGAGCAAATGGCAATCAATAGTGGTGCTGGAATATGAACCCTAACAACCAGAAGTGGATTCCCCCCAGGGTAACTGGTGTTTCTCAGGCAATTCATTCTTGGCTTGGTTCTTGTGTTTCTTCAGGAAAGAGGTGAGGTTCAGGGGGATTTAGTGTCTGTGTTATGTGGTCTTCCAATCTTTCTCCTCTTGACCTTTGTTTTCTTTATCAATCTGTTGTACAAATGAAGTGACTAGTTGTTGTAGAATCTTGGTAATTTGAAGGGTGAGGAGATGAATGAACCCCCTTCTTTTTTTCTTTCCCTTTTTTGTTCTTGTTTGGGAACTTTTGGGTATGTTGTACACTGACGTTGTCCAACTATGTAAACATTATAATTTCTGGTTTGTTCAGTTCTGCTTTTTATGTTGGTGACCTATTACTCTTGCGGTTGTGTGATAGCTATATATTTCAGAGATCGGCGATTTTTGCGTCCTTTCATCATAATGGACATTAGGACATCCCAACGGTCTTAAATAATAATCGTTTTTTTGTTATTTAACGTTGTATAATAAAGGGTGTTACATAAAAATAGATCTCACGATCATGACTATGACGGAGGTGGACGTAGATAGAGATAAGTCGGTGCACTAGCCTACACTTGTTTTTTAATTTCTACTGATATTGACAATTTAGTCTCTAAAAGGGTCCAATGTGGATGATAACATTGGCAGTTTTTTATTTTACAGTGTTTAAATACTTTTTTTTATTTTACAGTGTTTAAATACTTTTTCCGTTTGTAAAAAATGTTACTATTATTTTTTTATTTTAATATTATTTAAATTAAAATAAAAAAATGATAAGGATAAAATTTTAAGAGATTTTTAACCCAACAAAGAATTCCGACTCCGTCCCGGCTATTCGTTTCTGGAAAAATGACGTAGTCTAGTGAGAGTTCAACAGGATATTTTATTTTGTGCTGGACAGGTATCCAACAAACCAGAGTAGCGTAGCATAGCGGAAGTGTGGTGGGCCATAACCCACAGTTCCCAAGATCAAAACCTGGCTCTGATATAACACAGAGAAAGTCTTCCATAATATTTTTTTTGCCATTGCACAGTTTCATTTGCTACTACAAATGGCACGAATCATCAGTAGTATTGCTCTTCATTTTCACATCCGTATACCTGCTAATAACTAATTTTTCCAACATTTCAAATGATTCCATGTCTATCCGTTCTTCCTCTGTCTTTCCCTCATGCCAATCAAAACCTCAGCATCATTTCCCACAACTAAGGCCAACGACAACTCCTCCTAACAATTTCTGGTCATCTCCTAAATTCATCACCTCAAGAAACCTAATATGTCCCAAGATAAAGCTGTCAGCTGCCGCATCTGTGGTTCTGCACGATGATTGGCCTCAGCTCCTTCAACTCTCAATTGGGTCTAAAGATTACAAGTTGGGTTTGTCAATTCATGCATATCTTATCAAACTAGGCTCTCATAATGAAACCTTTCAAGGCAATAATCTTATAAATCTCTACTCTAAATTTAATAAATTGAATGACGCACAGAGGGTTTTTGAAGAAGTGACAATAAGAAACACAATCACTTGGACTTCTTTGATGAATGGGTATTCTCAAAACAATAATGACACTGAAGCTGTATTTAGAATTGCTTGTAATATGCGTAGACTAGGAGAAGATTTCAGTGGGCATACGTGCACCGTGATTTTACAGGCATGTGAGTCTCCTAGAGATCAAATAGTAGGAGAACAAGTTCATAGTTTAGTCATCAAAAGTGGGTTTGACGAAAATCTTTTTGTTGGTACTTCACTCTTGTCTATGTATTTGAGAAGTGGGTCTTTGGATAGTGCAGAAAAGGTTTTCAGGAATTTGGATGACAAAGATACCCAGTGTTTAAATTCTATGATTTTAGGGTATGGGAAGGAAGGAGATGGACAAAAATCATTTCAGCTGTTATGTGATTTACTAAGTTATGGTTTGGAACCAAGTGACTATACGTTCACGAATGTTATAAGTTCTTGCGGTGGGGAAATCGGTGTAAGAGAAGGAAGGCAATTACACGGACTTGCTGTTAAAAGTGATGTGGTGAAAGAAATTTCAGTTGGAAATGCATTAGTTACGCTGTATGGGAAATATGGGTTGGTGGAGGAAGCAGAGAAGATGTTTTCTGGTATGATCGAGAGGAATTTGGTTACTTGGACTGCACTTTTATCAGTGTATGTGAAGAACAGTGAGGGGGAAAAAGCCATTAGTGGATTTCTGGAGATGCTTCACTTGGGTATTTGCTTTGACACGAACTGCCTGGCTACTTTTCTTGATGGTTGCTCAGAGTGTAGGAATTTGAAACTGGGAATTCAGATTCATGGGTTCGTGACAAAGCTTGGTTACTTTTCAGATCTTTTTATAGGAACTGCTTTAATTGATCTGTATGCAAAATGTGGAAATTTTAGTTATGCGAAACTAGTTTTCAGCAGTCTTTCTTTTCAAACTACTGCTGGTTTCAATGCGATTCTAGCTGGTTATATGAAGATAGATGAGGGTGGGGGAGAAAAAGAGTATATGGTTTTATTTCATCAAGCGAGGCTATCCGGGGTAGAACCGGACTTTGTTACTTTTTCACGGCTCATTGGTTTGTCTGCTGAACAAGCGTCTCTAGTTAAAGGTAT
Organism: Papaver californicum; assembly: GCA_023531435.1. NCBI lineage: Eukaryota > Viridiplantae > Streptophyta > Magnoliopsida > Ranunculales > Papaveraceae > Papaver > Papaver californicum. The sequence continues at coordinate 1,759,290 of JAJJMC010012356.1, read as the reverse complement.
GGCTTTACATGGTTATTCCATTAAAGTAGGACTTGAGAATGAGATTATTGTGGGAAATGCACTAGTTTCAATGTATGCAAAGTGTGGTGAAGTTGAAGATTCCCGGAGAATGTTTTACACAATGGTGTGCCATGATTTGGTTTCATGGAATTCATTGATTTCTGGTTGTGCTCTGCATGGACAAGGAGAGGAAGTTTTATTGCTCTTCGAAGAAATGAGAAGAAGAGGATTTATACCTGATGAGATAACAGCACTGTCAGTTCTTCAAGCTTGCAGCCATTCAGGTTTATTTGAAGTCGGGATTCACTTATTCTGGAACATGGAATCAAAATTTAACATCAAACCAGCAATTGAGCATTACGCGTGCATGGTTGATCTTTTAAGTAGATCAGGTAGTTTGTCAAAAGCTATGGAGTTTATTACGGAGAGTGCCTTTTCGGAATCACCTCTGCTATGGAGAACACTGATCAATACAAGTAATCTACACGGGGATGATAACATTAGTACCATTGCTTCAAAACATTTGCTTGATCTGGTTCCAGATGATGCTGGTTCATATATTCTTATTTCAAATATGTATGCTGGCAGAGGGATGTTCAGTGATGCTGCAAAGGTAAGAACACTGATGAATAACAGGAAGATGAAAAAAGACGCAGGTTGTAGCTGGATCGAGATCGAAAATAAGGTTCATAGGTTTTTTGCTAGTGGGGAAGATCATAAAAAAAGTAAGGAAATATATAAGAAATTGGATGAACTAACATACCTAATGAAAGAGAAATTACACCCCGACATCGGTTCCCTACAGATTTGGGATATGTAGTTTTGAATCTTTTGTCATGGCAAGAGTGCCATGAGAATTCAGAGATTTCACGCTGGCGGTTACCTGTTCTTGAATGAAAATAGTAAAGGGACTACAGATTGGATTGCTTTATTAAGACAGAGAATGAATATTTGGGCTCCAATCAACTCTATAAGCTCAATTACACAATTCTATACCTGAAGTAAAAAAAGGAACAAAAAAGGAAAAAGAAAAAGAAAAAGAAGAAAATAAAGGAAAAAGACACTAACATTCTGTGTTTTAATAGTGTATCGTTTAATTCTCATATATATATTGGTGATTACTGCTTATGATGACTATCACCAGATTCCTCTTCATTAACCAAAGGTTCTTCAACCTCGTGTTCTTCTGTGGCTGCTGACTGAGTTTCTGTTGCATTAGCCACACTGTCCTGATCCATGAAACCTGACAAAGCCAATTTTGGAGACCATTCAAGGACATCATCAATAATATTTGAGACCCTCCTCTGGTACCTGCAGAAGTTGAAGAAAAGACTTAAAAATTGATCCAGAAATAATGAAGGTTCCAGATGATAAGAACAGGATCGAGACAGAAGATTTGCAGCTGACCTGGCTCTAGCAGCTTCATCGGGTGCATGGTGCCTAAGCACCAATATGAACACAGCAGCAACGGCTGCATAAAAGAGCCTCGATGTCCACTTAGGCCGCTCTTCCTCATCTTTCTTGGGCCAAAACTGGAACAACTCTGATAATGTAGTCTCCTCCGCAAGTATATTTGGGAAAATCCAAAGACGCCTTCCCAGCAAGATCCATACAGTTCCAAAGATGAGTCCCCTCACTGCAAATTATATATTATATTGTCAACGAGCAATATAATTGAAGCTACTAGATGCGCTTATTAGGGATAACCATCGGATAACCATCACATGCTGTGTTCTATAAAACTGAAAACAAGTGTAGATTAGTCTGTTTCTAGATTTGGAAGATTTTTTCATTAACAAAGCCAATAGGCCCAATACAAGTAAACACAAAAAATAAAAATAGTTAGAGAATTAACTCAGCTTACCTGAAAGAACACTAAATATAAGTAAAAGAAGCCCCGCACAGGTATACAATACTAGCAGCTTGCACTGATGAGGAAATACAGGAAACAAGCAAATTGCTAGAGTCACTACGGGCCAAACAAACGAGAGAATTGTCTGCCACAATGGACGCCGTTTTACAAAGGTCCAAGCAAAAAATGCATCATTATCGGAAAATTGTTGATCCTGCATCACAAATAAGAAACCAAGGTTATAAAAACAAACTTAGTTATACTCATATCTTATATGCTTTAGTTCATCTTTGAAAAACAAGACAAAATAATCTATGAGCATGCTATATTAAACAATAAATATCTAAACTGTACAGTTCAACATTGCTGAAAATGTGTTGCACAAGTGAACACCTATTCCTAAACTACATTGACAAAATTTATGACACATGGATGCGATTTTATACCGGCAACAGTTAGTTGCGCAGATTATGTTGCAGATAGGTGGTTCAACATTAGGTATGCACAAGCATTAAACTATTCATAAATGTAAGAAAAATCATAGCTTGGTAAAATATTCTTCTACTTCGTAAGTAGCTATTAGACAAAAAAACACAAACAGAAAGAAAATTTAAAACAAACAGGTGATGACCATGCTCATGGTTCAATTGCAGAATAACAACGGTAACCAGTTGTAAAGCAACTGGCAACTTCAATTAGAAATAGTAACGATCCAGTACATAAAATGTTAGGTTAAAAAATTACAGACCACTGAAACCAATATGCTAAAACAATGAGAGAATCAGTATGCAAACAGCCTAGAAGATAAGAGTGATAAACTTACAGGATGGATCTCCAAGTGTGCTGGCCAAGTAGACAGCTTCTTCTTCCCAGGTCGAACAGTTTTTACCACCCGATCGCATCGGACTAAAAGGCTCCTTCCTAGTAAAACATTTGCAATATCTTCAGGACCTAAACTTTTATCTGATTCTAGTACTTCCTTAACCTCCGGATGTTTACCCAAAAATCTAACAAAATCCTTTCCTCTAAAATACTCCACCCTTGTTTCTTGTAAAACACCCCATCTAGACTCTAATTCCTTATGATCCCTTACTTTCTCGGAAAATAGTTGAAATAAATCCTTCTCTTTAATTTGCTTCTACAAAAAGAAGTAAAGGAGTTAATCTAGTTTCACTATAGTGAAACCAAACCAATGTACAATATTCTCGAGACAGATTGGATAGGTTCATAGAAACCTCTTTTTCTAGAAGAAAGATAATGAAATATATACTAGAGCTTGTAGCTTTAGGAACTTCATCAGTTTATTACCCTTTTCAAAACAAGTTTTTTTTTTTTGCTCTTAACTACCGCGGAATCGATTATTGCAGAGCAAAATAGTAAATAAGCAAATAAAAGAAGCGAAAGACGAAGTTGCAAGGTAAAAAAGCCAGGAGGTGATAGGGGTCATGTTACTCTATAATACAAACTAGAAAAACACACAAAAAAAATGACAGAAAACTACGCACAGACTAAAATTCACAACAGACAAGAAAAATACCTACACATAATGTTTACTGTGAACAATGAGCAATTTCAGAAAACATCACATATAAAAAAAATTAGTTAATAACTAATCTCAATTTTTTAAAAATTCACTAATTATAGAATCAAACCAACACATTAAAAAAATCTAATTTAGTTAACTACCGTAAAGACCCTCCATTTTCATCAGGCAAGAAGAAACATATAATAGCAAATCCTAACAATGGTTCCAACAATTACATACTAATCATTTCATGTCCTACATAGAGAGAGAAATCATATGTTTGAAACACTAGAAAAGTAAATTAACAAAAGAAGATCTCAAAGTAAGAAAAGAAGAAAAAAAATGCATAAAACCCTAAAATGGAGTACAAAGAAAGAGAGAACAAACCCTAGGTGGTGTATCATTGTTAGGATCTCGACTACCATTCTGAAGCGCAGTTGACCTTCGAACCCTTTTTTTTTCTGCTCCAGATTTCGTCATCTCTTTTTCTTCTCTTCCGCTTTTTCTATTCTTTCTCTCTCTATATAGACTTGTTTCTTCAGGGGCTGTCCTAAAAACCCGTGGTGTACTAAACGGTGTTCCTCTCAACTCGTCCCAAACATAATCGGTTCGTTTTGGTTCGGTTCAGTCACACCACTCAAACCTTTTCAAGTCCTATCTTCCTAATAACCGTTGCTAGAATCAGATCAAGGTTTTTGTTTCTTTTTTTTCTTTTTTTGAAGTATGAAATTTATTAAACTAGATAATAATTACACGTGGATATGTGGTATCCACGGAGTCATTTAAAACGATCTGTGTAAGAAAGGTTAGGATTGCCTGATCCCAGATATTTGTTGATAAATTGCTCGCTGACTGTCATCAGCGGCATGGTTGGAAAGTCCATCAGCTGTTTGATTTCCTTCCTTATAATTATGTCGAATAGTGCAGTGAAGTATTTGTTGTATTCTTAGTTTTATCTCATCGATCATACCTGAGATACACAAGGGTTGTTCCATAGAGGAGATTATGAATCTCAGGAGGTTTTTGAGTCAGTCTCGAAGATGACCTTTGGCCATTGCCTTTCTGTCGCAGTTTTGGAAGCCAATACCATGGCCCAAGTTTCAGCCGATAAGGCAGTTGTGATTCCAAGTGGTTGTGCAAGTGCCATAACTATTCTTGTCTCTGAGTTCCTGGAGATGAATCCCGCTCCTGCCTTTCCAGAGTGTCCTATAGAAGCTCCATCATTGTTGATCATAATCCAATCCAGACTGGGGCTGGTCCATCCAACTGAAATAATAGTTGTTCTTCTTACATTGCTTATTGGGTTAGAGATCGATATATCACCAAATATTATAGGAGGCGGGGAGTTTTCTTCCCAGGAATACTCTTGTTGATGTTTGAGTGCTCTGGATGCAATACCCTCTGAAGTGGTTTGGTTATGACGGAATAAGATCTCATTTCTTGCTAGCCAGAGAGACCATAGGAGAAAACAATAGGAGGTTATGGTTGGGGGTGGCTCTGATTATTGTAATAGATTAGGGCTGGTTGTATGGGGGGGGTTATGGAATTGGGATGGTTATTGTTGGGGTGTTGGTCGTTCGAGAGAAGAGTGAATAGGATGTTCCAAGATGAGGTTGTTGTTGGGCAATGGATGCATAAATGAACTGCCGATTCTGGCGCAGTGTTGCATTGGGGGAAAAGATTGGAGTTGGTTAGTTGAATGCGATGTAGGATGGAAAAGGTAAGTAGACCTTTATTGATTTCTTTCCACAAGAAAAGTTGTATTTTTTGTGGACAAGGTAAGGCCCACAGGGATTTGGAGATTGGGAGGGTTATGCGTCCCATTTACCCTTTTGAAAGTTTCCAAGGCCAAATTTTTATCTAGAGTAAGAATATCAAACGAAAAACTAGGAGGATAGCCATTGAAGTTTAAGGTTTCCATTGCATTGGGTTTGTAAGCAGGAGAAGAACTAGAGCCCGGCTTTTCCAGGCTCAAGCTCCCCTCAAAAGCCCACAAAAGCTTTTTTTTTAATCCTATTTTATATTTTATAAAATTTAAGTCTAATATTTAGGTTTAAACTCAGGTGAAAATTTAGTCAAGCTTACCCCTTAACAGATTCCTAGTTCCGCCACTGTTTGTAAGCGAATGCAATAACAAACTTGTTAGCTTCCTTTTTATAATGTTTTGAAACTACGTTTATGTTTATTTCGTGAAGTTCCCTAATGAGGTTCTTGATGTCTTTCACCTTTGATAGCGTTTTCCAGTTTAAAGCCTTGATTTCCCGTTGACTGCTTTGGAAAGTATGGAATATCTCACTTCTATTTGTATGTTGTTGTGGCCAAGTAATTTTTTTACAATGGAATGCTTATAGTAAGGCATGTGCTTCCATGTCATCCTGATTTTGGGCTCTGCATCCCATCTTTCTTGTGTTCCCTGCACTAACCACGACTAGATCTTAGAATAAGAGAAATAATACCTCTGTTTGAATAAAATGCACTTAACTGCAAAATTTATTTTCCAAACTCCTAGAGGCGGGAAGGTCCAATTGTTTATAGTGGTAGTATTGTTAGATGACTTTTGTTTGGTTATTTTTGTATTTTAGAGTTATGTATTTCTTTTAGATTATAAGGATAAAGGACTTACTTTTAGTGGTAAATTATAGTATAGAAAAGTTTCGACCCGTAGATTATCTTGCCTCACCACTTTTTGAGATCATACTATTGAGGATATTTTATTTGACCATACGGTGCGTTTATGAAGCGTTTAAAAAATGTTTTAGATAAATATCACGACGGAAATGTGCATTTCTTGAGTTGAGTATACGTTGTACAACTGCCCACTGAGCATTGGCTTTGTGGCTAAAACTCCTATATTTTTTAGTGTGTATGCAACTTAGGATACGCCTCTACTCCTAATAGTAGTATTTAAGAGCATCTTAAGCTAATTTTTATGTAAAGATGTGAGAGGTTGTGAAGGTCTATTCTTAATTACTTTATGCAGCTCACATTCTAAATATCAAATCAGGGAAAAAAATAAGGTAAAACCCTGTTCACACTAGTAGTATCAAGATCGAAATCAGAGTGGGATGTGAACTTACTTGCTTTTGCAGTCAACACTTTTTTTTCGATAATTTTAAAAGCTCCTCCAATATTTGCTCATAGATCCAAACATTTTAGCCTGCAATCTTCCGCATGAAATATGATTTACTACAGTGAGTGTGCTCTTTAAGAGAAATTGTTAAATTAAGATATGCCCCTAAATACAGAAAATGAAAAAAAACTTTATCTCCGACCTTCTCTTTCTTATTGAGTTTCCAGTTCCATAATAGTTGAAACCCTACAAACAACAGACCCCGCACAGGGTTTGAATGAACAAACCTGGTAGACAAACAATACAAGAAAAAACCAATTCAAAACTTGTGAAAACTAAATTAAACATCGGATATATAAAACAAATATATATTAACTATGATTGAATCTGTATAATCTAACTTGTAAACAACTGTAACTGATCCTTGTACCTCTACACAACTTCTTCGTTGTATCTGTCGATTCTGGTTCATGTTCTTCAATGACATACAATCGGCAGGTAAATTACTAAATACCTGTCAAACTAAAATAATCTTTAAAATAAATATATAAACACTAATAAATAGTAGAATTTTTTTTTAGAAAATATCGAAAAAAAAAACAAAAAAGTAAATAATAACAAAGAAGTGATTGTTATGAAATAACATTTGGTGGATTTACACCATAATCTTTTCATTTCCTCTTCACCTCTTCATTTCCCTCATTACTTTGTAACCATCACCACTACTAGTAATGGGTGCATGCTCCTTAATTCTATGGTAAATGCTCATCTTCTTCTCCCTATAAATAGAGAGCATTTCTTTTGTAATGTGATATTCCCAGTAAGAGTTCTCCTTCTTCTTCATCTTCATCTTCTGTATTTCTATGTTTTCTTTAGTTTACAACACGTTATCAGCACGCTATGATCACTGGAAAAAAAATTACGATCGATTTACTCTTTTTCTTTTTGGAAACATAATCGATTGTTTCTCTTATTAGTATTTTTTTTTTTGTAAAAAAAACAAACCAGAACCCTATTTTTTTAATTAGGTTTAATATTTGCATCTAAGTTCATGTAAGTTAAAACTGTAACATATTTTTGTGTATATTATTAGTTTTGGACTTGTAATTAGATGTTTGTATTTATTTGCATCTATCGATTTGATTTCATATAAATAGTCAAAATCGTATGATCTAAAAATATTTGCATTTTTTTCTCTTTTACCTTGATATTTACGTACCGTCTATAATGGATTTTTGGTCATAGGATTATAAACGTTTTATTTTCCCACCATTGTTTGAACAGTCAGTTTCCATGTCTTAATTTCAGTAATTGTTAGTTAACTTGAACAAATTTTTCCATGATGGATAATGGACGGTAGAGGTAAAAGCACATACAACTCTTTCTCCTTATACTGTAAACTACTAATAATTTGTTTATTTTTTATACATTATATACAGTAGGTAATTAACTTCCACGAATTAGTTTAATTTCTCTATTTTTTTTCTCTCTCTTATTTTTCATGGATAAAGAAAAGAAAAGAAAAATTCATCGAAAGATGGTTTACAATTTTTATTCCTTTAATGAAACTGTAATCACCAAAAATTGGTGTCATCGTGGATTTGATAACCTTTACGGTGATGAATCACATGCATGGTTCAAAAACCTCCGGCCAATAAACTTGGTATCTTTGTCCATTTAGATAAGGATCATGTGATTTACCCATATGGTTTCCATTTAATTACAAAAAACCATTCGTCAAGCATAAAATGGATTTTCCATATGCGAAGATTAAAACTACATTTTTTCCCCTCGTCGTTGATATGATTTTAGCATATCGTTTAAACCAATTGGTATTGATTTTCTATATAAATTCTACGATATAAAATATAAAATATAAAATTGGTATTCCCTAATTATTATTATATTAGCTAATATGGTTTGATATCTTTCGTCGATTCTAAAATAATGACGCAGACGACATACCATAGTTTTACAAAAAACCTTTATCGATAAATATGGTTTTATCTAATAATAAACCACTAGTTTTTATTCCTTCAAAGAAACGGTTCATTAACCACTAAGTGAAAATTTCTCTACAAAGAATAACGATGATGATTTCTTTATTTTTCTTAAAATTAACATATAAGCCAACTAGATTTGGTTTTTTCCTATCGATCATAAAGGGGTAAATATCGTTATTATGGTATTCTCAATTGCAAACACCGATGAAACAGGAATTGTTGCATTCCTGAAGGATATTGAGCAATTTTTATTCTTTCCTAGTCGTAATAATCTCCAAAATTAGGACAGAAAAGATCAATGGGTGCGCACCCGGCTTGTTAGCAATATCATTAGTCGTTGTAGTGACTATATTGATCTTGATTTAATTTTCTTTTGATAAAGAAAGTGTCCATAATTTCATTCTAAATCATAATCACGTTGGCCCTTGAGGTGATCACGCAGTTATTGGAGATTTGTTTGCATATTTTCAATACTTTTGGTTTTAATATATACATTATTTTTCCAAAAGTAGTCCATGGTTGATGGTAAATATGTATGTCTATTAAGACTGTATTTTTTTATGTCGAAAGATTCATAATAAGTATATGTCTCGAATTAATCGGATAATACTTTACGAAAGTTGAAGTTTTCGTACATGAGATGAAAACAAATTCCACCATGATCACGGGGAGAGTATACGCAACTAGAAGATATTGGAATTAATTAACTTATAAGTTATATCAATCTCTCTCCCAGCATGATCAAATTGAAAAAGGTTGTCACTAATAATAGGTGTGAAATATTTCATTTTTCTCTTATATAAGCATTTGCATCTTGAAAGTGTCACATATAGCAACAAGTAGCTTTTTAGAATAAGCTACAAGTAGTGCTCCAATTGAGACTACCAAAACACGATTCACATTCTTAAAATTAATAACTCTTCACTTGATGATAGTGAGATTACAACGCTCGTGGGCACTGGTAATTTTTCAAGATATGCATACACTTGATAATTGTGTGGGATCGTGGTAAGCTAAAATAATTATAGAATATTCATTTACAGTAGCTACTGAAATATTAAATGATGGTGGTTGTTAACCCCTCTGCAGAGTGACATCGACATATGTGATTGGTAGGCACAAAATCCAAATTATGTTGGATTAAAATCTCTTGAATAACACAATATTTGGATCCAAGAATTAACACCTTAGCCGTGCAAGCCTGAATTCTAAAAATTACAGGTTGGTGTAGTCTTCATGCGTTATATGAGAAATATGATCGTCTAAAAAACGATTTGAGGGTTTCATTTTTTTTCTAAAACCCTAGGATTGGTTTAATAATATTTTGTTCACCTTGTATGATGTATTTGGAGTGGTAATCCCTGAAGGACTTGTATCGCATTTACACAAGAAATGTGGACAGTGAACATATTCAAATTTGTAATCCATGGAGGATTTAAATTATACTTAGGCAGCCACCTGACTCAATTATGTCAAGTTTAACAATCATTTATGTGTTTTTAGAAATTTGGTACAAATCCAAAAATCCTGATTAGTTGATGATATCAACTTTATAGGTCTCTTGAAGAGTCCTTAAAAACACAAAAGTCCACGCTTAGCAACATAAATTCTATAAGTTCTTGATTTGCGTAATTAAGAATTATGCCAGCATAAAGCTTGTCTATTAACTAGACTATATATTTTGTTTTTATGCTTATCTTCTAAACTCATATAATTGAGTTAGCATCCACAAAGACGTCAAAGGTTGTACTATTGTTCCTTCATTTCAGGTTTTGTCTCATGTGGTTTTCCTGACAAGGTTTTAACGAGGCAACATCTCGCTGACGTTGATTTTTCATTCAAAATGTTGATATTATGCTCTTTTTCCTTCGTCCAGATTTTTTCCCATCGGGTTTTACTAGCAAGGTTTTAGTGAGGCAATTTAATTCGACATTATGGTCACCCAAGGGGGAGTTGTATATTTTCGTCTATTTAGTGGATGTGTTTATGGATGGTAATGTATTCGTATCTTGGAACTTTGATGAAGAAAATACATCAACTACTTCTGCAAATCATCTCCGAGAAACTAACAATCTAAGACAAAAGTCCTCGATGTACTTAAAGAAACATAAAGACCCGAAAAAACTAATACTAGAAGACTAACACAAAAGAAGACTTCATCAACTAGCAATTTTCTGCATTCAAGAAACTCGTTCATCGAAATTGAGAAGTCTCGACTCAAACATTTGCAAACCAAGATTTAATTGAAGTACTTATCAAGAGGAGCATCATAGTAAAAGGTATTTCACTGGACAATCACGTTGTACTCTTTTTCCTTTGTCAAGGATTTTTCCCATTGGTTTTTCCTTGTTAAGGTTTTAACGAGGCATCAAATGCGTGTCCAACACTACTCTATATATTTTGTACTCTTTTTCCTTCGCCTAGGCTTTTCCCTTCGAGTTTTTCTAACAAGGTTTTAATGAGACAATGTTAGTAGTGTGGTGTCATCCAAGGGAGGTGTTATGAAATAACATTTGGTGGATTTACACCACAGTTACACCATAATCTTTTCATCTCCTCTTCACCTCTTCATTTCCCCCACTACTTTGTAACCACCACCACTAGTAGTAATGGTTACATGCCCCTTAATTCTATGTTAAATGCTCATCTTCTTCTCCCTATAAATATAGAGCATTTCCTTTGTAATGCGATCCCCGGTAAAAATTCTCTTTATTCTCCTTATTCTTCTGTATTTCTATGTTTTCTTTAGTTTACAACAATAATCAATTAATTAAACTAATATAAGAATTATATCAATGATTAATACTAATTAATCAGAAAGCGTATTAGCCATTAATAAAAATAGTTAGATATAGGGTTTTTAAAGTTACTTCAAATGACCCTATTTTAACTTGTTAAGTAGGCCTTAAATTAGCCAGGCTAAAAAAGAGGAAGACGGTGTATAGGTAGGATAAAACATAAGAAAGGGAAATTAATTTTAATGTTCCATATGGGCAAGAAAATAATTATATCCAGTTCTTATTATCTTGAGATGAAAATGAAACTTTTAAGCCTGGGTTAATTGGGGGCTTGTAGAATTAATAGGGGGTCGGAGGAAAAGATAAAATAGGATCAACCAATAGTAATACCCCCTACCCATTATCCATATATTTTCATAAACGGCTAAATTGCCCCCATCTGATTAGTCCTAATATGTGATCTTAGTTAATTAGTTAGATTAGATTAGTTATATAGATTATGGTTGGGATTTAAATTAGAGAATTTTGTTTTTGTTTTTGTGAGTAGAATAGAGAAGAAGGGGGCTTTTGATATGATTATAGACGGTGGTAAGAAAGTTCGTTGCTCGGACTTGTGAAGATTCGATTTTAAACCTATTTTTAATTTAAACTAGAAAATAAATAAAATATGATATAATATTACGAGAAAGTGAGACTCGGGATTCCACCATTTTTGTATTCATGTGATTCATATATTAACTCTAGACAATTATAGCTCATATTGTAGAAATAATGACTCTGATTCTTTGCCAAAAGTAGATTTTTAAAACATTGAATGTAAATTCTAAGCATGGACCGTCAAAACATTTAAGCTAAGCAGGATCCATCAAATTAAATGATAGACAATTAAGAAAAATCATAAAGCAAATAAAATTAATGAAAAAGTCATAAAAGAATTAAATATATTTACCATACAATTGTGAAATATGGCTTCCTCCATTATCCCAGTGTTGAGGTTTAGCTCATCACTCTCAAAAGATAGGTACATCGCTCAAAAGTGCTTGAGAAGAAGAAAAATACAAGAAAGAACTGGCAAACCGAGTCGCTGAATGAATACAAATCTTTTATTGAATAAACGACCAACTTCGGGCGCAGTGAAAAAAGCACATACTAAGACGTATTAAAATCCTAAACTGTTGCAGGTACCATTCACAGAACCGTTACAAATGGTGTTAATGCGCCTGTAGCAGCAGAAACAACCTGGACTTTTCTCGGATTTTTTTTAGATATTTGGCCGAAGCCAACCCCTCCAATATCTTCTAGCACTTCTCTATTTATAATCGAATATTATTCATCTTCCAAATCTCCCAAATATCTTTTCGTTAAAAGAAATTATTCTCAGCAGATCATGATCTCGATTATCGAATATTTTTATTTTCTTCATGGTAGTTAACTCACGATTATTCTTTTGATTTTGTATCCATTCCCAGAACTCGAGAGTAATGTTATTTCCAAATTTGGTCGAGATATTAACTTCCCCAATTGATCCCGAGAATATCTTTCCACAGCCAATACAATCACGAGATTTTCTTTCCTCTTTCTCGATTTGTCTTGTTGTTAATGAGAAATATTTTGGGCAGTTTGACGTGTTCAACTCCTTCTTGATATGGAAAGAGTATTGCTCTCCAAATCTTTCCAAATAAACACTTTCCTTATCACGCAGATTACATTTGAAAATTCCCTCCATTTTTGTTTTTAAAATTGGAAGAAAGTGGGATGCCCCTATCCAGAGTAGGAGTGCCTTTATCCAAGCATGGGGTGCCTTTATAACTTTTCAAGCTGATTTTTTCATATTTGTTTATTTTTCCAAAAATACCTAAAAATATACAAAGTGATAATATCAGTACATAAATTGAGAAAAAACAATATAAATGTGAGAACAATCAAGACACGAAAACGTGTCTATCAGCTTCTGAGGAAAGAAAAAAGTTAAAACCTAAGGTTTTGAGAGATGAGTGATTCTAGTGGAAACATTGATGTTGGAGAAGCTCTAAATAAAAAGGATGATTGTGTTGATCTTAACTTAGATTCTCAGTTAGATTGGATATATAACGTTGACCGATTGAGATATAAAGCTGAAAATGAGGGTGTAAATGAAGAATCTCAAGCTCCAAATGAAGAAACCAATGCTCAAATGAAGAACCCAAAGCTCAAAACACACAGCTAAACTACCAATAGCTTAAGAATGACCCGAATTTTCGTTAAAATCGTATAATCATGGTGGTAAAGCAAAGACACAGAGTAAGTGTCGGCATGGTCGTGAGGTTAACACCATGACGACTCTTTATAGATCGTCAAGGTCCTAACATCCAACAATGACGACACTAACCTGCAACTTTACCATTCTATGAAAAATCGTCATGGTCCAACATATGACAGTGACGACCCTTACCTGCAACTTTTCTCATTAAGGGTCGTCGCTGTAATATGCATATTGCATGACGACTGTTGAAATTCAAAATTCCCGTATGAAAAATGTGTTAAATTCGCATCGGTTCATACCATATACCATAACAACTCTAACAAGTTTAATTTACAGTCGTCACTGTCTATATTCAAAACCTTGACGACTCCATTTGGGAATCTTAAACACTTAATCATATAGGTTGAAATCATGGGTACTTTCTTACAAAATGCGATAGCAATCCTCATGCTTAAACGTCTTGCCATGGATACTTTTGAATCTTTCGAGAGCCATCACCCACTGAAAAAACAAATCAATTGTAAGTTTGTATGTTTGAAAACTATTTTTGATAAACGACATATTGATTGACATATTTACTCCTGTCACACTGGATTCGGTGAGATGAGCTTCTTTTACAACTTTTATTTCATGTTTCAAAGCTTCCAATCGTTGAAACAACTTCTCGAACCTTTTCTTAATGCCTTTGAACGTCTTATGATTACGATTTTCGTCTAATCCCACAAAAATCTTAAACAAACACTTCCACCAAGAATCAGATGTCTGATCCATGATGTCTTCATTAACGCTTTGTTACTTTGGGTAATGTACGCTATATCGTAATCATGCTTTGTGATCGTAACCCACGATCTAACAATGGCAACATCTTCATGGGTAATATATGGAGTTACCATAGTTAGTGCTTGAAAGGGACGGGTGATAATGAGTTGGAGAATGAGAATGAGAATGCCCCTTGTTGTGCATCTTCTTGTGCCTTTTCATCCTCCCCATCATCATCACCACCATCACCACCACTAGCACCACTAGAACCACCACCCCACCACCACCACCACCACCACCATTGGTGTCATCAACTTCATCATCGGTTTGTTCATTGTCATGGTCTGAAGTCACAAAAGGAATAGAGGAGGAAGGAGAAGGGGAATCCTTGGGTTCGTTAGCTTGTTGTGTGCATTCACGAATAGAGAAAGGTACCTCATTCTGACGTTTTCCCAAAAATTTATGAGGGCGGGGAGTTTTTGAAGGAGGAGTGGGTACACGTTTACCTTTTCCTTTCTTTGCATTTTCAACCCAACTACAATACAAAATACGCAAAAATCAAAAAGTCAGAACCAATAATCTCATACTTAGTCATAGAGTCGTCATGGTCTAAATTGTCGATGGTAACGACACAATATTTGTACAGTGACGAACCTTATCATTAAAATGGGCAGAGTAGCTGTTTTTTCCTTTTGGGATCGTTATGGTTTATCAAAGGGTCCTCACATACTAAAAGTCGTTATGGTTTAAAAATACAACCGATGCAACCCTAATGACCCTTCGTCTTCAGGGGAAAATAATCAACTAAGGTCGTCATGGTCGAAAATCAAAAACCATGACGATTTTTCATACTTCTACCATGCATATGAAAAGTCGTCATGGTCTAAGGTTATCGACCATGCCGACCCTCTCCCTGTAACTGCAATTTTGCGGTTTCTAGTCTAGATTTACACTTAAAACAAACATACATTCACATCCAGCAAATAGAGTAATGGGTTTTGGTTTACTTACTTTTTAATTAGGACCGTTTCATCGTCTGATTCTTCTCGCTTTGATTTTTTGCGTCTTTTCGACTTTGACTTTCTCTGCAATTCTAGGTGGGCTAACATCTCTCTGGAGATTCTTCGTGCGGGCGATGTTTGTAGAAGAATCGTGGATTAAAGTTTCGACTTGATTTCGAAAAAAAAATGGAATCATTTGGGAGAAGAAGATGAGAGGTTTTTGATTTTTGGTTTTGATTTAAAGGAAAATAGGGATTGATTTTGGTTAAATATAATATAGTTTAGGATTAGTTACAAAGGTAAGGGTAAACTAGTATTAACACCACCTTTTGACATCCCTATAATTAATGGTGTGGGGATAAATTTGCTAAAACCCACTGTTAATTCTACAAGCCCCTATTAAACCAGGCTTTTAAGGGACATTTGACTAATGCTTCCATTTCAAAATATGAGCAGATCAGTTATTTTCCACTGGCTTTAGGATCTTAGATGCTCAATTGCATCGGATGCATTATGCATTTGCCCTTCTTGTCATATAGCTAAGTGGGGGAACCAGGACATTACACTTTTTTATATAAAAGATTCAAAAATTAAATAAAAATGGTTATAGCGAATTGGCACTGTAAACAAAATCCAAATGGATTTTAAAAAAGTACTTTCCAGATTGTACAAAGTAGGAACTACACTTTTAGAAGGTTTCCATTTCTTTAACGAGAGAACAAGAGGGCAAAATACATCAACTTAACGAGAGAACAAGAGGGCAAAATACATTTAACTTAGTCCTTTGACTTGAAATTTTTAAAAGGTCAAACAAAGCTGTCAATCAAAGATTTCCTCATCTCATCATGAATAGAGCTAGGTTGAGCCTCTCTCAATTTGAACACACTTTCGATGACAGAAAGCTCAGTAGCTGTGGTGTCTGAACCACAAAATGCAGCCCAGTCATTGACTATCATACCAGCACCAATGACTTCGCTACCCCTATTGACAGTACCAGCCACCAGAGGGACTTGAAGAAGAGTTGAAAGTTCATCCAAGTCTTCAATGGATGTATGTGGATGAACCTGTTTAACACAGGGAAAACAATGTCAATACAGGAAAAGACAATATCAATACAGGAAAAGACTCATCTTTCAATCCAATACGCAGAAGATTATATGATATCCCTTACCAATCCACCTTTGTTAGAGAAAGTACAGTAACTGCCCACGAGAATGTTTCCAGCTATTGTCTGCCTGAACACTTCAACACCAAGGACATCCGCAATAATCTCCTCAGTGTCCTGATTAAAGAAACACATAAACAAGGTCGCATGTTAGATTCTAAGCTATAATCCATGGTGCAGTTTGAGGTTCCTCACTAATTTCTGATACCTATTTCATATATACAGAAGTGCCCCACAGTACAACTTAACAAGTGCTCTTACTAAAAGAAAATATATCACTTACCCTGTCAAGATCAGTATGAGTAAGAGCAACATGATCGTTACAGGCAATGCAATTTCCCAACGCAGAAAGTCTTTCGTCAATTCGCTGAACAACAACTTCATCCGGTATACTGTTCCTCAAATGTTGAAGCTCTAGAATGAAAATGAAAAAAGAAGAATAAAACGGTTACGAACGTAAAGTTAAACGATCTTCCGTGACACACAAGTACACAAACAAAACAAATCCAACTACCTAGTAGTAATTAAGCTTGTCAAAAAAGAAAACAAAGATAATGCAGCTTTGGTGCTTCCTAAATCTTTTTATCTGCAGTCTGTAACACCAGAATCACCAAAAGCTTATGGAGGATAATTCACGTCCTAAACGTGGAAGATAAAGGCTATATGCAATTCATGCTAACAAGTCCAAGTAAAACCAGGAATTGATGTGGCGAACAACAATGAGATTGTAAGATATTTCTCTCTCTATCTCTCTAAGAAAAGTTATCCATGACTGAGACAGTATTTCTGTGTTTTCGCTTCTCGGTTATTAAAAATAATACACATACACATAGATACATCATGGTTGTAATCAACACATATTGGTCCCCCAATAACTAAAGCATCTAAGTCGAAGTAAGAACTTGAAATAAAGTTGGAAACTGATCAGCATCATACTGGCAAAGCTTCTTTATATAAAGCAAATTTTTGCATATTCACAGACCATATTGGCATTCACCAAGAACTTTAATAAGCAACTCATATACAGATAATAGTATTTCACTCCTCCCTTACCTTGGTCAGTAGTAGTGTGTGGCACCAGAAGACCATTCTTGTTTCCTACAAGATGAAGTAAACAGAATCAAAACATACACTATAAAGAGAAAGAAAAAAGTTAAAGAGTTTTGAACTTCCACAGTACTAACCGGCACATAGACGCCCAATTATCCTTGTACCTCCTATAGAGGTTTTCACCACTGGGATAACATCAGCTAACTCGGACTCGAATGTACTACAAAATTTGAAAAACTGATCAAGCAATCAAATAATACAGGCCATCGCTCTTTCACGCAAATAACAATGAAAAAGGCAAGCTAGGGTATCATACTGACCTGTAGAAGTTTTCTGATCCTCCTATTGCGACCAAACAATACTTATTTGTCAACTTAGAAAACACCCCAACTTCACAGTTGTTCTCAAATTGAAGACCTAAATCAATTTGATAAAATTTAGTATAACAAACAACTGAAAAATAAATTCATACCATAGCACAACAATAACGCTGTATACATAACAAACCAAAATATGATGTGAATAATAGATTAGTCGAAAACTTACGAACTGCCATGATACGGAATAGAGCAAAATCCAACAGTTTTCTACAACTCAAACCTGCACACCCCAAAAAATTTCAAGAATAATCAACAAAAATCAAAAACTGGAAACAAAAACCAAAACTTTCTAAGAAAATTACAGATATTTTATTTACCTCAAAAATCATAACAATGTTAGAACGAAGATAGTTCATTACTATTTCAAAGATTATTAACAGTTCACACATATAGACATCGTGATATTTCAAGCAAAAGTAAAAACCCTAATCTGAAGAAAAGAGATGTTACCTTAGAAAATATTGAAGATTTCCTCAAATATGTGCAGGCGGAAGACAAAAGATTACAAACCGAGAGAGGGGTTGGGACTGCAAAGTTAGAATATCTAAACTCTTTTGCTTATGGTTACGATCGCTAGGTTAGGGCTTTTATAACTCTTCGACAGACGCGGATGGATGGATGAACCGACATTTAAGTTATAGGGTGGCCTTTATGAGGGGTATTTCTATTTCCTTTTTGGGACACATGGATTTGAACCGGGAAGAAGGGATTCAATCCGTGTCCATATGGGCATGTCTTATGGTGGAGCAATTCCAAGTTCTAAATTCAATGACACCTCATCATTTGGAAGAGAATATGGAAGTTCAAGTCTAATGATGGAATCTATAAATACGTAAATCCAAATAACGTTGGACGACATTTGGAATTGCGTTTAACTAGTCAACCAACAAAACACAGTTCCAAATTGCGTTTGACTAAACGATATTCTAAATCACGTTTTACTTTATCACTTCACATAAAAACTGAGTCTTGAGAAAATAGAAAGAGAATGATTCTTTGTGCTGCTAGCAGCTAGCCTGCTAGTATTTAAGTCGTGTCAATTTAAAACTGCCATTGATGCCCTTTTTAGATATAGTATAGTAATTTTTAGTTGTAAACATTATCTTTACAAGATTTAATTAGATAAACTTTACATGTGTCCCTGTATCTACCATAACTACCTTTTCTTAGACTCCTTTACTCGTAGCTTGTTTAGACTTTTAGATATAGTCTAGTAGCTTGTTTATTTGTAGAGTCTTTTCGGTAAACGCACAGAGTAGTTGAAATCTAATTCATTATTATCATAAAACACAATTTGAAATTGCGTTTTCAAAATACGTGATTTGGAATGCCATTTCGGACAGATTTTATGCGAATCCGAATTGCGTTTAACGCAATTCGGAATACCGTTTTCTCTTGGAATCCAAGCTCTCTTCCGTGAAACCATGGAAGAGGCCTTGGAAAAAACATGGAATGAGCCTATTTGGAAGCCATAAAACTTGACATTCCATGTTTTTTCCAAGCTTGGAATGACTTGGAATACACCATAAGACTTGCTCTAAGGCTAGGTTTGACAATATATGAAGAGTAGTCTCTATTCCGAAGTGAGTTAGGAAGTCCTATGACAGGACAAAAATAACCTTATGTGGGAGTAGAGACTATTTGACATCTAGCTAACCAAGTCGCTCCTGCTTAACATGATTCAAGCCTCTTTCCCTTTTCCAGTTCAACCCTTTTCCTTTTTCTAGTTTTAATTGGTTTCCTAGTTTATTTTGATTTTCTTTTTCTAGGTATTTTCTTTTTTAGTTACATAATGCTTTTAGGAAATAGTGAAGCTTACATAAGATGGCTTGTATTGTAGAATCCTACGTCCAACATTAAATTTTGATTTATGAAAGTTATTTTCTTAGTTATTATTTTCTAGTTTAGTTATTGCTTTTGTAATCTATTGATATCGCACTAGTTTTCATTATCTATTGGATCTTTGATCCAACTTATACGCTTCCTCTACTTTAAATAGTATCAAATCCTCGATTGTGAGCCTCCACTAACATGGCTGAGAAAAAGTTTGAAGAGATTTTAAGGGCGTACTGAAGAAAGATCTAGAAGCAGGTATGCTAGCATTGAAACTTGACCTTAAAAAATACTTAAAAGAAAAGATGGACAAAGGATTTGCAGATTTCAAAGAGTGGTTATCTTCTTCTAGCATAGTGCAAGAGGAATTTAAAAAAATTATCGGGGATAATTCTAAATTCCAACCTGAGCCAACCGTTCACTTGAAAACTTCTACTCCTCCTAGCTCCATTTTTCCTATTTTAACCCCCCAAGCTACTTCCCAACCTTCCCACAACCATGAAACCACCATCCTAAATAAAAAAATATTATCATCCATTATAAAATAATAATTATCTTCCTCCTAGCTCCAGAAGATCAACAAGTAGAGCTTGTTGATTTCAAGCTTTAGGGACCATCCTCCTCATGGTGGGATCATATTCAATTAGAAAAAGCGAACCAAGGATTCCGATAAGTTCAATCCTAGCCATCCATTGAACAATTATTACAGAAAAGATTTCTGCCCCCAGACTACATGCAAACCATGTTCATCATCTTGCAAAATTATGGCCAAGGTAACCGCTCGGTATAAGAGTGTAGATGGTGGGTTTTTGACAAGGTTAAAATAGTAAAACATTGCGTCTCTGACCCGGGTCTCAGATATTGAACTTCAGAATTCTACAGAGAATTTCAAGACGGAGGCTCAAGTATTTGTCTCCCTGTGTGTATGACTGAGCATGTCAGAATACTACATACATTATCAAACCTACTGAATGAACCAACATCCATCACTGTACAAAATCATCATAATAGCACTGGTGCTTTCCACAACTTCCCCAGATATTTTATGATTTTTACATAAAATCTTAACTGAATAGTGTTGACTTACTACAAATACCTATACAACTTTTTATAGAAATATATAACAAGTTAAATATGAGTTTACTTGACATAAATATTCATCATTAATCATTCAAGACGCAAGCAAATGGTCCAAAGACCTAAAAAAGGCGTTTTACACCAAGCTCGACAGGCGCAATTATGTGATGCCCTGCACAAAGTCACGATCTGGGAGCAATTGGTAATAAATGAAGGGGTGAGTTATATACCAAACTCTTCGTATGGATGTCTTCTACAACATATAAAAAAATCACTTCAATCGGACAAACGATCTAAGAGATATGATCAAAACACTCAACTATCTCATAGCTTAAAAGTTCCTGAATTCTTCCTGACTTTTACTGTTTCGTCTTTTTGGGGACCTAAATGACCTCAGAACTCAAAATATCCCGAGATGGAGGATAGATGGTTGTATGGGCATGAATTTTTTTGGTATATCATCGAAAACAGACTCCATATGAGAATTCTACAGTGTTTTCAGCGAAACCCTAAATCTGAATTTTCTAACGACGAAATTTCATAAGAAATCTCTTGTCCGTCCAAGTCCAAGGGGATGCCCCTTGCCGTGTCCGTCTTAGGAGAGATAAAGCTCATCTTGTTTAGTACAAGCTTTTCCATCTTAGTATCAAGTCTAAGCATGTGCATCTGCGTCTCAAACGATCAAAGTTAAAACCCTAATTAATACTTTCAAACCCTAATTTGAAAAGGGAAGATCTCCTGCCTTTCTTGTTACCCAGCGTGTGCGCCTTGCTAATATGTGCATTTTGCTTCTAAGGCAAAACTTGCACGTCTCTGATTAAAGACCAAGCGTGCACGTCTGGCTTCTTTTTCAAATTTGGACGTTTTACTCTTTTACCCTCAATGTGTGAGGCTTAGCACAAAGAGTAAAACGTGAGCTTCCTGCTTCTTGAAAAATTTGTTTTTTTCCTCTTTTGACCTCAACGTGTGAGGCTGAGCACCAAAGAGTAAAAACATGGACTCTTGCTTCTTGTCAAATTTGACATTTTACTCTTTTACCCTCAACGTGTGAGGCTTCGTACAAAGAGTAAAAGTGTGAGATTCTTGCCTTCTGGCTAAACCCTAGCGTGAATGTCTTAGCTCTTGCTTCAATTATGCGTTTCAACTATTTTACCCTAAACTTATGCTTCTTAGGTAACAAAGTAAAGCTTGTGTGTCTTTGACCCATAGGCAAGCTCACGTGTGTTTTGAGTCAATGGGAAAACTCGTGCATCTTAGTTAATCTTTCCAACTACAAGCCTTAACGTCAGCTTATTATGGTTTGATTCACATACAAATTTTAAAACCATAATTTGTTTATCAAAGGCCAGACTAGGTCTCATTCATAGTGTCGCCTTTCACACATATGTTTTTTATGTGAGGCCTCTCACACATATATTTTTATATGAGGCCTCTCACACATATATTTTCGTATATGACCTCACACATATTGTCTCATGCTCAGCATCATATACTTATTTTTACAAAATAAGAATGTCAATGCAAATTGACCTAGTTGAACATAATGTTCCTCATAAATAAAATAACTACATAGTTTATTTTATCTTCGTCTGTCAAGACTCATTAAGCTAGTCAAGCAAGACAAGTCTTTAATCAAAAGACTAAGTGAGTCTCATTCGATTTAATATTGTTAGTAGTACTCAATACTACAAAATTTACACAAGACATCAAATGTCAGAAATGGGGGGATACTCATTAGGGTTTTGGTCTGGTGGTCTACGACATGTGGTGCAGTAGTGCACCCACTAAAGAGAAATTCTGAAAAGTTCAATCAACAGTTGAGTAGAGGAGTGGTAAGTTGAGCAACCGTTCATTCAACCTCAATTGAAGTAGGAAGCAGCTTTCAACACCTTCTCCACCTTCTCCACTACTCAACCATCGACAGTTTCTTCCAGAGAAGAGGTCAAGTAGTTGCAATCGTTATGATATAAATAGATTTTCAATCTATTGAACAAGAACAAAACATGTATGAATTTCCAAATCGAACACAAAAGAACTCGATCACTCAATTGTTCATAGATATTCACACTAATTACATCCCACAGAGTATGCTACTCTGACCTCAACCTTTTTTCGCTACCCTCCCTAAGACCAACCCTTCTCCTTCTCATTTTGTGACTGAAGCAAGACTGGAACGACCATTGCTTGGTTTAGGCCAGGATTGTACAAATTGATCTCTCGAATCTAAACAAAGTAATTCAACATACAAATGTTTAAGAATTGACGAATTATCACCTTCTCACCCCACTTTTTCCTAAATTAGCCCTTAATTTTTTTTTCCCCACAAACAAAAAGGAAGCGGCTGAATTTTCTCGTTTGTTGTCTCGGAATCAGCTGAATGAGACGGTTGATCAAATAATTGGACGTTTATTAATGGTTTTGATTGGAGTATTCAAGAAAGGTTAACTACCCAAAAACATACTTCTCTTCATGCAATTATTACTAATGCTCTTGAAATTTAATCTTTTATGATTTCTCCACAACCATACCCAAAATCCTCATTCTCTAACCTTAGAAAACCTTTGTTTCAAAAGTTTTCTATGTACACTGCAACAACCTTTTTCATACCATTCTTATATTTTTCTTACCCGTACTACCACCCAATCATCTCATTCCCAAACCCTACCTACCACGCAGCTTCCACCACCTCAACCCCAACCTAGCAATGCCCGAACCAATAAATTAAATCCTCAAAACCGTTATGCATAACCAACTAAAAATAAGTGTTATAAGAGTAAACAACCAGGACACAAATCAAATAAATATAGGCGTGGGCGTACATTGATGACTGGGGAAGAAATTGTTAATATGTATGAGGAAGAAGTTGGAAATTATGTGAGAATCTTGAATCTGTTAATACATATAAAGGGGAAGGTGAATATGTCTTTTGTGTTATTTAAAATATATTATATATACCTCGTGTAGACTCTACAACTCGTAATCGTCTATTCTGTATTCAATGTCGTGTGCATGACAAGGTATGTGATATGATCATTAATAATGGTAGATGTCACTCATTTTTTTTCAAAATCGATGGATAATTTGTAATTATCTACTCTCCACACCCTAAACCATACTCTAATGATTGGGTTGATGATAACAACAAAAAGAACGTAGATTTTAAATGCATTATATCTTTCAAAATAGGGATATACAATGAGACAGTAATTTGTGATGTTGTGGATATTACTGCTTGCCACATATTGTTTGGTCGCCCATGGCTATATGATGTAGATGTCACTTATCATGGTAAGGGTAATACATATTCATTCATCTACAATGCTAAAATGGTCAAATTACAACCATCTTACGCGAAACCTAAGCCAAGTTTAGAACAAGAAGATACCACAATGTTGGTCTTGTCGGATATCATGGTTGATGTACAAGAACTAGGTAATTTATACGCTTTAATTGTACAACCTTCTAATCCCGACCCTCCTACATCTATTCCTACACAAGTGCAGTCCTTTTTAGATGATTTTGCATGTGTTTTACAACTTGATATGCCATATTCTCTGCCGCATTGTATTCAACACCAAATAGATCTCATGTATGATTCAAGTTTTCCTAAATTTTCCACTACCGTATGAACCCTATGGGACATGATATACTTTGAGGTCAAGTAGACGGACTGCTTCCAAAGATTTCATACAACGCAGTTTAAGCCCATGCGATGTTTCCGCTTTTTTTGTGCCTAAAAAGGATGAAACTTGGTGTATGTGTATTGATATATAGTACAAATATTAATAAGATCATAATATGTTATCGTTTCCCTATTCCAAGATTAAATGATATTCTTGACATACTCTCCGGTTCCAAGTTATTTTCTAAGATTGATCTTAAAAATGGGTATCATCAAATCATAATTCGACCTGTAGATGAATAAAAGACTGCATTTAAAACAAAAGATGGTCTCCTCGAATTGCTTGTATACCCTTTGGTTTGTATTATGCTCTGAGTCGTTCATGAGGCTAATGAATCAAGTCATATAACCTTTCATTGGTAATTTTGTTGTTGTTTATTTCGATGATATTCTTATCTATTCGAAATATGAAAACGAATATCGCTCTCACTTCTGGGCTAGTTTCAATGCTCTCGAGAGAAAGAGTAATTTATCAATCTCAAGAAATGCCACTTTTTCACTCCTAATATTTTGTTTTGGATCTATGTTGTTTCTGTCAACGGTATTCAAGTAAATGATTCAAAAATTATAGTTATTCGGGATTGGCCTACTCCGTAGACAACATCATAAGCTCGTAGTTTTTATGGATTATTTTTATTTTGCCGTAGATTTATAAGAGATTCCGGATCTATCACAGCTCCTATTACTGAAAGTTGGAAGGATAAACATTTCTTATGGACCGTCGAAGCCGAATTCAACTTTTAATTGCTAAAACAAAATATTACTTATGCTCTTATCCTTCCACTACCCGATTTTGACAAGATTTTCGAGGTACACTCTGATGCTTCCATGTTAGGAGTTGGAATAATACCCCGATTCGGCAGGTAGGGTTCGCCGAGCGGAATATAAGTAATGGTTTGTCATTTTCTAACACCGAGGCCTTTTCAGCACAGTTGGCTCCAGAGTTGGCAGAAAGTGATGCGTGTCGTAAGTGCAACAAATTAATCAATATATTTCCCACTAATTAACTAGTAATATAGCGGTAGTAAGGATCGTTCCCACTTAGAGATGTGTCACTGAGATGTTATTTAGACTAGAAAAACTATAATAAAAGTGAATAGTAAGGGGTATTGGTTGTTTAAGGAAATTAAAAGAATAACAATAAGAAGAAAATATAATTAGGGAGTCCTTTGTCGTTATCAAACATTAACTCAAATAGTATACTTATCTATGTTTCATTAGAATCATTCATCATCAACCGTAGAATAGCATCCAGATCAGTGTTATCCTCAAAACTTCTTTTATCACTCGATACGGAAGCTCTCGACTACCAAATTTTATTCATCCAGATCACCAAGTAGTAGATCACTCAAGGTGTAACCCAATCAAATGATTTAAGCTTTGTGAATTTAGGTTGATCCTAGTAGTTAAACAATTAGATCAAGGTCCACTTGATGGTGTTGTCTTTACTCGCAATTGCTCCACAGAATCCCTCTGCAAGGTCTCGTGATTTCTACTTGTGTACAAGTTGATGGATGATTACTTATCTCATAACTCAATAGTAGCATTACACTGACCAATAGATTAATACAATTGTACACTTGAACAATCTAGAATTCAATCATAAGCCCTAAATATAGTGAAAACAAATGATAATGATTAAAACTCTGAATAAACTTGTATAACTAATAAAGCTTCATGTCTAAAACATTTATTCATCCTTAATCAACAAAAGAATTAGCTACTCATAATATAAAGAAGAATGGTTTCCCCCTAAAGGGGTAAACCCTAGGTTTTTAATGTAAAAGTTGTGATATGATGTAGAGTATTTGAGATTACTTAAAAGATGTCTTGTTTGAGCCTTAAATGTCTTCTTTTATAACCTTCAATGCTTGGCCCTCAAGTATCCTAGTCGGTTAGGAAACCCTTTCCTAAAATAACTCATATCCTAAGTAGGAAATAGTTGAGCAAGGTTTGCAAACCCTTTTAGTTCACGAATTCAGATGGGTACGGTTTGCAAACCTCTACGGTCTGTGAGTTAAATCTTCAATATTATCTTGTTTTGCTCATAACTTCTTCGTCTGATGTCAGAATGACCTCATTCTTTCTGCGTTCTTTTTGTCTTTCAATTTCTTCAAGATGATGATAAAAAACTCGGTATTTGAACTAGTTGAACTTGGTCTTTGGTACGTCTCATGTTCTTGAGCATCTCTACTCCTTTTCGTTGCACTTCTTACACTTCTCTTTGACTTGGACACTTAGATGCTTGGAGTACTTCATCTCTTAGCACTTTTATAGACATCTTCACTCCTATTGGGATGATTCACCTAATAGAAACAAATAAAATAAACAAGAGTAATAAAAAGTAATTATATGCAAGAATTATAGCAAATACTAGTATGGATTTGACACTAAAAACATGTAAATTATGCACTTATCAAAAGCTCTGCATTTAAGCGTGATCGGGCGAGAGTAATCTAGGGATGGGTGACCTCCCGGGAAGCTGTTGCTGGATGACCACAACGGTGCCCGTTAAAAACCCCACACTGCCGGATGAGCGCAGTGGTTAAATGAGGACAATATCGGTAGAGGGTCGGATCATTACAAATGGTATCAGAGCCGACAACAGATCACCTGCTGAGGATAAGATAGTACGCTGGACGGGATGTGCCGGGTACTAGTCTCATGAGTGGGAGGAAACGTTAGAGATCTGGGCTTGAATGTATTCTGGAGCCGAGGACGACTCCAATTTAAGGTGGTGGTATTGTAATACCCCGATTCGACAGGGAGGGTTCGTCGAGTGGAATATAGGTAATGGTTTGTCCTTTCCTGACACCGAGGTTTTTTCAACACAATTGGCTTTAGAGTTGGCAAAAAACTTTACAGTTAAGCGTGCTCGGGTGGGAGTAATCCAGGGATGGGTGACCTCCCGGGAAGCTGATGCTAGATGACCACGGTGCCCGTTATAAACCTCACATTGCTAGATAACCGTAGTGGCTAAGTGAGGACAATATCGGTAGAGGTTCGAGTCATTACAAATGGTATCAGAGCCGACAACGGGTCACCTGCCGAGGGTGAGAGAGTTCGCTAGACGGGATGTGCTAGGTACTGGGCTCATAATTGGGAGGGAACGTCGGAGATCTGGGATTGTAAATATATTCAGGAGCCGAGGACGTCTCCAATTTAAGATGGTGGTATTATAATACTCTGATTCAGCAGTTAGGGTTCGCCGAGTAGAATATATGTAACGGTTTGTCCTTTCCTAACACCGAGGCCTTTTCACCACAGTTGGCTCTAAAGTTGGCAAAAAGCTCTGCAGTTAAGCGTGCTCGGGCGGGAGTAATCCAGAGATAGGTGACCTCCTAGGAAGCTACTGCTGGATGACCGCAACGACTCCCGTTAAAAACCTCACACTGCCGGATGGGCGCAATGGCTAAGTGAGGACAGTGTCGGTGGAGGATCAGTTCATTACAAAATTGAAATACCACACTTCGGTTGGTAGGGTTCACCGAATGGATAATGAATCTTATATGACCACACATATTACGTATCACCCGATTTAATATACACGTGTTAGACCCAACGAGGCTACACGTGAGGGGGCATGTTGAGATTAGTCCCACATTGCATGTTTGAAAGTTGGAATTTAGGTTTTGTGGGTATACCTCTTGTAAACCCTCATGAGACTATAACTCGTCCACTAGGGACACTTAGGGGTTTAAAGGATTGTTATACATTCTAAGTGTAACTGTATCCTCGAAGAAAGGGAGTTGTTGTATTTTAGTTTAGTTTAGATAGTAGTTTGCTCGAGGACTAGCAAAAGGCAAGTGTGGGGGAATTTGATAGGTGCATTATTTGCATTAGTTTGATACTTTAATTCATTGCTTTTTTGTTAGTTTTCATATCATTATGCTTTGATTTTGTTATTCTATGAGTTTCTTAGGAGTTTTGAAGTGTATTCAACCAAAGAAGAACAAAGGAGTTCATTACAACATGAAATAAACAAGGAAGTCAAGTTCTACAAATAGAGAAGGGACAAAGACCAAATTCAACTCATTCAAATTCAAGAGTTCTTAATACAATATTTAAGAGAACGAGAATACAAACTGAACGCAAAAAGAATGAGGTCATTCCGAGTTCGGACGAAGAAGTTATGGACAAACAACCGAAGCAAGAAAAAAGACATCTACAACATTCCAGTCCGCACGGTTCCCAACTATGCCGACTGGAACACTTTTTTGGACAAAAAACTTGGATTTTAAAGCCCTGGAGTCGGCATGGTTTACTGGGAATCGACCATGCCGACTGGAGCAAGTTTTGGGACAGAGAATTGGAGATATTTTGGTCCTAAAGTCGGCATTGCTCATGGGAATCGACCATGCCGACTGTGGCTAACCTACAGGGTCCGTTTTGACGTGTTTTTGACTTCCAATCAAGGAAACTTAGTTCCAATGGGATTTTAAACCCTATAAGGATAGGATACTTGAGGCCAAGCATTGAAGGCTATAAAAAAGGACATCTAAGGCTCAAAGGATATATATCTAGATCTCTACACAATATTCTACCTCTCATATCACATCTTACACATCAAAAACCTAGGGTTTTCCCCTTAGGGGGAAACCATTATTCTTCTTTGTATATTTTCCAAGGGTTTTATTAAACCTATGTAGTTGGAAGTCTTAAACATGTGAATCAATTTGGATGATTATTATTGGTATTCAAGATCTATTTTTATCGTTCATGTTCTACTTTTAATATCACCATGTATGATTGGAGGTGTGTTTATTGAGGATGCATACGAAGTGAACACATATTCATATCTAAATCTAAACCAGGGTTTGGAGATACGGAATAGTCGATAGACCTGGTTACAAGTAGCATAGTATGATTACTGATTGCATTCAAAACCTTCGTGTGATTGCATGTAGAATCTTGACCATTGTTAAGTAGAATAATCGTAGTATTTCTATTGCATTGATTAGCCCCATTCAAAGAACTTAACGCTCTTGGAGGATTAAACTTGATAGCACGTCGCGTGGGTTGTTTGCTGAGTAGTATTCACATATTCATCGTTATGGTATATGATGACATAAGGAATTTACCGGAGTATGCTCTCGATGGGGTGATCTAGGACTATTGGTATGAAGAGAGAACATATGTTGATTCTAATCAATTGAAGATCATGATTGGCGATTGAAGATGAAATCCCTAACCATTATTTTCTTACCTTAATATTAATCTTTATTTATTTTATTTCTATTTTGTTAGTTTACTTAGTTTAATTCATTACAATCCCCCCTTGGTTACATAAGAAATCAAAGACAAATAACAATTCAAAGCTCCTCGTGGGAACGATCCTTACTACCGTTATTTTACTTATTAATATTAGTGGGAAATATCTTTATTAATTTCTGCGCAAACGACACGCATCACTTAGTCTAAACCACAACACATGTGTGTCTTACTATAAGCAAAAATCATGTGCGTCTTAGTACTAGCACAAAACTTGTGTGTCTTAGTCATAGCTATAAATCATGTGTGTTTTAGTCTGAATATATATCTTGACTGTCTTGGTTAAGACATGGACCTCGCCCGTCTTAGTTTGAGACACAAGACTAATACGGCTTAGGAAAACATAAAACTTGTGCGTCTTAGTCTCAAGCACATTACTTGTGTGTCTTAGTCTTACCACGAATCTCGTGCGTCTTAGTCAAGCTCAATACTAATGCGTCTCAGTCAAGCTCAATACTAATGCGTCTTAGTCAAGCTCAATACTAATGCGTCTTAGTGACAGCTTCAAAACCTATGCATCTCAGTATTGATACAATACTAATGCGTCTTACTCCATTAGTACAAGACTAATGTGTCTTAGCATTAATCCTATACTCGTGTGTCTTAGCATAGCTCCAAGACTAATGTGTTTTAGTCTTGTCAAGTTCAACACTAATGCGTATTAGTACAAAAGGGAAATATTATGCGTATTAGTATTAATCCTAATGACTTAGGTGGATTAGTATGAATCCTAATGACTAAGGAGGCTTAGTATTAATCCTAAAACTAAGACGGCTTAGTATTAATCCTAAATTAAGGTGACTTAGTATTAATCCTAAACTAAGGCAGCTTAGTATAGTCCAAACACTAATGCATTTTTAGTACATAAACCTAATCCGACTTAGGAATTAGCCTAATGTGCAACCACCTTTTCCTATTTGGGTTTTCTTCACATATACAAGCTTTAAAACCCTAATTTGTTTATCAAAGGCCATACTAGGCCTCACTCATATATGTGGCCTCTCACACATATATTTTCATGCTCAGCAGCGTACACTTATTTCTACAAAATAACCATGTTAATGCAAATTGACCAAGTTAAACATATTGTTCCTTATAAATAAAATAAATACATATTTTATTAATTTGATCTTGTTAGACTAATCAGGATAGTCAAGCAAGACAAGTATTTAGTCAAGCAAGACTAAGTGTAGATGGTGAGTTTTTGACAAGGGATAAAATTATAAAATTGCCCTCTGCCTAGCAGCAGGAAAATAGAAGCATATACGCATATTTATGCGCATACTTCTAGCTTTATATCAAAACAAGGACAAAAATATTGTATCTCTACTGAAATTCCGTAGGCAAATTAAGAATACAGTCTCTACAAATAACTACAGGTATTCTAAACTGATATTGTAGCCTCTCAAATATTCACAATATTTATGCCATATCGAACTAATCTCAAGTCGCATAAATTCCACAGCTGAATTCCTTGAACTTGTCTCGAATGCGCATCGATGTTCCACTAACATTTATCAATTCTGAAAATAACTAATGCCTGATCTTTGAGAACGCATTCCAGCTTAATATCTTCTTGCAAAGAGCGCATTATAATCCTCCGTCCTGACTTTACAAAAATATGCCACTTTAGCATTATACTCAAGTACGTGCCATAAATTACGCGCCACATTCAAAGAGAAATGCCTTTAAAGGAGCACGTTGTGCCTTAGCACTAGGCCAACCCTAGCCTCTCTGCGCTAGCACCTGGTTAGCACTAGCTCATCAGGTTGCGTCCCCAAGGGACACGCCAAAACACTTTGCGCTAGATAAAGCACCAATAATATCCAAACTTATGTCGCGCCCTCAAGGGATGCGCCACACTATTGTAGTGCTAACTCATAGCACAACGCTAACCTAGGTCACGTCCTCAAGGGATGTGCAGTCCTCAAGTACTAAAGCATTAGCGCTAACCTAGGTCGCGTCCTCAAGGGACAAGTCGTACTCAAGAGCTAACCTAGGTCGCGTCCTCAAGGAATGCGTTATACTCAAGCGCCAAAGCGCCAGCCTTATTTAGGCCGCGTCTCAAGGGACGTGCCATGATTTACGCTAAGTGCTAGCCTTATTTTAGGCCGCATCCCCAATAGATGCAACATATTTTGTGCTGGCTCAAAATCTAGCACTAGCCATATCTAGGCTGCATTCCCAAGGGAATTACCACACTTTTTCTCATGCGCTGGCCTAATGATGTGGTTTTGTAGATGGTGGTAAGAATGGGTTTCAAACTCTCGAACTTGTGAAGATTGATTTTAGATTTAAAAACTGATTTTAAACTAGAAAATATATACAAAATATGAAAGTAATATTCACAAATACTGAGGTTATGGATTTCACCATTAACCAATTTAAAGTGATTCAATCTAATCAATATTCATACAATTCTTTACGTTTAAAGTGATTCTAATATGTTGCAAAAGTAGATTTTCAAAGTAACAATTGTAAATCGAAAGTATAAAACATCAAAAACCCTAGGCTAAGCATGCTCTATCAAAAGAAATCACAACTGCTTAATAAAAATCCTTAAATCAATTTTTAATCAAAGCAAATAATAATAAAGGAAATTACAAAAATCAATTAAAATAAAAATATACCACTTTTCTTGGAACAATGGCTTCCTCCGTCGCCTCAGCAAAGGGGTTTAGCTCCTCATATTCATCACTTGCTCAAAATAGTGATTCATGGCTCAAAGTGTTTACAAATGATGAAAAAGAGTGAAAATAATGAAAACAGGAAATTCACAATGATTGTTAGGTGTTGCGAACTCACTGTTACAGAGGGAAAATTGTTTCACTGAAGATAAACGTTGCAAAGTGAAGATAAATGTTGCTTAATTTAAAGATTTAGCAACGGTTTCTTCAACCTTTTCTTCACGGTTTCTTCATATTCTTCATCACGAGCAAAATTTTTCTGGATTTTGATTTCTTTGTTTCTGGCAGAGCAAGCCCCCTCCTAGAACACCCTTGACTTCTCTATTTATAATGAAAAAACAATCCACCCTCAAATCTCTTCCAAATCTTCAATCGAATCTTTTTTTTAATGAGAAAATATTCTCGGGTATTTTATCATCTCTCGATCCTGATTTCTTTCTCTTTCACGTAAAACTCGATTCTTTTCCTTTCTTTACTCGCAACAATACTTGCTGATTCTGTTAGGAGATAAATTCTTCCTTAATGCATAGAAAATTCTCTTCAGACCCGAGAATAATATGTCCCCCTTTATTTCGAGAAACAATAACTAACATGATATTCTTTTGTTGATTCTGATTTATCCAAAGCATGTAAGAATCATATTAGTAAGGTAAGAGTATAATCTCTCCTTAACTACAAAATACCCCAAAACCACATTGTGTAATTCATTACAGATCGAGAGAATATTTTCTCGCTAAATTTTATGATTTGAATTAAAAGAGAGGGTGTCTTTATCAATCGAGGTGGGTGCCTTTATCAATTAGGAGGGGTGTCCTTATCCAAAATGAGGGTGTCTTGAACACTTTTTAAGCCAATTTTTTCGTAAATGCTTATTTCCCATAAATACCCACACACACATAAAATAATACAATTAGTACACAATCGTGCACTATCAATATAAATAATTGAGACAAATTAGACTAAAAAATGTATCTATCAAATACCCTCAAACTTATTGATAGGATTTTAGATTACCCTATATATGATAACCGCAATCGCACGGTGTCTACAATGCAGACAACGACAAGTACGGGTCGAACCCACATGGAGCATGGACAATATTGCAATCAATATTCTTAATAAACTAATCAAAAATAATATCTTTTGGATTTTTTTAGAAATTCTAATGAACAAGAAAATACTAAAATAAACTAGCTAAAATATACAATGTGACCAAGTAGAGAGGGCACTAGGGTTTTCGGTTTTCGCCAATTTGATATATAAAACTCACATCTAATCTCCAAAATTATCGTTCCACCACTGTAATTTCCTTCGCTTCCAAGTTGACATTTCTAAAGAATTGCTTATCAATCGACAATTATATCCCATCTAATGTTACTAAGCATGGCATATCAATTTAAAATCATAAACAATCAGTAGAACTATCTAACCCATATATAGTTTCAAAGAATCAAATATCTAATTGATTGCATACACCGTCTAAGAATCTAATCCAAGCACGACATTTCAAACGGGAATCATATATGATCAAATCTACTATTTATTCAATAATTAATCAATCTAACAATGAAGATAAATTACTAAACATTTAAACCATTTATTTATAAATTTTCCATAATCAAAATTGGTTTCTACCCAAAACCCTAGTCACAAAATTAGCAAGACATAGGGATGGATTTCTTAAAATCCATAAAAATAATTAACATGAATAGAGTGAAAGAATTAAACCCAAATACAGTTTCCAATCCAGAGGAACATAATTCTTCTAAGACTTTTCTCCCAATCACCGTACAGTACTTTCAATCCGTCTTCCTCCAACACTGTCGCCTGTCTGCTTCCTGAAAGCCTAAAAAGAAAACTCCCAGAAAGTCTCTTGACCACCTTCAACACTTCACGTCACTATCCCCTACTTATTCTTCTCTCTTCCTAGGTATGACCTAGCTCCCCCTACTTCCTCTTCCTAGGTTTAGCTATTCCTTCCTTCTCCGCTTCTTCCTGTCTCCCCCTCTTTACCAAAGAAAACCTATAAGCTAAAAAGAAACCTAAAAAGAGAACTCCCTCAGCAGTCGCTTTCTTCTCTTTTATACTAGCCTTTTTACTTCACCTCTCTCCCAGTTCCATCAGCCAACACCCAATGTCAACACTTCCAACTCACGTGTCTTTTCTAGCTGTACCGACTCAAAAGAAAACTTAGGATTAAAGATACTCCGTACTTCTTTGCCTTAGCCTACACCTATCCTCTCCCTAGCCTACTCACGTTCGCCTAGCTCTTTCTTCATTTTTGACCCAACAACCAACTCCAATTCATTCATGCCACAACACTAAAAGTACAATCTGACACCTTCTTTTTTTCTTTGCCTTCTCACCTCCTAGTGCCCACGTGAACTACTTTCTAGATTAGGTATTTCTTCCTTTGCTTATTACCTATACGGTAACACACTTCTTCTAGGTCTTCTCTCCTTCCATACTCTCTTGTGAAGTCCAGGCTTTTCACCTTTCACTTTTCTTTCACGTGACACACTTAGTCAAACCCATACTTCTTCCCTTTATTCTTTCTTTAACCCTCTCTCTTTAAATACGACTGGTGTTAGACCTTGTCTAACCTTGATGCTCTCTCCTGTTCTGTACCAGAAAACTAAAAGAAGTCTTTTCAACTTCTCTTATTTGTCCTGGCCAACGTAATTGGCTCACTCACTTCACGTCCAGACTTTTACTGAAACCAACCGTCGCACTTTGCTTCCAACGCTTCAACATAAAGACAAGTCTTTATTCATTCCGTTTGGCTGTATTAAGTTTTCATTGGTAATGACCAATGTAACACATGAGTGTTGTGCAACAGACTAACAACCACTCTGGTATTTATGCCCATTCAGCTATATTTATTCGCAACTTCGGATTTTATGAGAACCACCTATTAAATCAATACAATGGTAAATTTAGTACAATAACAATGACTGAAAATATGAATAAGGTAGTAAAAATATATAGATTAAGTGCCTATGAAATACCCCCAAACCTATATTTTGCTAGTCCTCGAGAAAAATTAATCTAAAAATAAAATAAAATAAAATCCTAACTCACTTTTGCAGGAATCCCGACTACATTTAGCATATGTAATAAGCCTTTAAACCCCTAAGTGGCCTTAGCTGACGAGTTTTGTCTCGTGAGGGTTTACAAGAGGTTTACCCACAAAACCTGTACTCCAAATTTCTAGCTACCTGTGAACGATTTAGGATAGACATTAAACAAGCTATTTAGTTGGCGTACTAATTTCTTCGACTATAAGAATTATTACCCTGTATGAATCCAATTGTTGTACACGAGTTTGCACTCAGCGTACTAAAATTCATATAAGAATGCAAAACTCTACTCAAATAATCATTGAACATCCAAAATTGGATATAATTCACATTGCTCATAATCAATCAAATTCAAACACAGTGATAGATTACAAAATGGATATAGAAGTGATGAATGGTGCATATGTTGACTAAGGTGACCGGTGTTTCCCAAAATATTAGTATAAAGTCCGGCTCATATGCTCCTATTTTTATTATTATTTATATACATAATTTTTTTTATGACTACATGATTAGATCTTTTGAATCTAAGCGCATGCTCCTTTTCAGCAGATTACATGATAGTTCCCATGGATCCTGCATTCCACGCTTGCTTAGGCGACGGAGACAGGGAAAACACACACATATTGTTATCAAAGTGTCATTTTTTTTTTGACAAAATTAAAATTCTAAAACATCCGAGCTACGACCTTATGTCAATACTAGGGCCCCACCAAATCACTTAAAGAAACATAAAATTGCAAAAATAAAAATAGAAAGTGATATGGTTATGATGATTCGAGATATGCTTGTTCAATGATTATCATGTTATTTCTAACAACTGAGTGCATTCAGATATGAATAGACCATTTAGCTGGGCACACCAATTCCTATAGATAAGAGCTATGTTTCCATCTACCTAGAATAGTTAGTGTCATCCTGAATAATTCAAAAGTTTCTAAATTTCAGAGTTTCTTATTGGGATCAATTTTCGGAAACTCTACCCCCAAACCTAAATTTAACATTGTCCTCAATGTTTCAAACCGTGCAACCAAAATATTATGCAATAAATATAAATAAGAGAAACAAATGTAAATCAAAGAGAAGGGATTCAAACGTCTCACCTGATTGACGCAAGAAAAACAATATTCTCTGTAAAACATATCAAACGATAGTAATAACAAAGAACACCAAAAATAAAAATAAACAAAAATCCTAAAAAAAAAATAAAAATCTACCTACTGGATATGTACAGAAAGAATCCCATACACTAATAACCTGAAAATTTGGGGATCAACCCAAAATACAATATATACAAATGACGGTTTCACACTTATATTATGGCAACACGGTGACACTGAAACTCTCAAAAATAAGAGATTACCCCCAAACCAAGTTTTTACTACACTTGGAAGTGCGTAAAGAACATAATATGGGGATAAAATTGGGATTGGGGAAATATCAATCGGTTCGTGCACAGTGTTAAGAATAAGCAAGTCTTCTGGGTATTTGGATGCAAAATGATCCAACAAAACTTGAGAAGCACACAATTCTAACCCTAAATTAGGTAATTTTTGGAAGTCTAAGGGTCTAGAAACAACCTCTAAGTCGGGTGAATGATCTTGTGAGATGGATTCATCTAAGGAATTAGGAAAATCATCTACACAATCATCCACAAGGTTATCAATATATTCTGTATGGAACTGAGAGTCACTACAAGACTGATCATCATCATCCGCAAATAATCTCTGGCATGCCAGAACTCTCAATCTTTGTTCCAAACTAAGCGGTATGTGTTTATAATACTTCTCATATATCATTAGAGGTGATTCTTCACTTACCTCAGGTGAAGCAAGAACTTCATTATGCCGTGACCGATTTATATATTCCCTCAGTGTCATCTTAGATGACGTCTCCTGCATAAGAGTCATCTCCTGCAAAAGATTAATCATCCTCGGAAAAATACCTGAAAAGAGATACTAAAACACAAAACAAGTCAAATAGAACTAAAAATCCTAAAAGAAAAATAAAAACATGTACAAAAAGAAAAATAAATAAAATAAAAACCTAAACTTGATTAGAAAATATAAAATATTAATTACAATATTCCACAACCGCTCCCCAGCAGCGGCGCCAACAATTGATAGGATTTTAGATTACCCTATATATGATAACCGCAATCGCACGGTGTCTACAATGCAGACAACGACAAGTACGGGTCGAACCCATAGGGAGCGGGGACAATACTGCAATCAATATTCTTAATAAACTAATTAGAAATAATATCTTTTGGATTTTTTAAAAATTCTAATGAACAAGAAAATACTAAAATAAACTAGCTAAATTATACAGTACGACCAAGTAGAGAGGGCACTAGGGTTTTCGGTTTTCGCCAATTTGATATATAGAAATCACATCTAATCTCCAAAATTATCGTTTCACCATTGTAATTTCCTTCGCTTCCAAGTGACATTTCTAAAGAATTGCTTATCAATCGAAAATTATATCCCATCTAATGTTACTAAGCATGGCATATCAATTTAAAAGCATAAACAATAAGTAGAACTATCTAACCCATATATAGTTTCAAAGAATCAAATATCTAATTGATTGCATACACCGTCTAAGAATCTAATCCAAGCACGACATTTCAAACGGAAAGCATATATGATCAAATCTACTATTTATGCAATAATTAATCAATCTAACAATGAAAATAAATTACTAAATATTTAAACCATTTTTTTATAAATTTTCCATAATCAAATTTGGTTTCTACCCAAAACCCTAGTCACAAAATTAGCAAGACATAGGGATGGATTTCTTTAAATCCATAAAAATAATTAACAGGACTAGAGTGAAAGAATTAAACCCAAATACAGTTTCCAATCCAGAGGAAGAGAATTCTTCTAAGACTTTTCTCCCAATCACCGTACAGTACTTTCAATCCGTCTTCCTCCAACACTGTCGCATGTCCGCCTCCTGAAAGCCTAAAAAGAAAACTCCCAGAAAGTCTCCTGACCACCTTCAACACTTCACGTCACTATCCCCTACTTCCTCTTCTCTCTCCCTAGGTATGACCTAGCTCCCCCTACTTCCTTTTCCTAGGTCTAGCTATTCCTTCCTTCTCCGCCTCTTCCTGTCTTCCCCTCTTTACCAAAGAAAACCTAGAAGCTAAAAAGAAACATAAAAAGAGAACTCCCTCACTAGTCGCTTTCTTCTCTTTTATACTAGCCTTTTTACTTCACCTCTCTCCCACGTTCCATCATCCAACACCCAATGTCAACACTTCCAACTCACGTGTCTTTTCTAGCTGTACCGACTCAAAAGAAAACTTAGAATTAAAGCTACTTCGTACTTCTTTGCCTTAGCCTACACATATCCTCTCCCTAGCCTACTCACGTCCGCCTAGCTCTTTCTTCATTTTTGACCCAACATCCAACTCCAATTCATTCACGCCACAACACTAAAATTACAATCTGACACCTTCTTTTTTCCTTTCCTTCTCACGTCCTAGTGCCCACGTGAACTACTTCCTAGACTAGGTATTTCTTCCTTTGCTTTTTACCTATACGGTAACACACTTCTTCTAGGTCTTCTCTCCTTCCGTACTCTCTTGTGAAGTCTAGCCATTTCACCTTTCACTTTTCTTTCACATGACACACCTAGTCAAACCCATACTTCTTCCCTTTATTCTTTCTTTAACCCTCTCTTTTTAAATACGGCTGGTGTTATACCTTGTCTAACCTTGTTGCTCTCTCCTGTTCTGTACCAGAAAACTAAAAGAAGTCTTTTCAACTTTTTTATTTGTCCTGGCCAACGTAATTGGCTCACTCACTTCACGTCCAGACTTTTACTTAAACCAACCGTCCCACTTTGCTTCCAACGCATCAACATAGAGACAAGTCTTTATTTATTCTGTTCCGGCTGTATTAAGTTTTCATTGGTGATAACCATTATAACACATGAGTGTTGTGCAACAGACTAGCAACCACTCTAGTATTTATGCCCATTTAGCTATATTTATTCGCGACTTCGGATTTTATGCGAACCACCTATTAAAGCAATAAAATGGTAAATTTAGTACAATAACAATGACTAGAAAATATGAATAAGGTAGTTAAAATATATAGATTAAGTGCCTATCACTTATTAATTGCTAGTACTCGAGCAAATATGATCTAGAAAATAAAAATCCCAACTCACTGTCGCAGGCATCGCGATTGCACTTAGCGTGTGCAACAAGTCTTTGAACCCCTAAGTGGCCTTAGCGGACGAGTTTTGTCTCGTGAGGGTTTACAAGAGATATACACACAAAACCTTTTACTCCAACTTCTAGTTACCTGTGAACGATTGGGGATAAACACTAAACATGCTATTTAGTTGGCTACTAGATTCTTCGGCTATGGGGATCATTACCCTATATGAGTCCAATTGTTGTACACGAGTTTTCACTCAGCATACTGAAATTTTTATATAAAAAAACACATCTCTACTTAGATAGTCGTTCAACCATAATACTCAGAATCTATCAAAGTACAATCACATGAAAAGATTTAGAAGATGGATATAGACAGAATGAAGTTTGCTCGTGTTGACTAAGGTGAACGATGTTTCCCATATCTGTCTGAAGGTCACTGCCAGGATGAATCCTAATGGATTGAGATATGCTCCCACTGGTCTTAATCCTTACACTAGTATCGACTCAGCTGGTATATATAAGGGCCCTAGCGGTCGAACAATTATCTTTATTAAATATACTGACAACATGATTGGATCCATTTGCATCCAAGCGCATGCTCCTTATTAGAATATTACATGATAGTTCTCATGGATCCCGTGTTCCATGTTGCTTAGGCGATGGGGACAGGGAGAACACACACATATTGCTATAAAAGTGTCAATAGTCGTTTATTTTATTTTATTTATTTTATTTATTTATTTTAAATATTGGTCTAAATAATACAATAATGGCGTTTGATCTCAAACAGTCTACTTCATCCTGGTGGTCATAACAATTCGATATTGGTGCCCCAAAGTTATTAATTGCTAGTCCTCGAGCAAATATAATCTAGAAAATAAAAATCCTAACTCAGTGTCGCAGGCATCACGATTGCACTTAACGTGTGCAACAAGCCTTTGAACCCCTAAGTGGCCTTAGCAGACGAATTTTGTCTCATGAGGGTTTACAAGAGATATACCCACAAAACCTTTTACTCCAACTTCTAGTTACCTGTGAACGATTGAGGATAGAAACTAAACATGCTATTTAGTTGGATACTAAATTCTTCAGCTATGGGAATCACTACCCTATATGAGTCCAATTGTTGTACACGAGTTTTCGCTCAGCATACTAAAATTTCTATATAAGAAAATACAACTCTACTTAGACAGTCGTTCAACCACGATACTCAAAATCTATCAAAGTATAATCACATGAAAAGATTTAGAAGATGGATATAAACAAAATGAAGTTTGCGCGTGTTGACTAAGGTGAACGGTGTTTCCCATATCTGTCTGAAGGTCACTTCCAGGATGAATCCTAATGGATTGAGATACGCTCCCACTGGTCTTAATCCTTATACTAATATCGACTCAGCTGGTATATACAAGGGCCCTAGCGGTCGAACAATTATCTTTATTAAATATACTGACAACATGATTGGATCAATTTGAATCCAAGCTCATGCTCCTTATTAGCATCTTAAATGATAGTTCTCATGGATCCCGTGTTCCACGCTTTCTTAGGCGACGGGCACAGGGAGAACACACACATATTGCTATCAAAGTGTCAATACTCGTTTATTTTTATTTTATTTATTTATTTTTTAATATTGGTCTAAATAATACAATAATGAGGCTTGATCTCAAACACTCTACTTCATCCTGGCGGTGATAACAATTCGATACTAGTGCCCTACCAAATTATTTAGGGAAACATAAAAAATTGTAAAAATAAAAACAGAAAGTGATATGGTCGAGATAGGCTTCGAGATATGGTGACAACTATTATGTTATTTCTAACACCTGAGCTAGACATCCTTTTATGAATGTACCATTTAGATAGACACACCAATTCTAAGTTTCCATCTACCTAGAATGATTAGTGTCATCCTGAATTGTTCACAAGTTTCTAGACTTTGGAGTTTCGTATTTCACTAAAAGTTTCTCCTACCCCCAAACTTAAATCTAACATTGTCCTCAATGTTCTAAACATGAATTTTTAAAAAAATGAACAAGGAGAAACTATTACCAATTGAATGAAAGGAGTTAAGGAAAGATATTATCGTATCGCATGCGCATGAGTTACCTACGAAGAAGTTCTAAGTTTAAAGTCTTCATCCAGACTAAGAAAGAATTAGTCACCTCATAAAATCATATGGCAATAGTCAGAATAATTCTGGGTCATCTGAATAAAATAATGTTATCCAAAATAAAAGGAAATTGCAGCAGAAAGTGAACAAACCGAGCACACTCTTATCTAGTTTTCTGTTTAAGACAACTACATCTAGCTGTGATTCAGGTTCAGGCTCTATAAAAGGGTCTAGATAAAATATTTTCATAGGCTGGATTTCCTCATTGGCAGGATCAGGAGAGTCAGGTTGTAGAGTCTGGAAAAACTCAACTAATAAATTTAAGGCACATAATAATAACCTGAATAATTATGGATCCTCAAAGTCAATCAGATTTGACTCACACAGTTGACTACTATGAAAATGGTGGTCCTTCTTAAGCAAATGTGTTGATTCTAATCTTCTAAAGTAATTAGGCTTAGTCTCAAAACTTAATAACTGACACATTTGAAATTCAAACGTTCCCACAATTGGAAGAATTTTTTTTTGTGGGAAAACAAATTCAATCTTGGTATTATTTTCTAGGTGAACCACATCGACCCGAGGATGGGTTTCTAACAACTGAACTCTTTTTGGACATCAACAGGCTCATGGAATCTAGTTTGAAGATGATCTTGAAAACTGGTAGAGGTGCAAATGTCAATCCCCAAGTGAGGGACTTTAAGAAGGGATACTTTACAATCAAAAGATCATCGGTACCCCCAAAC
This sequence comes from Papaver californicum, assembly GCA_023531435.1. Lineage (NCBI taxonomy): Eukaryota > Viridiplantae > Streptophyta > Magnoliopsida > Ranunculales > Papaveraceae > Papaver > Papaver californicum. The sequence continues at coordinate 1,716,836 of JAJJMC010012356.1, read as the reverse complement.
TTAGGGTGGACATTACTCTCATATGGACTAAAAACTGTTGGTTGGATTCTTGGGTCCTTAAGGTCAAAACTACACTCATCTTCCTCTATAGATGAAATAAGGTAGACTTATAAACTGGTAGAAGTTCAAACTTAGCTTTCCATATATTATAAGTGTCCATCAAAGGAGCAGAATCTAACAAAGTATTCACCTCATTAATAACACTATCATCGTCAACATCAAACCCAAAGTGGGCTAGGCATTTCTCTAATGGATCTTCTATGGCAAAGATTTCTGAACTGGACTACTAGTTATGTTCACTTCTTCTAAATCATAGATCTCACAAGAGGGTTGTCTACTCATAGTAAATAGATTATGTTCAATAGTCATGTTACCAAAAAAAATATTAATTATTCCATTTCCATAATTGATGACGATATTATATGTATCTAAAAAAGGACAACCTAAGATCACTGGTATTTGAGCCTCTGGGTCCTGAAAAGGTTGGGTGTCTAGGACAAAAAATCCATTGGGGAGACTATTGAAATTGTTCATTTGGAAATTTCCCGAAAATCTAATCATAGGTTCTTCTCTCCATCGGAACAGTAGGGCCGTTATGCTCATTACTAAACTTGTTGAAGCTCTATCAACCTGAATCAAATCATCCTCTATCACATTAAAATTATCTATGAGTCTATCATCTTCGTCAGAGACTATTGTCTTCGAATCGTTAGACTCTAAATCACTAGTCTCAAGACAAACTCGTTCCTCTAAACCATTATCGGCTTCAAAACAAGAAAATTCTACATCGTCTAAAACAGTGGTATCTTTAGTCAAATCCTTTTCCTTTTGAATAGGTGAATAATTGATAGGATTTTAGAATACCCTATATAAATAAACCGCAATCGCATGGTGTCTACAATGCAGACAACGGCAAGGACGGGTCAAACCCACAGGGAGCGGGGACAATACTGCAATTAGTATCTCAATTAACCTAATCAGTAATAATATTTTTGGATTTTTCAGAAATTCTAATTAATAAGAAAATAATAAAATAAGCTAGTTAAAATATACAATGTGACCAAGTAGAGAGAGCACTAGGGTTTTCGGTTTTCACCAATTTGATATATAGAACTCGCATCTAATCCCCAAAATTATTGTTTCACCACTGTAATTTTCTTCGCGTCCAAGTTGACATTTCTAAATAATTGCTTAGCTATCGAAAAGTATATCCCATCTAATGTTACTAAGCATGGCATATCAAATTAAAAGCATAAACAATCAGTAGAACTATCTAACCAGAATATAGTTTCAAAGAATCAAATATCTAATTGATTGCATACACCGTCTAAGAATCTAATCCAAGCACGACATATCAAACGGAAAGCATACATGATCAAATTTACTATTTATGCAATAATTAATCAAGCTAACAATGAAGATAAATTACTAAACATTTAAACCGTTCATTTATAAATTTCCATAATCAAAATTGGTTTCTACCCAAAACCCTAGTCACAAAATCTAGAACATGGAGTTGGGTTTCTTAAAACTCATAAAAATAATTAATATAAAAGTAGAGATAAAAAGATTAAATAGTTCATGTTCACCCAAAAACGACAGCACTTTGTCTCTCCCTGCTCACCGGCTTCAGCAGGAAACCAAAACTTGTTCCTGTTCCCCCAAAAACAACTCAAAAGAGATTCCACCCAAAAGCAAAACCTACTCCCTAGCCTCTCTCTAACTTTTCCTAGGCTCTTCTTCCTCCTCTCCTCTTTTCCTTTTCTTTCTCTTCTACCACCTGACGCCTCTTCACCCTATATTGTACCCTATCTAATCTCTCACCTCCACCTACTATCTCTACTCCACCGTACCATCCGTCCACCAACCCAAGAAAAACCTCGACTGCCTCCCCCTCAAAAAACCTAACAGACAGTCTTTCTATTCATCCGCAATCCCCCTTCTCTTTCTTTCTCTTTTTTATTTATACCCTCTCACCCATCACGTGAAGCCTTCTACTTTTCTTCCTTCTATCTTTAGCCTTCACCTAGCTGTCCTATTTGTCTGCCTACTCCACGTGCAAAAAAATAAATAGAAGACCCTTAAATCACTTTTTACTTTTCTTCTTCACGTGTTGTACCACCTACTTCTTTCACTTCTTTCTTTTATGCAGCTTCCACCTTTTACGCTCTCTCTCCTTTTATTCACCGAGCCACCACAAAAAAGGAGAGAATACCCTCTCTCTCACTTTCTCTTTAATATGTAGCCTCTTTCATCTCACTTTAGACTGTCAACTTTTTACTTTTAATCACATGGGACACTAGTTCCCAACACCTAAGCAGTCTACGCCTCCACCCATTTTCCACCTACGCCTCCCTATCTGCTTCTCTTTTACTTTCTTTTTGTATCACCTTACCACACTCTCACTTTCTGCACCAATAACCGGATTCCACCTACCTTACTTCCTCTTTTTCACCAACTCCAAAAGAAAACGCCTTCACCAGTTCAGCTTCTCACTGTCAGCCTCCCTTCTTTCCTGACGCAGGTAAGTATGACATCTACAACCAAGTTGGCTTGGACGTAATGTCTGTCGAGTTTGAATAACATCACTCCCATTTTGCTGGAGTCTCTAGAAGATCTTAAATAGCTCTAGCCTAGAATTTGACACAGTAGCATCGAGTATTTCCCATTTAGTTTATAACTTCGGATTTTATGTGAACCACCTATAAAATAAAAAATGGTAGAATTAATACAATTGTGAGTACTAATAAATATAAATTAGAAGGTAAATATGTATGAATTACGACCCTATCAATAATCATTAAAATTTATTTGGATTTGAACAAGAAATAACACTAACATCATGAAGCACAATTGGAGTGACAATTTCCTGATCACTCTGCCTGTATATTTCAAGTTCTTTGTCAAAACTATCCTCATCATCATAATAATATGAAGATGTTTCAACCTCGTCTAAATGAGTAGTGTTACCAATTATATCCTCGTCCTCTTGACTAGGTGAATAATTATCAAGGGTAATACTATATTGGTAATTAAGATCATTTTAAGCAATATTATTCTTTGCAATACTTTCATTCACAATTATATGAACCTATTTGTATTCTTAGTTAACTGCTTGAGGGATTCTTCTAGAGAAAGAGTTGGACTATTAATTGTTCCCCCAATACTTAATACAAACTTATTTGCATTCTCAGTTAACTGCTTGAGGGATTCTTCTAGAGAAACAAATGGATCATAGGAAGTAGTAGGTCGCATCTGCTTTAGGGCATCCCTCAAAGACAAAAAACTTGAATTTTGCTCATTTTCATGTTCATAAGACGGGTGTATGTACGAACAGTAATTGTGATCTCCTTGGTATGAGCAATAACCTCCAAAAGGTTTGTGGTGGTCCCGACTACTATCCACACCATGTTGATAGTACGGATACCATGTTGATAATGTCCATTTTTAAATTCAGACAGATACTCATTATATTGGTCCTCATAATACCAGTTCGACATTTTATGACAAAAACTTCCTAATATATTTACAAAAAAAAATATTGATGTGGATTGTAGATGTGGTAAGAATGGGTTTCAAACTCTCGAACTTGTGAAGATTGATTTTAGATTTAATTAACTAATTTTAAAATAGAAAATATACATAAAAGATGAAATTAATATTCGCAATACTAAGGTTATGAATTTCACCATTAACCATTTTTAATTGGTTCCAAAAATAATAATTATAAACAATTCTAGCTCAAATAAGTGACTCTAATTTTTGCCAAAGGTAGATTTTTAAAATATCAATTGTAAATCACAAGCATGGCTCATCAAAAGCTCTAGGTCCCAGCATAAACCGTCAAATAAAATCACAATCAATTAAGAAATATCATAATTTCAATTAAAAATAAATGCAAAAGTCATAAAAGAATTATTAAAAGTTACCAATTAATCATAGAAAAATGGTTTCCTCCTTTCCTCAATGGTGGGGTTTAGCTCATCTTGATCAAAACACCCTCAAAAGATTGGTACATAGCTCAAAAAGTACTTGAAAGATGAAAAGAAGCTACAAGTAATGTAACAGGGAATCTGCAACGTTTTATGGACGTTACAAATCAACTGTTGCAATAGAGCTTGAAGATAAATGTTGCAAACTGAAGATAAACGTTGCAAACAGTTGAAGAAACCGTGGATGAGAGGTTGAAGAAACCGTTTCCGTAGTCTCTTTTCTTCGTGTTCTTCAGCAGCAACAGAGATTTTTTTTTTTCTGGATCCTTTTCTCGTGCTTCTGGCCTCTGCCAGCCCCCCTATAACTCCCTTGACTTCTCTATTTATAATGGAACAACAATCCACCCTCAAATCTCTTCCAAATATTCAATCGAATCTTGTTTTTAATGAGAAAAATTTTCGGGTATTTTATCATCTCTCGATCCTGATTTCTTTCTCTTTCACGCAAAATCTCGATTTTTTTCCTTTCTTTACTCGCAACAATACTTGCTGATTCTCTTAGGAGATAAAATCTTCCTTAATACACAGAAAATTCTCTTCAGACCCGAGAATAATCTTTCCTTTTATATTTCAAGAAACAATAACTAACATGATATTCTTTTGTTGATTCTGATTTATCCAAAGCATGTAAGAATCCTATTAGTAAGGCAAGAGTATAATCTCGCCTTAACTACAAAATACCCCAAAATCACATTGTGTATTAATTACATATCTAGAGAATGTTTTCCCGCCAAATTTTATGATTTGAACTAAAAAAAAGGGTGTCTTTATCAATCGAGGTGGGTGCCTATCAATTATGAGGGGTGCCCTTATCCAAAATGAGGGTGCATTTAACACTTTTTAAGCCAATTTTTCCGCAAATGTTTATTTCCCATAAATACCTACACACATAAAATAACATAAATGGTACACAATCGAGCACTATCAGTATAAAGAATTGAGACAAATCAGACACAAAAATGTGTCTATCACCTAATGCCAAAGCTAAACTTATATGGCTATCTAATTAACCTCGTTTTTAAGCGTGCTACGACTAGTCTTAAGAACTTTTGCACAATCTTGGCTTCGAACATCTTTCAGATTTATGCCAAGTCACTTCTAAGCTGATATCAGGCCATTAAAATTACGCCATGTTACTCTTAGATAGTACATAACCACTAAAACTTACCAGACTCAGTATTGAACAGTTTGATTGTCAATCTAGTGAGTTGCAACTTGCCTCACTGACTTAGTAAGTCCTTGACTTGAATTAGAACAAAGTATTAGTCCACGACTCCACTATTTCCACGAGATATCAAATATAACATATGCGGGGGTTTTCATTGGGGTATCGGTTTGGCGGTCTACGACAATCGTGCGTTGTGGCAACACATCCATGAACAAGAAGGTAACAAGTAGTGGGACGGTTACATGGAAGTTGAGAGCACGGGGAGTAGTGGTCATACAAGTCTTCCCTATTTATTGGACATGTCTCCACTACAATCTCCACAATTATTACTCCTCCATTTCTTTTGGAACTTCCACCACTTACGAGAAATCAATGTGTCTCCTTAGAAATATAAATAAATGGCTTCATCTGTTCGAAACACGAACAAGAGAGAACTAAGAGACATAGAAAATTAACGATTCATCCCAGAGATAATCCATACTTCGTCATACACTGCAATTACTCATCACACTGAGATTTTTCAACCTTCTTTTCTTCACTCTGGTCGTGTCGCAATCAACCAAAATAATCGAGTTCTTACTCTTCCAAAATAGATTAAAGTATAGCAAATAAGAACAAGTTCGTTCCCACAGAGAGGCTAGTGATTGTTAATTACTTTCAATTACGCAAGTAAACAGGGGGG
>JAJJMC010012356.1:1560130-1699496 GCA_023531435.1 Papaver californicum | reverse complement strand
TCTCCATATTTTCTAAAAATCATCTCTAGTTTATTTTCCTGATTTTTATTTAATTAGATTAAATCCATTATTTTCTAGAATCATTACCTTCACAAGTTCGAGAATCGAACACTTTATTTACCACTTTTAAAACTACATCACCTACCCAATCTTCTTCATCTTTGTGATCGAAGCAGGATGTGAATCGCCATTTCTTAGTTTAGGCTCGTCCTGTTCGAGCTTGATTTCTCGAACCTACCTGAAAGTACCATTTTGCAGTATATTTTTTTTCACCCTAAAACACTAAGAAAGTCTCCTTTGACTTGATATTATTAGTAGTACTTAATACTATAAAAATTACATGAGACATCAAATGTCACAAATGGAGGGATATTCACTAGGGTATTGGTCTGGCGGTCTACGGCACGTGGTGCGGAAATGCACCCACTACAGAGAAAACTCTGGAAAGTTCGATCAGCAGTTGAGTAGAGGAGTGGTGGGTTGAGTAACCATTCATTCAACCTTAATCGAAGTGGGGATCAGTTGTCAACACTTTCTCCACCTTGTCCACTTTACCACTACTCAACCATCGACACTTTCTTTCAGAGAAGAGGTCAGGTGAACAGTTACAATAGATATGACTATAAAATAGATTTCTCAATCTATTAAACACAACAAGTATGAATTGAACAAGAATTCTAAGTCGAATTACGAGACAAGTATAATATCGAGCAAGTCGACCATTCAACCTTCTCCCAAAGAGAATTGTTCCTAACTATTTACACCTACTACATCCTACAAAGTCTGACACTCTGACCTTAATCCTTCTCTCGCTTCTCTCTCTAAGACCAACCTTTCCCCTTCTCCTTTGTGACTGAAGCAAGACTGGAACAACCATTGCTTGGTTCAAGCTAGGATTATACAGAATGATTTCTTGAATCTAAACAGAGTACTTCAACAGTACAAATATTTAAATATTAGATGAATTATCACCTGCTCACCCTATTTTTTCAAATTTACCCTCGTAATCCGTTTTCCCCACAAACACATATGTTCTTAATTTCAATACTGTGGTTGATCACATGATCGCGTCTCTTCAAGTGCTACATGATGTAGTAAAGAAAAACTTGGAAGTTGTTAGTGCCAAGTACAAGCTAGATGTTGATGGTCGTCGTGTTTTCGGTTTTATGCCGTTGGTTATCTTTTTATGGTACACTTAAGAAAGGATCGTTTTTCTACTGGTACCTACAACAAGACAAAGTACAAGAATATTGGGTTTATACGCATTCATAAGAATATCAACGAAAATGCATATGTTGTTGACCTCCCAGCTAATATGAACATCTCGTCCACATTCAATGTTAAGGATATCTTCCCTTATTTCCCCGGTGATGATGTTTCTCTTCCAACACCGAACTCGAGGTCAAGTTCTCTTCAATAAGGGGGGATGATGTAGGACATCTAGCTATAATTGGTTTCCTAGTTTATTTTGATTTCCTTTTTCTAGTTATAATGTTTTTAGGAAATAGTGAAGCCTAAGATGGCATAGATTATAGAATTCTACATCCAACATTAATATTTGATTTAAAAGAGTTATTTTCTTAGTTATTATTTTCTAGTTTTGCTATTGCTTTTGTGAATCTATTGATTTCACATTAATTTTCATTATCTATTTGATCTTTGATCCAACTTATACGCTTCCGCTACGTTACTACTCCATTTCATCCAAATTAATTCAGGTTATACTTCATACGAAGTAGTAGTAAAGTCATTACTATACCACAGAAAGTGTACCGTTTGAATGTGGCCTGTAGGTTTTTTTATCGTTTAGGGTTGTATTACCCAGATAAAACCTTACATGTTTACCCGGGTTTTAAAAAAATGTTTGTCGTTTTGGTGAATTTTTTCACTAAAACATCAGATCATATGTCGTGTATAGGCGTTTAGTATATACTTTACTCTACTTCTCTAATAGTGGGTTTATCTTACTGCTACTCCAAAGTGAAAATGATAAAAAAAACCTAAATTATTTGGAATTTTTAATTTAAATTAGGGTTTAAAAGGTGGTTTATAATAGATTTTTTTTTGTTTTTCCTGGATCAAGTTATCTTATTTCAGGAATTATATTATTTAATTTGTTTTAGATTCGTACACATAAAAGTTAGTTTCCTTTCAGAATCCATTCATTAATTATATGAGTTCAATGGATTATATGAGGAGGTTTAGTGTTATCATTTTTTCATCTCAATTAAAATTTATTAGTTTGTTCGAAATATTATTATTTTCTTAAAACTACTTTGTTGGTCGTGTATAAGAACTATTAAGCTCTTATGAATTGGTATCAGAGCAGGTCTTTTCTTTGTGTATGATCAAAACTTGAAAACAAAAACAAGAAAGAATGCAAAAGCAATTGGGTGAGCTAACAAAAAGAATGTCGGAGATGACAACAAATCAAACTATGTCAATTGAGAGGATCGATTAGTTTGTGGAAAACAGAAAAATTGTAACTCGTGAGAGAGAAAATCACCTAATAAAAGTTATCAGTTATATTTTTCTAAGCTCGACTGGACGGATGTAGAAGGCTAGATGTCTCTTTATCGTAGGTCAATATTTGAATGAGGATCCAAATATCAAGTCGGCGGCCTATAATTAGATGACAAGGCTTTACAATGATATATGTGGCAGAAAAGACCTAATTGCAACGGGATGAACTAAATAAGGAATTTACTAACCGTTTTGGTTTTACCACCTATGATGATGTTGGAGAAAAACTAGCAAAAACTAAATAAAATGGTTTTTATGCTGATTTTCAGGAAGAATTTTAACGTTTAATTAACTAACGTGGTAGATAGACCGCCAAGAGAATTTTTGATGAGTTGTTACTTAGGTGGATTGATGGTAAGTAAAACTTGAAATTAATATTAGAATCCTATAATGTACAAGATGCAATGTCAATTGCGAGGTTTCAAAACGAGAAGGTAGCATTGTAAATAAAATCATATAAAGGAATAACTCAACAAACTTGTGTTATTAATGCTAAACCCCTAAATCATAGGGCACCTATTTTATTATCCAAAGTTGTAGCTAAAACTTCAATTATTAAACGGATAGTTCAAGGTGTGGTTGAAGAAATGATAAAATAACAATTATGTTATAATTATAGTAAAAAGTGGCATCATGCCTATCGTTGTAAGACTCAAATGTTGTTCTTAATCGAATGGTACATTGAAGAACCATCAGTTACAAAAGAGTTTGAAGTGAAAAATTGGAAGACTCCAGAAAAAGGAACCGTAAAGATTTCTATATATGCATGCTTTGAATGGATCTTTGGCCCCTCAAACCATGTTGGTCCAAGGTGAAGTAAAAAAAGGCGCGTGTAACAATTCTAATCGATTTTGACGGTACGTACCCATAATTTTATTGCTTCTGCAATTCAAAAAAAAAAGACTGGAATAAAAGTAACTGACGATAACGCTATTGTGTTGACGGTATCTATGGGGCTTGAATAACATGTGAATGAAGATATTTAGATCCAGATTATAAGTTGCATATTAAGGGAACTTTTTACGCATTGCAACTTGTGGGATATGATATAGTTTTAGGAGTCCAATGGTTAAAAACATTGGGTATCATAACTTATGAATTTAAACATTTAACCATGGATTTTAAGATAGTTGGTGAACATATTTTTTTAAAATGAGACAACAAATATAAAGTGAAGTTAACCAACAATCATAGCATACAACGAATCTTAAATAAGGGATCACCTAGGGTCTTTTGCCAAACTAGTCAATGTTCTGAAGTGCAATCCAATCAAAAAATTATATGGGGAGATACCACTGTTGATCGAAGAATTTGGTGAGGTGTTCTCAATCCCCACAACTCTACCACCGGATAGAAGCCATGATCATATCGCATAACGCTGTAATCCGGGAATATTCCAGTTAATATACAATTTTGTAGGTACGCACTCTGCCAGAAAGGCGAGGTTTAAAAGATTGTGAAAGAATTGGTAAATTCAGGTTCAATTAGGCCAAATATAAACCCTTTCTCTTCTCCTGTTTTGTTAGTTAAGAAAAATAATAACACTTGGTGAATGTGCATTGATTATAGAGCTTTCAACCAAACTACTTTAAAAGATAAGTTTCATATTCCAATTACCGTTGAGTTATTAAACAAAATACAAATTAGACTTTAAAAAAGTAAAAAATAGTTATTTTTTTATTTTATTTTTTAAAAATATTAGACTTTAAATTTAGTTATCATCAAAATTATAATGCATAAAGAAAACATCCACAAAACTACTTTTCAAACCCATGATATACACTATAAAGTTTTAGTAATGCTTTTTGGATTGTCTAATGCCCCGTTATCATCTCAAATTCCAAAAAAGATTGTTCCTTTTTAAACTCTGTAACTCTAGTATTCCAGGCAAAATGTTCCCGTTTTTTACCTTCTATACAGTTAATTAATGAAGTTTGCTTGCTTTCAAACAGAAAAAACAAACTAACACACAATTGCATTTTTTTTTCTTGATCAGTGCCAGGTGATTACCCACTCAATAAACATTTCAATAAGTACCAAAATATTAATACTACCTACTAAAGTTTATAATGTTTGGTGCAACTCTTATCCTAACTTATCACGATTCCCACGCTAAAACCCATCCTTCTATTTGAATAAAATGAATACAAGGTCGGGTGCATTAATCATCAAGATAAGTGTAATACATCACATTGATTGATCACGAGAGTTGAGTTGATGATATGAATTTGATGCCCAAGGATGTACTACTGCCGTCAGTGTCTGCCCTGTGCAGTTAATTAGAAGAAGGAACGTTTTGTTGGAGGTCTTCCGAGCGCTCTCATCAAGTTGGCTATTTCAAGAACCCTAGCAACTTTTGTTCCTCTTTTGGCCTCCGCTGATGCTCTTCTTTCTTCTGCTTTTCTGTGTGCTTTCGCCACCTCATTTTGCATCTGCTCAAGTGCTTTTGCTCTTTTCTCTTCTAACTTTCTCTGCGTGTACATAAGAGACATGTATTGTACACCCAGCTGTTAAAAATTATGGATATAGACACATATGTTTCTTTCTCTTATAAACTGATTAATGTTTACAATTTTACTTTTATCAACCGTTTAATTGGACGTGACGTGACTGATAAAAACATAAAATCGTATGGTTCATTCTTCGTACTGTTTCAATTTCTTGTCTTGTGTGAATTACATCATGTAATAATTGCGGGATAGATTTCGCTAAAGTACCGTTTTTTTGATGCCAACAAAAAAAATACTATCACTTTTATTCGGATGTAGACAGTATATTCTTACTTTTTTTTTATTAGCCAGCTTATCTAGATTAAAATCTCGAGATATCGAGTGGTTTATTTAAACTTTTAACCTCTAGTTGAGAATCGGAGTCCTAGCCTTTCGAGTCCTAAAAGATCATATAGAAACATGCTCCATGGTGTAACTAGAGTGTAAGCTTAGAGCTTTAGTTGGGATAACAAGTAAGTAAGAAGCCTTAGTAACTAAATGTAGGTGTAGGTGTAGCCTTCATCAAATAATGTTGTAAAGCAAAATTAAGCTGCGAATCAAAACAAAGAAACTACTAACCTCTACTTTCTTCATCCAAGAAGTAGATTTCTGAACTTGTGCACCTTCCCATCCATTAATAACTGCATCCTCTCTCTTAAACCGATTATTGATCTTCGAAATCTTTGCGTTTTGCCACGCAGAAATCTTTGATTCAGTCTCTTCCCGTTTTACTCGGTTCACCGTAATATCTTCAACAAGGCTCTGGTTATTATTACAATTAATATTGTTGGTGTTAATTGAAGAAGAAGAAGATCCCGTTACTAACATGGTATTAGTATTGCGCCGACTAGTCGTAGCAGCGCCAGGTGAAGGAACCGGATCAAAACTATTATGGTTATAATTATCTGGAACAATAGCTAAAAGATTTGTTTCTTCTTGCGGTATATCATCATTATGATCATTGTTATGATCATCTTCTCCAATTCTACTAAGTAGATGATTAATATTATTATTTCCACCGCCACCGTGCTCGTTATCGCTGCCATTATCACCAAGTGTTGATGATCCAGCAAGTACTAAAGCATTGAATTCTCGGCTCATAGTTGTAAAATTTTCACTCGGAACACTACTACTACTGCTTTCAGATACATGACTACTAGTTTCCCATGCTTCTCTTCTTCGATTATTATTACTTGTTGGTGGATGTGGTGGCGTTAACGCATGTATATCTCTGATTATAAGGTCGTCCTGATCTGCAGATGATCCGTTGCTTATCGATCTTTGATTTGTATACATGGTGTAGAGTGGAGAAAGGGTAGGGAGAAGTGAAAAATATATTTAGGTATATAGTGGTTAATTAAAGAGAAGTAAACAAGTTAGATTCAGTATTACTACATATTTAGGACATCATGAAATGCAAGTAAAACCCAAAGTTGAGGGATAAAGTGGAATCCATTTCTTTACAATTTAAATGAAGTTTCCTTCTATCTTTGAGTAACCCCATATTTAATTTGATAATTTATAGATGTGCCTCTTGTTATATTAAGTGATTCTTCATATTTAATTTGATAAATTATAGATGTGTCCCTGGTTAGATCAGGTGATTCTTCGTTTAAGGTTAATCGGTGGTGATTGATTGACTCATAAAGTTTAGATTCTTAAGAATCTAAGATTGACTATTTGTATCCAATTTCGGTTTATTTTGGTTTTGCGGGAGAAAGACATAGATTGTGGGTTATAACTCCAAAGATGTCACTATCTATTCATAAAAAATCCATTAAAATAAAAGTAACACAAAAATTTCTAATATTCTGAACTCTCTAAACTATCCTTCCATATATTTCAGCTAGGATGCACAGGAACCGACCGTAACCGAATGACCGGACCGGAATCGAGGAGTTCAGAATAGGTACAAGGACAAAAATAAAGAACCGATTATATTCAGGTACCAAGTACCGGTTCTACCTAAGAACCGAGCCGAATATACCGGCTGTCATAAGCTGTTGATTAGACAATAGATTTCTGATCCTAGTCGTCTATTTCTAGGTTAGAATATATACTCAAATTTCACTCTCACTCTCACTTACTCGACCCAGTTCTTCACTTCTTCTTCTTTTATTCTTCTGTTCTTCTTCATCACCAGATTCACCACAGCGACATCACCACCACCACCACCACCACCACCACCACTATCTCTTCAGAGCCACCACCACCAGTAGGTCCAGTACCTCCGCCTTCTTCTACTTCTTACTTATTTATTCTACTTCTTCTTCTTCCTCCTTTTCATTTTGTAACAAAATTTTGTTTAATTATTTTTAGGGTTTTGTAATTTTTGTTTGTGAGATCGATCTGTGGATTTGATGATCACTCGTAACAAAGAACATGTAATGAATTAAAACCCTAAGATTTACTAGTTTGTGAGATCGATTCTGTTTAAAATGTTACCAAATTTATTAGTTCGTAATCATTGTTTATGTTCTTTTTATTAGGTTTTAGAACTAAAATTGGGTTTTTTTTTGGTGGTTTCAATATGGGGATTAGGGTTCCACATATGTAAGTAGTAGATCAAATGTACTCGATTTCAATTTCTAATCCAAATATCTTGTTAGTGAAACTTAATTTTTGGATATGAATCAATTGAAGCATGTTTTCATTTCTCCAAGTGTTATTTATCTGAATTACATTTTGGAACTTTAATGATGATTTTGCTAGTGTCTTTGATATTACCAGATTAATTTATGTATAACATCTAAATTGCTAGTGTCTTTGATACTGAGTGTTTTTTGGTTGGTAAAAACAAGAATGAACTTGGCTTAGAATGAGGGGATGTGTATGTTGGTTATTCATTGTTCTTCTTTTACTAGCTTTATCATTTAGTTAGCTTTTCGCAATGAAGTCAGACAATTATGGTTGTATCTTTTTTATTTCATGTTTTAGTATGAGATAAGCTTGTAGCTTTGTATTTTGGAATTTCAGTTGAGTTGAGGTTTCAACTGAGCTATATGATTGTGTGCAGGCAGTAAAGAAAGGAAACACCATTTTTCTTGGGAAACACTTGTTCAAAGGAAGTTAAACTACATCAGTTTGGCTTCATGTAAATGTAAAACCACGGCTAATCATAAAGAAGATTAGACATGCTTTACTCAATCTGTTGTGTCTCACTTTTGGTATTTGATTTCAGATGGATGCATCAAATTCAAGTCAAGCTACACCTGCAACACTGCAAACAGAAGTTGGATCCTCTAATCAACTTTCAAAACCTACACCTACACCTGAAGCTCCACCTACTCAAGTTGAAGATACAAAAAATGTTGTTGATGAAGCCAAGGAGAAGTCCAAACTCACATCTGATGTATGGAACGATTTTATAAGGTTAAATCCAGAAGAAGCACAATGTAAGCATTGTAATCGCAAATTTGCAACCCATACTGAGAGAAATGGTACTTCTGGCTTGTGGAAGCATTTGAAGCAATGCAAATTTTACAAGGTTAAATGCAGATGAAGCACAAAGTTACTTTTTTTCCTCTTTATTTTTTTTTTTTGATGTTGATAACTTGAACTTGAACTTTGAAGTTTGTTCAACTTGTTTTAAACTTTAGTAATTAATTAAGGATTTAAGAAGAATTGGTAAGTTGGTATTTATATGTGTATGAACTACCAATTTCAAGGCATATAGAACAATTCAAGTCAAATTTCAGTTGTTGTTTTTTTGTAAGGTAAATAAGTACACATATCGCATAGCTATAAAACCAAGACCGAACTGGAACCGGACCGAGTTTACAGGTACACAGGTAGAGAACCGACCATATGGAGGTACAGGTACTCGTCTCGGTAAATAACCGAGCCGAACCTACCTTTGTGCAGTCCTAATTTCAGCCCACAAAAATAACCGTACTAGCCACTTTCCCTTCAACTTTCTCTTATCTTCCCTCAAAAACCAAAATTATATCTGAAACCAATTTCGATTCTTTCTTCTTCTTACTTCACAATTTTTTTTATGAACTCAATAACTAGAAATCTAACCTAAATCGAAACAAATTACTGACTAAAATCAAAATGGTGAAAAAACAAGAGAAAATGAAATATGAAAAGATCAAGAAAAAACTTAAGAAAACAGTCAAAAAAATCTCCAAAAGGTAAATCGAAACACATAATTTTGTTTAATTGTTCTTCATTGATTATTTATGGTTGAAAATCAACATGGATCAGTGATTTTTGTTCACAGTTTCATAAATAGGGCTTCACCTTTTTTTCTTGATTATCAATAATTAGGTTTCATCTTGTTTTCATCTGTTTGTAGCATAATTAGATTTAGGTTTCATCTATTTTCCCCAGTTGTTTTCACTTGATTATTCACGTCTCAATTTTAAAACTTTGTTGGTGTTTTTTACTTATGGGTTTCTTTGATGGAACCAATTTTGGTTTCATCATTTTCACTTATTGTTGGAACCAACTCTGTTGGTATTTTTTACTTATTGGTTTCTTTGATGAAACCAATTTCGGTTTGATCATTTTAACTTATGTTTGGAACCAACTCTGTTGGTGTTTTTTACTTATTGGTTTCTTTGATGAAACTAATTTTGGTTTCATCATTTTCACTTATGGTTGGAACCAACTCTGTAAATGTTTTGTACTTCTTGGTTTCTTTGATGAAACCAATTTTGGTTTCATCATTTTTACTTATGCTTGGAACCAACTTTGTTGGTGTTTTTTACTTATTGATTTCTTTGATGAAACCAATTTTGGTTTCATCACAAATCTGTTATTTCACCAACACACAATTGATTTCGACGATGATGATGTATCATCATTTTTTGGTGATGATTTTTACGATAATAACGCATAATTATTTTCTGGTGACGATACATCAGAAAGAGTTGTTGGTGGTGGTTGTATAGGATAGAAACAGTATGTGGAGGTGCTTTTTGTGGTGGTGTGGGAGAAAGAGAGTGAGGTGTTGGAGGGGAGGAGGCAAAGGTACTGTTGGTGGTGGATCAGGACATGGTCGCTGGTTTGGTGGTAGCGGATCTTAACATATAATATGAGAAAAGAAAAGAAGGTGTTGGTGGGGTTGAGGGTGGGGGAAGAAGAGGAAGAGGCGGAGGTGTTGTTAGTGGCGGATTTAAAAATTATAGTGGTTTTGGTGGTGGCGGAGCTACTGTTGCTGGTGATGATGGTGGAGGCCATGAGAGAAAGAAGAGGAAAAGAAGAAATAAAAGATACGTTTTATATGGGAAATGTATGTGTGATATTATTAGAAAATGGAAATGATCTACTTTGAACTTTTTAAAAAATTTGGGGTTTTTGTATCAATGTTGTTCAATATGGAGTTTTTATGGATCCCAATTTTGATCGGGTTTTTGGTCTAGAAAGTTTGGTAACCTTGGTGTATTACTACTTGTTATGGGAAAGAAAAAGAGATATTTTGCCTTTCCTTTCCTCTCCGATGAAGATTTTTGATTAGCGTTATTCTCTTTAGAAATTGTCATAGCATCTCCAATAGAGGATGGAAATATTATTATTTTATGACACATAAGATTTTTGGCCCCCATTTAACATAAATCCATCTACAATAGTTAGGTCCTACAAACTAGGAGCGATGAGATACTAAATATGAAGGTGTTAAAAAAAGTTTTGTCTACACCTTCTTATTCACCTTTACATCATATTTTTCATTATTTTTTAGTATAATTATTTAAATTAAACTAAATTAAGATATTCTAAGTATTAAAGCATATACTATTGGAGATAGTTTATTAGGTATGGGGTCCTATATTTACTACATGGGTAAACTATACTAAATAAAGGTCTTAATAAGACTTCCACATAGGATTTTTTACACCCGTTGTTGGAGATGCTCTTGATCAAATACCAAAACCGGTTTTACGGAATAAGACCCTAAGAGCATCTCCAACAGCGGGTGTAAAAAATCCTACGTGGAAGTCTTTTTAAGACTTTTATTTACGAGAGCATCTCCAATATAAAGTGGAAGTTTTATTTTTTCACGACACATATGATTTTAGATCCCTATTTGAAATAATTTCATCTCCAATAGTAGGTCCTATGAAGTAGAAGGGATGCCAAAATAAAAACAAAGGTATTTAAGAAAGTCTTATCTAGACCTTCAGAATGACCTCCATGTCATCAATTTAACTAATTTTTATTTTAATTATTGCTTAAAAGAAAAATAAACCTATAGAAAAAAAGAAAAATTAGTTATAACCACCTATAAATATTAAGATTAAAACCTTACACTATTGGAGATGGTTTATAAGACGAAAGTTAATATTCTTCAAAATGTATAAACTTTGATAAGTAAGGTTCTAAATAACACCTCCACATAGAATTTTTAGCACCCACCATTGGAGATGCTCTGAGAATTTACATATATAACAAATATAGGACCCCATAGCTAAAAACCTATCTCTAACAGTATAGGATTTATTCCTTAGGGTATCTTATGTGATAAAATCTTTACCGTTTAATTTTATTTTAAATAATATTAAAAGGAAAAAAATGACATGGAGGTGAATCCGGAAGTGTAGTTAAGACTTTCTTCAACACCTTTGTGTTTAGTATCTCATCCCTCCTAGTTTTTAGGACCTAACTATTGGAGATGAATTATGTTAAATGGGGATCTAAAATTTTATGTGTCATAAAAAAAAATATTTTCACCTTTTATTGGATATGCTTTAAGAGCATCTACAACAACGGGTGTAAAAAAATCATACATGGAGGTCTTATTAAGACATTTATTTAGTAGTTTTTTTACATGTAGTAAATATAAGACCCAATAGCTAATAAACTATCTCCAATAGTATGTAATATAAACCTTAAAGTATTTTATATGATAAAATATTAACCGTTTAATTTTATTTTAAATAGTTATTAAAGAAAAGAAAAAGAGAAATAATGACATGGAAGGTCTAAGCGAAAGTCTAGTTAAGACTCTCTCTAAAACCTCCATATTTAGCATCTCATCCCTCCTAGTTTGTAGGACCTTACTATTGGAGATGAATTTATGTTAAATGGGAGCCTAAAATCCTATGTGTTATGGAACAAAAAAAATTCCACCTTTCATTGGAGATACTCTAATAAGAAGAGTCGTAATGTGCACCCATGTCTTCAAGGGGTGTACGGATTTGGACTCCGAAGTTGATTACAACTTATGGAACATGATGTTACTATTTCTGACTCACGCGTAAATTAGTATACATAATTAGTATGCAGGGATATACAACGTCCATCTATTGTACAACACTCTATGTGATTTCAACCTTGCATACAACTATATGTGTTTCCCCCTCTATCTAAGGTGATCACTACAGTAACTGTAGCAGCCATGCCCATTGGATGATCCCCATGCGTCACCTGATCTCTCTTTCCCAATAATTTATTTCTAATGGTGAGACAAACATATTTTTATTATAATCTTGTCGGTAACCAAATTTTAAAAAGATTATAGCCCCTAACGAATTTGGGTACATCCAAACAAAGGACTAGATTGAAAATTAGACCACAACATAAAATCAAATCAACCTTATTAGTGCTGATGCGGAGCTTTGGGTTTTTTCTTCGTAATGGGACAAGTACTTCCAAAGGAGAAGAATGGGGAACTGCAGAGCTTCAACTGCAGAAGAGGCAGAAGCTGTAGCATTGCTAAAGGAAGCAAATTGGGTCAAAACAAACAAAATTTCTAATCTGGTCATTGAGGGAGACAATCAGGCAACAATATTTTACTTGCAAGGAAAAAAAAACTCAATACAGTGACAATGTATTGCAATCTTAGAGGAAGTCAAAAGGATAGTGTAGGAATTACAGTTTTTTTTTGGGTTTTCAGTTTGTTGACAGAAAAGCAAATAGAATGGCAGATTTATTGACTAAGGAAGGAAGGAAAAATTCAATCAGTGTTTTTTGTTTGGACTCATCACCTGGTTTTTTAGACCCTAGATTAACTTTTGATTCTGAAAAAGCCAGAGATGTAAATATGTTAAATAACAATGATGTTTCTGTAATGGAGGAAGTTAATTCTATGAACACAATCATCAGAAGGACAACTCATAATGAGTCTGTTGATAGACACATTTTTGTGTCTAAATTGTTTCCAATTATGAATTTTGTTAATGCTCAATTGTATATTTTTTATTTATTTATTTTTTGTATTTGTAAGTATTTTTGAGAAATAAACATTTGTGAAAAAAATTGGCTCAAAAAGTGATAAAAGCACTCCAGAAAAATTATAAAGGCACCCAGAAAAATTGATAAAGGAATTCAAGAGTTATGATAAAGGCACCTACGTTTTGGATAGGGGCACCTCCTCTTCTTTGTTTCAAATCTAAAAAAAATGGCGGGAACAACTCTTTTACACGCAAGAGTGTTATCTGATTGATGTTGGAAGAGATTTTTAAGGGAACTAAAAGAAGATTTCGATATATCTAAGTAAAGAAACAATCCGTACTTGGTTAAACACGTCCAACATAGTGTTTTACGTCGGAGAAAAAGGTTGGAAACTCACGTGAACGTCCGGAAAAAGAGTTTCATCGTGATTCGGATTTACAAGAATTAGATTTTGTTTTGGATTGGTTTTTGGGTTCTTATCGATTAAGGATGAGTTGTTAGGGTTTGTGGAACCTATAAATACCAAAGAGGAGGAAGAAAAATAAACAGGGAAGCTCGGGAAAAAAAAAAAGGGAAGAAGAAAAAAAGTGTTGCTGCTGTAGTGAAGAACAAGGAATAAGCGACGATTTCTTCAACTGGACAACAACGTTTATCTTCAGCTTTGCAACGTTTATCTTCAACCCATCTGCAACGTTTATCTTCGCTTTGCAATATTTATCTTCAACCTCCACTGTAACAGTTAATCTGTAACGCCTATAAACGTTACAGATTTCCTGTTTCATTATTTTTAGCTTCTTTTCTTCTTCTCAAGCACTTTTGAGCCATGTACCAATCTTTTGAGAGTGTTTTGAGCATGATGAGCTAAACCCAACCACTGGGAAAATGGAGGAAGCCATATTTCATGAATGAATGGTAACTATTTTTGATTCTTAATGACTTTTGCATTGGTTTTTAATTGATTTATGATTTTTCTTAATTAGTTGTGATTTTGTATGATGGTGTATGCTGGGACTTAAGAGCTTTTGATGCACCATGCTTGTGATTTATAATTAATTTAGAAATCTACTTTTGGAAAAGAAACAAAGTCAATAAAAGAGCTATAATTGTTAAAGAATCATTGTGAAAATCATTCAAAAGTGATTTTGGTGAAATCCTGAGTTCTAGTTTCTCCAAATACTGTTAAAATCTTTTACTTATTTTCTCGTTTAAATTAAAATTAAATCTAAAATAAATCTTCACAAGTCTCAACGAACAAACTATTTTTACCACTTTTCTAAAACGATCATTTGTCATAGATGAGACTGCTTCAAACAATTAACTATCCTAGTTCTATAAATATATCTACTACTTTAAAAAAAATAAAAAAAATCAACCTTATTAATTAAGATTTAAGAGTTCTAGAAGATTTTACTTTTTCTGATTAAGCTGATGTATTAGTGTCGGCTAAATCCACTAATCTAAAGATAAAGATTAGGTCAATAAACAACCACAACACGTGTATGCTATTTGACGGTGATGTATGTGCAACTTTGTTCTTATATGATGCCATGGTGCCACCTGCCAAATACTTATTAGTTGCTGGGTCCAACTCGGTCCACAGCCAAATTGAGTCAACGTCATAACCTAAAATGCCTAGTGATCTCACATTAGTTTGCACTTGTGCAGCGGATAATCAATCTTTGAAATAAACGTAACATCGCACTATTATCCCATCTTAAATTAGTGCTTTGTTTCGATGGTAAATTGCAACATATACCACTACCGCGGATTTCCATCGATTGGACGGAAAGGTTTACTACAGGAGCTAAAATACAATGGCGTTTTAGCAACTGTTTAAAAGTCATTTTTCTTCTAAATATCATCTAATATTTCTAAATCTATATCATATTTTTTAAATTAAAATAATCATAATATAATTAAATACTTAAGTTCTAAATCTATATCATATTTTTTAAATTAAAATAATTATAATATAATTAAATACTTAAGTTACTATTTAGTTTCAAAATTTTATTTAAATTTGATGTAGTTTAAAAAATATTAGGAAATAAATTTTTTGTTATGGTTGTAGAAACCTTTTGCCAACTATCGATATTAGTTTTCAAATTTCTTCACATTGAACTCAATTTTAAATTGGAGCCAAAATTTTACAATTGCATTATAAACTAATTGTTTATATCTAAAATTACGCTCATACTTGATGTAGTTCAAAAAATATTAGGGGTTGTAGAAAACTTTTAACAACTATTTCGATCTTGATTTTCTAATTCCTCCAAATCTAACACAAATTTATTTGAATTGGAGCCAAAATCTTGCAACGTACTATAAACTAACTGTAATACACTCAAAATTAACTACAATAGCTTTAGATGGAATGAATTCGAAGGAACTAAAGAAAATAGCAACGAGACCAATTTTCGATCGATCCGCACTGCAGCATCTAGTAGGGTAGAAATCGAAATCATTTACACATATGGATTGGGCAAATTTACATCAATAACCCTGTTTGACCCGCTTGCAAAAGATCACCTTTGGCCGAAAAATGGACTTGTCGACAAAAATGATCACAAGCCAACTCTTCGTAGAGATCCTTTTTAACTTTTTTTCATCTCGCCTGCACAAATCAAGACACCTAATTTAAGATAAAATCTTGAATTGTGCTTTCCGAAGTAGAGTCCACTACTATCACTTGAAAACATGCCTGACCCTAATTGTTTGGTGGCCTCAATTGAAAAACAATAGATTGTGTTTCTTTTAATTCTTATCTTTTATTTATGCCCATTTATATACTTAAATATAACTTTTATACAAAAAAAATTTCTTTTCTTATTTTTCCCCATACATCCAAGAAGATTTTCAAAACTTGTGGCCCTCTTCTTTTTGTGGTTTGAAGAGCGGCTTTGGCCGCTTTAACGACAGGGAGCCCTGCTTAATAATACTCCCGATCTATTTTCCATTCAAAATAAGTTACAACTATAATAATAATAATAATAATTTCAAATAGATTACTCCCCCTCCTTAAATCTATAGGTTTATAGGTTTGCTTCTCAAATTCACCATTCTCTCATTGCTACACATTACATGTTGTTGCGAGACCATGATAAACTCTAAATGCTTCATTATGGCACTGAAACAATCTAAACATTATGGGGGGGGGGCTCCAAAAGCACTCATTGGGCTCTGAATAAGTAGTTCTTCTAGCTCCCGCTCCAAAATACCTCACTATTTCAAGATCTTCTATTGAATTTGATGTTGGTCTCTTCATTATAAAAACTACTTTACGAGTAAATTGATAAACCCTTAATTGCACGCTTCTTAAAAATGGTCTCACATTATTAAGCTATGGGATAGTGTGCATATATTTTCTTAAAGCATTAATATAAATAGTGAAAAAAGTGATGAAAAGTATAAAAATATAGAGTTCTCCTTCGCTCATACTTCGCCTGAAGTAGAGATCGAAGGAAATAAAAGTTTTCGATGAGTCCTTCTCTCACAATGGTAATTTTTTAGTCAAACTAACCCATTGGGAAATAGTGTCTCCTTCGACTTCCATATCTTAGCTTTTAACCTCAAATTAGAAACAAACCGCAATCCTTCAATAAAAATACTTATCTTTTTTCCAACTTTACATGTCTTTTTTAGATTTTTTTTTAGGGTTTAGCTTGGAAGCATATGCCAACCATGCAATCTTTAGCACGCCTACAACCTTTGTTTGTTAAGGCGTCTAGGATCGCCGAAACCTTTTGGGGATGTCATTGCCTATTGAGTCAAATGTCTAATCAGAGATTTTAGACCGATTAGTCTGGGTTAGGCCTCCTTGGGTTTAGTGAGTAAAACTTTAAGTTTTACTTGAAAATGGCCCGACCATATATATCTTTATTACAATCTTATGGTTTTAATAAGGAAAATATTTTTTTTCTTATCTACTTTCTTTTGATTACATAACCACTTTTTTTCTTATACATATATATATATATATAAATGGCTACCAATTTATCCACTATTTCCATGGATCCATACCAGATAATGGAAAGGATATAGCATGGGAATGGGGTGAGAATATAGAATTTAATTCAGATTAAGTTTGTTGTAAGTTTTGTGATAAGAGGACGTCAGGAGGATTTCAATGGTTGGAAGAACACCAATCCCATGTTACTGGAAATTTTAAGGATTATCCCAATGTAACTTTGGAAATATAAAGAAAATTAGGGATAAAAAGTAAGCTTTTATTAAGAAAACGACAGATAAACAAAGGATTAGAACAATACAACAAAGTAATAGTTTTTTTGATGGAAAGTAGTGGCACCATGGATATAGAAGAAGAACCTACAACACCAAATTTGCAACCTAGCGACAGCGGTATTAGTGCCACCTAAGAGCAAGAAGAGGGTTCATGACAACAATGGTAAATGCCCTTTAGATGAGGTTTTCAAGTCTGTAAAAAAAAGTATAGGACATTTATCGTCCTTACAAGCAAAGTTTCAAATCACAATATAGGCATATGAAGTAAGGTTACTTTTCAATGCAGTAAGATCTCCAAGTTTTGAAGTTAAGGTAGATGCAATTCGAGATTATGAAAAAGTTATGCCACGTCCAACTTACTATAATCTAAGAGTTATATTGATAAAGACCCAAATGGTAAAATCAAAGGAGTTTGTGTAATCAATAGGTTTTCAAAAACAAATAGAGAACATAGTTGTGCTAGGATAATATCTAGACAATCATTTTGGGAGGATTTATTTTTTTCCTTGCCAAGTGATGGCACCACTTGTAGATGTTGTTAGGTTGACTAATATTGAAGAAAAACCTAGCATGGGATACATCTACTAAGAAATGGATAGACTCTGATGGGTTTTCAGCCACGTAAAAATATTACCTATATTTTCTACAATAAAGAGTAGAGTAGCAAGTAGGGATTTGCTCCCACATATAGTATGTAATTAATTGTTATTTGTTTTCAATTTCTTTCTTTAACAAAGGGAATTGTTATGAATTAAACTAAATTATACTAATGAAAAAAAAAAGTAAATAAAGGTTGTGATCAAGAGAAGAAAAATATTGGTTAAAGTTTCATCTTCCATCGGCAATCATGCTCCTTAATCGATTAGAATTAACATCCACTATCTCTTCATACTAGTAACCTAAAAGTATCCCCACTCGGTGTAATACTCCATTAACCTCCACATATCAATACAAACTGCAATAACTAACATTTGAATTATTTTCCACCATATAACTCAGTGCTTTTTGTTAGGAGATTCAACTTGAGGAAAGCATTAATATATGTGAGATCATTTATTCATATGAAATAAATCGAACAATCATGGCATATTTAATCTAGGCCAAACTTTATTTGAGACTTCCTTTACGATTTGCACCGCTAGTGATCACAAATTGCTATTTGTTGCTAAGGTTCCTGATAAGATTACCTAAGAACTCTTATTATCAATAGATGTGTTATCAATTATATTCATTCTCCATCTTAAACGAATAAGAGAACCCACCATATTGCATGAACACAATCACACAATTGTTATAAGTAGTAAGTAGTAAAACTTGAACGATAAAAAGAAATCTTGAACATTAACAATAATCAGACAGATTGATTCACATTTTTAAGACTTACAACTAACATCCCTAAGTAATAGAAAAATTAACTACTCATGGATTTACTAAAACTCATGAAAAATATACAAAGAAGAGGAAGAAGAACAGTTTCCCCTTAACAGGGTAAACCCTAGATCTTGGAGATAGAAGATGTGATATGATTTAGAATGTATATTGTTTGAGACTTACATGTCTTCTTTTATATCCTTCAATGCTTGGACCTCAAGTATCCTTTTTTTCTAGGGTTTGGAATCCCGTTATGACTAAATTTCCTTGTAGAAGGCCAAATGCATGCCAAAACCACGGTACTTACGGTTAGGATGAGTCCTTGTCGAACTACCCGTAGGTGACTCTGAAAATATAACTTCTTGGTAAAAATTCAGACTCACATATGACTAGGTCTAGTGGACCAAAACCTAGCCGTAGGTAACTATGAATATTGTTTTTGTGTTTCACTATTTTGTTCATAGCTTATTCGTCTGATGCCCGATTGACCTCATTATTTTTTTTTGGCTTTGTATCTTCGTTATATAAAAGATAAAGGGATACAATTCTAATTTAAACGAGCTTAACTTGGCCTTTGATATTTCTTCACTTGTAGACTTTATTTCCTTAACACTTTTATAGCCATTCCACTCCTTTTGGTTGATTCACCTAATATGGCCCATAAAATAGAAAAAAATAATAATAACAAGTAATACGAAAGAAATATGGTAAATATAAGCATGAATTTGACCATAAAATTCACTTGTCAAAGCCGTGGACTAAATTCAGAAGAATTTTGAAGCTCACATGTCCACATTATAAAGAGTTTGGAAAATCATTGATGACAGGTGGAATAATCATCTCCACCACCCATTGCACGCATATG
Source organism: Papaver californicum (assembly GCA_023531435.1). NCBI lineage: Eukaryota > Viridiplantae > Streptophyta > Magnoliopsida > Ranunculales > Papaveraceae > Papaver > Papaver californicum. Next base: position 1,679,888 of record JAJJMC010012356.1, on the reverse strand, counting down.
CCTTCTACTTGAATCCTAACATATATTTTTAACAAGTTTTAGAAGTAATCGAGGCTATCGTAGATGTTATGGGTGGTCTTCATACTGCTATTGAAAGGTTAATTTTTCCCGATGAAGAAGATATTTGTTTCCACAAACTAGTTTATTATAGAAGTTTTACAGGGACTTTAGGATCTTCCTTTTCCATAAGACAAAAAAAAAAAAAACTCCAACATAGTAAGTTTTGACAACTACACTCACAAGTATTTCAGTTTTTATTTGCACCATCAACAAATATATATATATATATATACCTATAAGTGATTGGCGGATTATGTTTGGGAGTTCATTACCTAATTTTCAAAGGTTAGAAAATAATAATTGGGAAAACCATGTTGCACCTCATCATGATTCATGTTAGTGCAACTTGAGTACCTTTGATCATGTAAGTTGCTTACATTTTATAAAAGAATATCACTTAATTTACTTGGTATAAGTAAATATAATATATATTGATGTATTTTAAATGGAATCTGATTACATTAAAGAATGTTGAATCGATTTTTACAATCAAAATTTAATGATGTAATTTACATTCAATACAATAGAAAGTTAGAAATATGATGTCTTGTGAATATGAATATGTTTAACCGACCAAATGCAGGTGTTGATCCAATTTGCTTGAAGGGGGTTGATTATAATGACGAGTGGACAACACCTGATAAAGATGATCTAGCTAAATACGTCAATGACAATCATGTTCTTCCTTGGCGAGCAGTTCAAGGGAACAAGGAGTTGTTGGACCGATTTCAACAACTAACATCATGTTTGTTTGTTTTTTTTATCTGACTCATCTGGATCTGAATAAAATCACTTTACTCATCTGGTTCTGACTCAATGTGTTTGTTTTTTGAGTCAGATCTGACTCATCTTACTCAAAAATATATGAGTCAGTGGTTTGGTCCAATGAATCAGGGGTATTTTCATACCTGACTCAAATGGGTCCGAGTCAGGAGTTAGATCTGACTCAGGCCGCGAGTCAGATCTGACTCAAAATAAAAAACAAACTGTCTGACATCTGACTCGGTCCGAGTCAGATCCAGATACCGAGTCAGCAAAAAACAAACATGGTGTAAGACTTGAAGGGTTGTGCTACATCTAGAGGACGAAAATCATGATGTTGAACTAGATGGGTGCTTTTTGGTGATGTTAAGATGATGTATCATATTCCCATGATAAATGTAGATACCATATTCCATATGTCTTCTCCAAGCTGATGGGATTTAAATTTATACCGCAAGAGCACGGCTGTCGATGCGATAATATGCAAGTACGGTTCGTTCTACAAGGATTTTGGAATTGCAATTTCTAATTTTTAAATAATTAATATGCTAATACAAAGAGAATGTTTTTGAATAAATTAAATGCATTAAATAAATAAAAATATAAAATAACTACACAACTTAATTAACCAGAAGGATAAAGGTCTAGGGTTTTGGATTCCACAACTTTTGATATTATTTTTGTAAAACTAATTAATCACCACTTCAACTATTACTCTCAAATTACTCAAAACCTTATTAAACCCAATCTCATGTTTCAGAAGATTTATCGTTTTAAAACTTTCATTGTTATGCTAAAAATCTAATTCTCCTTTGCTTATAAAATATCAACAGCCTAAAGACTATTCAGAACAATTATTTTGAAGCTTTCAAATAAGACAAAATTATTAATCGTTGAAAGCACAATAATGGAGTAATATATCAAAGAAATAAAATATTAATTATCACACATCAAAATAGTTTCCTCCTGCACCCTAGAGAAGAGAATTTGCTACTCATAGAGAAAAGAATAAAAGAAAATTGTTTAAACATCTAATTTTATTAATATGGAAAAGACTTAAAATTTTCTTTATTTTCCTCTTGTCGATTTAACGACTAATTTGAGTTGCAGTTACAAAAGAACGGACTTGGAGTGCAGCTAAATAAGGCTATCTGCAGCATCCGTTGAAGAACGATGCTTTCTTGAGTATTAAGCTTCAGAACTGTTGCAAAAGGTGTTGGATTTCAAAGGAAAAGGCAACACTATCAGCAACTGTTCTATAGTGCAGTTTTTCCTCCTCCGCCTTCTTTTTCTTCACTTCTTTTTTGAGTTGCAGAACGGAAGTGGAATTTTTATCTCTTTGATTTTGGCCGAAGCCAACCTCCCTTATTTCTTCTCCAACCCCTCTATTTATAGTAGAGCACCCATCAACTCGAGAATCTCTAAAAATCTTTTAAAATATTCTCTCTTTTAATGATACGAATCTCGACATTATTTTTAATCAATCACGAACCTGATTTTCTTGATATTTTCTTCTCGCTATTCTCGGTCTCGACCAAATATTCCTTTAACAGCTCGAGAAGATATCTTGTTGATAAAAAAATCCTAAGGAGATATTATCTCCTTTATTACACAAACTTTTGTATGAACCGAGAATATTATTTTTCAAGTTTTCTTCCATTTTTAACGTTCAATTAGAGTCCCACAAACTTATAAAACCCTTCTTGATAAGGCAAGAGGATTATCAAGCCTTAAATATTTAAAATAAACTTCCAAACGTGTAACAGATTTGACAAATTTATGTGAACAAATTTTCACGCCAATATTTATTTTGAATTTGAAAGAGAGGTGCCTTTAACAACGCATGAGTGCCTTTATCAATTGAGGTGGGTGCCTTTATCAATTTCTTGGGTGCCTTTATAACTTTTTAAGCCCAATTTTCCGCACATGTTATTTCTTCAAAAATATCTACAAAATAAATACACAATATAATTAAAGAAATTGAGAACTATTAATACAAATAAGATATTAAATAAGACACATAGATGTGTCTATCACAAGAAGGGATAGTACCAAATATAGGTGTTAAGCCCAAGTCCAAGTCTATAAATACTCTAGAAAGTATGAATATAATCCATCGAGGAGCACCATATCGATGAGGAGATTCTCCCGCAATCCTATAAATATGTAACTTTAACATCAAATCTAAGGATACCGCTTTGATCTCCTCAAGGTCCCAACTTGAAGATTCTATCAATGAAGTACAAGTTCTTTCTATAGTGTCTCTTTACTTATGTATTAGTTAAGTAGTGAGTTTATCTCTATACGAATGTGGTTGTTGGATTTTTAGCAACTACAGTAAGGCAATTACTATGGTGATGAGAAAAAACATATCGAAATCGAAGTTCCATGAGTTCTAGTAGACTAGTGTTATTATAAGTTTAGTTTTTAATGTGTAACATTGTTTTAAGTATTCATAAACATTAAGTAGTATGACTCCCATGGATATATCGTAGTTATCTCTATTTTATTAGCAGAACTAGTAGTCGGGTAACTTATGGTATCATTGATTAGCCTGGAGGAAAATCTGGTTGTAGCAATCGAGCTCAATTATTAATCCAACCAGGGTTATATGTTTCTGAATATGGGTCAAATTTCTGACCGTTTTCAAACCTATAGTTGTTATAAAGAGCATGGAGTTTCTCTTCGTATCTAGCGTGGTTTGACCCTTGATTCATTTCTAAGGACACCGAAGGATATTTGACCCATTATAAACTCCATTGACCCTATGGATAGGATTCTTAGATATTTCTGGCTCTCTCATTGAAGCCATTGCCTAGTTTTTTCAGCTCACTCAATGAACGAGTCAAAACATTTATCTGGGTCCTGAAGGGTGAATCCTCCACCACTCATTGTTTCTACCTGCATAAGGGTTTCACTATCCAGGACCTCATATAAAACTTGGGCCATATGGGCTTTCTCCAATCCGTGATATGGACAGTGGTATATCAATTCATTAAACCTTTTAACATAATCGTGTAGGTTTTCACCAAATTTTTGCTTATAGGTTTGAATAGACTGACGAACAACAACAGTCTTATGGTGTGGGTAGAATTTCTTAACAAAAACCGCTACAAGACCATCTCAGGTGGTGATTGTTTTAGAAGGAATAAAATGATACCACTCTTTGGCTTTATCATCAAGAGAAAAGGGAAACAAAGGCAACCTAAGCACATCTTTGGAGACATTCAGATAACTCATTGTTTCAAAAATCATTTTGAAGTCTCTTATGTGGGTATACGGGTTCTCATTCTCTAACCCCCTAAATGTACGAAGCATGCCAACTACCCGAGGTTTAATATCAAATTTGATATTAGTGGCTGGTAAAACTACCCATGGGTCACATACTACTCTAGATGGGTTCATATGTTCTCTAAGGGTCTTGTTGATAGACACATTTATGTGTCTGATTTGCTCTCAACTTTTATAGTGTTATAACTCATTTTGTACTAATATTGTGTTTTTAAGTATTTATAGGTATTTTTGGAAAATAAACATTGTTGGAAAAATTGGCTCGAAAAAATACTAAAGGCACCCGAATAGTGGATATGAGCACCCCCTCTTCTTCACGGTTCAAAACCATTTTGGTCGAAAAATTTGTTTTAAATACAGAGATATCCTATATCGATTTTGGAAGATATTTTCACGTGATTTCTGGGATTAAGATCAGAGAGAATTATGGCCATATCAAGTGTGATTATACATGACCAAAAGATACGTGACAAAATCAACATATCTTGTGAGATTTACGTGAAAAATGAAGAGCTTTTATTCTCTCGGTAATTTGAAGTAAATTAGATATTAATTGAGATTTTGTTCTCGAGCTTTGTAAGGAATAGCTTCACTGTTCAGGAAAGAAAAATCAAGATAATCATGGTCGAATCAACAGAAAACTAGAGAAGATTTTCCCGGATATTATTCTCTCTTAAAAGTGAACTCTGTGAAGAATAAATGAGAGGATTTGGGAGATGTTATGGGTGTATAAAAGAGTGTCGAGGGTCATAGAGTGATCAGAGAGGATTGGGAAGAGCTTAGAATACGCAGAGAAGCCATAGAAATCAAAACAGAGATATTCTGCTGCTGCTGCTGTGAGAGAGAAGATGAAGAACATAAGGCTCGTTAGAAGCGTCGCTGATAGTGTTGCTGAAGCAATCATACTTCAACAGCACCAGAAGTCCGTACTTTTCTTCCGTGTTCATTTCTTTTTTCTGTAATGCAGGGAACACTTCTCTGTAACGCTTATAAGCGTATCAAATACCCTATGTTACTTCTATTTCACCATTGTAAGCATCATTTGAGCTATGAAATACATTTTTGAGGGTTTTTCCAATACAATAATGAGCTAATCATCATCACTGGGGCGACGAAGGAAGTTATGTCTCCAATGATTAAGTGGTAACTTCTATTTTATCTATGTTTTACAATTCATTTATTATTAATTGCTTTGAATTAAATTGAAAAAAATAATTTTTCTTAAATAATTATGTTTTCTTTTGATGAGTCATGCTGGGTTTACTGCTTTTGATGTCTCATACTTTCGATTTACAATTATTCTTTTAAAAACCTAATTTTGGCAATACTTAGAATAACTTGAATACAAGAATTGTAAGATTTTATCACTTGAAACATTGGTTAAATAGTAGAATCCTAGCCTCAGTTCTCTCTCAACTTTGTTAATAATTTTATTTGAGTTTCCTATTTTTAGTCTTAGAAATTAGATTTAAAAACAAATCTTCACAAGTCTGAGAATCAAACCCTTTTTACCACTATTACGAAAACCATCAATTTTTTGCGCCGCCGACGCGGACTTGTTTTTAGAATTGTTTTTAGATTTATTTATTTTTTAATTTTTTTTGTAGGTTCAGTTTAATTTAGGATTTTTTTTTTATTTTTTTTTTCTTTTTTACGCATTTAGTATTTTCTATTCTTTTCAGATTTAAAGCGAAACTAAAAAGAAAAGGAGAAAGTGCTATAAAAAGGAAGTAGAGCCAAAGAAGGAAAGAAAAGAGGATTCCAAAAGGAGTGAAGACGACTTTATTTTTAGATTTATTATTTTATTTTATTTTTTAGTTTTTATTTTATTTTTTTTCTAAAAGAAAAACTGTATTAGGGTTTGGCTATTATTTTTTTAATTATTTTAGGAATTTTTCTGTTTTTCTTATTTTTGGACTTTGGACTTTGAACATTATTATTAATTTTTAAATCCTACGGAAGGGTATTAAATATAAACTGCACAGGGAAGGACGACAATTACGACATTGTCTCGGCCCCTCGGGTTCATACACTGACATAGGAGTCGGTGGCCTGAGTCGACTTCAACGGTTCGTCCCCCGTCTGGTACGGGAGGTAAGACTCGATCAACCCACGAATCCCCTTTCAGTGGGTTTTCTGTATTCCTTCGTAATGCATATATGTTGAGGACTTGAATACGGATTTATTTTCTAGTAAAGGGCAAGGACTGGCCATATAAGATAAGGACTCGGATTTCATCATTGTTTCCTTCTTGCCCGCCTTAGGAACACGTTACCTAACGCGAACCTAAGCCTAAAATTTTACTAGAAAGAGACCTATAGGGTAACGAGCTTATTGGAAAATCATTCAAAAGGACTGTATTGGTTACTTTATTAGCCTAACTCAAGGTTCAATAAAATTATTTTAAGTTGATTAGAGCCGCCTTGTAACCCAGGGAAAAGTTCCAAAGAGACAGAGTTATCAAAGCTCCTTAGAGCTTATCTTGTTTCTCTTCGACTTAATCTAATTCGGATCGTTCTAAGAGGTTTGCTAAAACTGTAACTAGTTGCCTTTTGAAAGAATAAAAGCTGGTCTAGAAACAATCTAAGTGGAGCCATCATGCTTTTTTGTTTGCTAGATTCAGTAGGTATGATTTGGTTGAGTCGGCCTTGTTTGTTTATGTTTAGAACCCCTTCCTGTTAGGATTTCTTTTCTTAGATTTTTTTTTGTAAATTTATTAGAAAATTTTTGTTAGAAAATGTCGAGCTGGTATTACAATAAATAACCGACTTAGTTTCAAAACATGCATTACCCTTACTATGACCATAGTTTGGATAATACTTGGGACCAATACCAACCTTCTGAAGGTTATGGTTCATACCATGGAGGCCCCAATTACTATTCGTACGCGCACCAGTCATATGAACGGGAAAACGAGCAAAATTCGAGTTCTTTGTCTTGGAGGGATGCCCTTAAGCAGGTGCAATCTAGTACTTATAGTGAACCTATCATACCTCTAGAAGAATCACACGAGCAGTTGGGATCTAGCAATCTTTATGATCTAGTTGTTTCTCTAAAGAATTTCGTCAAGGAGTTGTCTGAGTATACAAGAAGGTTCACATTAAGTATGGGGGGAACAATTAGTAGTCCAACTCCTCCTGTAGAAGAATCACACGAGCAGTTACGACCTAGCAATCCTTATGATCTAGTTGTTTCTATAGAGAATTCCGTCAAGGAGTTGAGTGAGAATACAAAGGAGTTGACTGAGGATACAAGAAGAATCATAAAGGAGATGACTGAGGATAGAAATAGGTTCATGTTAAGTATGAATGAAATTTCTGTAAAGAATAATATTGCTCAAAATGATCTTAATTGCCAATACAGTGTTTCCACTTTTACCCTTGATACTAATGATGAATATTTACCTAATTTAGAGGACGAGGTTAGAATAAAAGACACTATTTATTTAGATAAGGTTCAATCATCTTCATATTATTATGATGATGAGGATACTTTTGATGAGGAAATTGAAATCCGTAGTCATAATGATGAGGAAATTCTCACAACAATTGAGTTTCACGATAATAATGATGTCTCTAGTTCTTATCCTAATATTATTAATGATTATTCACCTATTCAAGAGGAAAGGGATTTAACTAGAGATATCATTGTTATAAATGGTGAAATATTTCCTCATTATTGTGAAGACGACGATGGTTTAGAGGAGCGAGTCTATTCCGAGACTAGTGTTTTAGAATCCAACGATTCAGGACAACAGTCTCAAACGAAGAAGATAAACTCGTAGAAATCTTAAATGTAAGTGAGAATTCACCACCTGATCATAACTTAGAAGAAGCAATTGACCATTTTCAGGAATCTAATGATCTAAAAATTAGGGAAATTGTGACTAGTCTATCTAGAGACACCCAAAATTCTAAGTTTATGGGTGATTATCATTCTCCCTGTGCTTTACCTTTAACTCTTTTAAATGTCCCTCAATTGGGACTTGATGTTTGTGCCTCTATCATATTACGAGACTATCTTCAAGAACTGTTTCCCAAACCTAATCATGTCCAAAAAGAAGCTCAGTTGTTAGAAACCCATCCTCTGGTCGATGTGGTTCACCTAGGAAATAATACCAAGATTGACTTTGTTTTCCCACCAAAATATTTTCTTCCATATGTGGGACGTTTGAATTTCAAATGTGTTATTAAATTTTAAGACTAAGCCTAATTACTTTAGGAATCTAGAATCGACACATTTGCTTAAGAATGACCACCATTTTAAGAGTAGTCAACTGTGTGGGTCAAATCTGATTGACTTTGAGGATCCAAAATTATTCAGGTTATTTTTATGTGCCTTAATTTTACTATTGAGTTTTTCCATACTCTACAACCTGATCCGTCGGATCGTGCCTATGGGGAAATTCATCTTAAAGAGATTTATCTAGACCCTTTCATAGAGCCCGAACCTGAACCTCAACTAGATGTAGTTGTCATAAACAAAACACTAGATAGGGATAAGGTTGTACTCGGTTTGTTCACTTTCTGAGCCTGCTGTAATTTCCTTCTATTTTGGATAACATGATCTTATTCAGATGACCCATAGTTATTCCGACTATTATTATACAATTTAGTGAGGTGACTAATTTTTTCTTAGTCTGGCTGAAGACTTTAAACTTAGCACTTCTTGGGAGGTAACCCATGCTTATGCGACACGGTAATATCTTTTCTTAACTCATTTCCTTCGATTGGTAACAGTTTCTCCTTGTTCATGTTTTTAATCATTCATCTTTAGAACATTGAGGACAATGTTAGATTTAAGTTTGGGGGTAAGGGAGAAACTTTTAGTGAAACATGAAACTCCAAAGTCTAGAAACTTGTGAACAATTTAAGATGACACTAACCATTCTAGGTAGATGGAAACTTAGCTCTTTTTCTATAGGAATTGTTATGCCCAACTAAATGGTCTATTCATAAAAGGATGCCTAGCTCATGTGTTAGAATAACATGATAGTTGTCACCATATCTCGGAATCTATCTTGACCATATCACCTTCTATTTTTATTTTTTGCAATTTTTTGTGTTTCTCTAAGTGATTTGGTGGGGCACCAGTATCAAATTGTTATCACCGCCAGGATGAAGTGTTTGAGATCAAGCCCCATTATTCTAGTATTTAGACCATTATTATTAAAAATAATAATAATAATATAATAATAATAATTTAAAAAAATCGAGTATTGACACTTTGATAGCAATATATGTGTGTTCTCCCTGTCTACGTCGCCTAAGCAAGCGTGGAACGCATGATCCATGAGAACTATCATGTAAGATGCTGATAAGGAGCATGTGCTTGGATTGATTTGATCCAATCATGTTGTCAGTATATTTTAAAATAATAAATAATTGTTTTATTTTCAATAAATCGACCGATGGGGCCGTAGCTTGTACATACCAGCTGAGTCGATATTAGTTTAAGGAATAAGACTAGTGGGAGCGCATCTCAATCCATTCATCCTGACACTGACCTTCAGACAGATATGGGAAACACCGTTCACCTTAGTCAACACGTGCAAACTTCATTTTGTCTATATCCATCTTCTAAATCTTTCCATGTGATTGTACTTTGATAGATTCTGAGTATCGTGGCTGAACAACTATTTAAGTAAAGTTTTGAATTCTTGTATGAATTTTAGCACGCTGCGTGAAAACTCATGTACATCAATTGGAATCATATAAAGTAATGATTCTTATAGGCTAAGAATTTAGTATGCCAACTAAATAGTTTGTTTAGTGTCTATCCTCAATCGTTCACATGTAGCTAGAATTTGGAGTAAAGGTTTTGTGGGTACATCTCTTGTAAACCCTCACGAGACAAAACTCGTCCACTAGGGACACCTAGGGGTTCAAAGGCTTGTTGCACACGCTAAGTGCAATCGCGATGCCTGCGAAAGTGAGTTAGGATTTTCTAGATTAAATTTGCTCGAGGACTAGCAAATAATAAGTTTGGGGGTATTTGATAGACACATCTATATGTCTAATTTGCTTTCAACTTTTATAGTGTTAGAACTCATTTTGTACTAATATTGTGTTTTTAAGTATTTATAGGTATTTTTGGAAAATAAACATTGTTGGAAAAATTGGCTCGAAAAACTACTAAAGGCACCCAGAATTGATAAAGGCACCCGAATAGTGGATATGGGAACCCCCTCTTCTTCACGGTTCAAAAACCATTTTGGCGGGAAGATTTGTTTTAAATACAAAGATATCCTGTATCGATTTTAGAAGAGATTTTCACGTGATTTCTGGGATTAAAATCAGAGAGAATTATGGCCATATCAAGTGTGATTATACATGACCAGAAGATACATGAAAAATCAACATATCTTGTGAGATTTACGTGAAAATTGAAGAGCTTTTATTCTCTCGGTAATTTGAAGTAAATTATATATTAATTGAGATTTTGTTCTCGAGCTTTGTAAGGGAATAGCTTCACTGTTCAGGAAAGAAAAATCAAGATAATCATGGTCGAATCAACAGACAACTAGAGAAGATTTTCCCGGATATTATTCTCTCTTAAAAGTGAACTCTGTGAAGATTAAATGAGAGGATTTGGGAGATGTTATGGGTGTATAAAAGAGTGTCGAGGGTCATAGAGTGATCAGAGAGGATTGGGAAGAGCTTAGAATACGCAAAGAAGCCATAGAAATCAAAACAGAGATATTCTGCTGCTGCTGCTGTGAGAGAGAAGATGAAGAACATAAGGCTGGTGAGAAGCGTCACTGATAGTGTTACTGAAGCATTCGTACTTCAACAGCACCACAAGTCCGTACTTTTCTCCCGTGTTCATTTCTTTCTTCTGTAACGCAGGGAAAACTTCTCTGTAACGCTTATAAGCGTATCAAATACCCTATGTTACTTCAATTTCACCATTGTAAGCATCATTTGAGCTATGAAATACATTTTTGAGGGTTTTTCCAATATAATAATGAGCTAATCATCATCACTGGGGCGACGAAGGAAGTTATGTCTCCAATGATTAAGTGGTAACTTCTATTTTATCTATGTTTTACAATTCATTTATCATTAATTGCTTTGAATTAAATTGAAAAAAATGATTTTTCTTAAATAATTGTGTTTTCTTTTGATGAGTCATGCTGGGTTTACTGCTTTTGATGTCTCATGCTTTCGATTTACAATTATTCTTTTAAAAACCTAATTTTGGTAATACTTAGAATAACTTGAATACATGAATTGTAAGATTTTATCACTTGAAACATTGGTTAAATAGTGGAATCCTAGCCTCAGTTCTCTCTTAACTTTGTTAATAATTTTATTTGAGTTTTCCTATTTTTAGTCTTAGAAATTAGATTTAAAAACAAATCTTCACAAGTCTGAGAATCAAACCCTTTTTACCACTATTACGAAAACCATCACTTGTTCACCCGAACCTCATTATCATTATTACCACCCATTTAATTAAAAACAGATGTACCACCTAAATCCGTGTAACATGTTGGACTCAAACAAAAAAGGTCGTTTTCTTCAAGTCTATTTCCTACACGAATCCAACGAGGAATACACAAACAAGAATACTAGTGTTTAGCAAGAATTTGTGGACATGCAAAATGCAGGGTTCAATATTTTAGGTAAGCTTGGTTTACCTTAACAGATTATACCTACAGTCAAAGACTGGTCAAAGGTACAAGGTTAAGGCTTGTGGACTTTAAGCTGGTAACTTTCATCATGCCCAAGGCACGGGTTCAGCTTACTTATCCACGGATTTTCCTAAAAATCGGTGATCTGACGAAGCAAAATGGTGTGTGCAAACATGTTTTTTTTAATAAACAAAAATACTAAAAATAAACCAGTAAGCAACAAGAAATAAATGTCTAAAAAGGAAATAAGGAAAATAAAAAAAAAATCTTTGTATTTTTCTCCGTTTTTTTCGCTTTGTCTTTAACTTTGATCCGAACCTTTATTTGGCTCCAATTTTTTTTTAATCCAAAATCTGCAACAAAAAGACAAATACAAAAAAAAAACGTATAATAAAACAAAAGAATAAAAATCTAAAATAAAACTATTAAAAACTAAAACTTAACCTAAACCTAAAAACAAGTCTGCGTCGGCGACGCCAAAAATTGATGTGGTTGTAGAAGTGGTAAAAGATTATCGTTCACTCGGACTTATTAAGATTGATTTTAGACCTAAATTATAATACTAAATAAAAAAACTTAAGCAAAAGATTGTAGCAAGTTTATAGAAAAGACTGAGACAAAGGATTCCACCATTAAATAATTTTTAAGTGATTTTATATTGATAGTAATGCAAATCTTTTATATTCAAATTGATTCTAATTATTGCCTAGACAAGTAGATTTTCAAAATAATAGGCGTAAATCAAAAGAATGGAGCATAAAAAGTCCTCAACTAAATATGACCCATCAAAAAGAAATCACAACTATTTAATCAAAATCATATATTCAATTTTTATTCAGTGCAAATAATCATAAAAAGAATTGCAAAAATTAATTAAATAGAAATTACCACATTATTATTGGAAAAATAACTTCCTCTGTTGTTCCAGTGGTGGGGTTTAGCTCAACGTAGAAACATTTTCTCAAAAGATGATACATAGCTCAAAATTATTTAAAATAAGAAAAGAAGAGAAACTGACACAGAAACTACAACGTTTATAATTGTTGTTGTAAGAATAAAATTCTTTAATGACTTTACGACTGCTTCAGAATGACTTAGATCAAACTGTTGTAGGTACTATTCATAAAACTGTTACTAAAGGTATTGAATTTAAAAAGAATAGATCACGGACTTAAACGACAGTTTGAAACCGTGTTTGTTCTTCTTTTTCTTCCTCCTCCGTCTGTGTAACATCTATGGCTTCTGGGATTTTTTTTCTCTTTCTCGCCAACCACCTTCCGCCAAGTTCAGGACAAGTCTCCTATTTATATTGCAATCCCCCAACCACTTCAAATCCTCGAAAATATCTTCTAATCAATGGGGAGAAATCTTGGCAGATCGAGAAATATTTTTCTCGTCTTGATCATCGAATCTTTGATAGTAGTTTTTTTCCCTCAAAACTCTCAGAGTATCATATTATTTCCTTTCAAAAGCTCGAGATAAGAAATCCTTTCCTTATTCCAGACTCAACAAGATTTTCTTTTAATCCCAGAATAGTTTTTTCCTCCTTACGGTAAACTCGTGATTTTGAGAGGTTTTGTTTTGATTTTCACATGTTTCACTTTGTACAAACTCCTCTTTATAAGGTAACAACGATATTCTTTCCATAAAACTCTAAAAGTCCTCAAATACTCCCGTAAGAAAATCTCAATTGAGAAGAAATTTTCGCGCCACTTTATTTGAATTTGAAGAGGTGGATTCCCTTAGCAATTCTTGGGTGCCTTTATCAATTCTTCTCAGGTGCCTTTATCACTTTTTCGAGCCAATTTTTCCATAATCGTTTATTTCACAAAAATGCCTAAAAACATAAAAAATAATAATATTAGTACAACGACTGAGAAAAAGCAATATAGATATGAGTTCAAATAAGACACAAAATGTGTCTATCAAATACCCCCAAACTTATTATTTGCTAGTCTTCGAGCAAATATAATATAGAAATAAAATAAATATCCTAACTCACTTCTGCAGGCGTCGTGATTGCATTTAGCGTGTGCAACAAGCCTTTGAACCCCTAGGTGGCCCTAGTGGACGAGTTTTGTCTCGTGAGGGTTTACAAGAGATATACCCACAAAACCGTTACTTCAAACTCTAGCTGCTTGTGAATGATTAAGGGTAGACACTAAACATGCTATTTAGTTGCCTACAAAATTCTTTGGCTATGGGAGGAATTACCCTGTTTTGAATCCAATTGTTGTACAAGAGTTTTTACTCAAGCGTACTAAAATTCATATATAAGAAAATAAAGCACTACTCAGAAAGTCGTACAATGAACCACGATACTCGGAATCTAACAAACCTCAATCACATGAATAGATTAAGAATATGGATATGGAGATAGAAGTGTACGCATGTTGATTAAGGTGAATGGTGTTTCCCATAATATCTTTATGAACATCATGCCAAGATGAACCCTGATGGATTGAGATACGCACCCACTGGTCTGAATCCTGATTCTAGTAGCAACTCAGCTGGTATATACAAGGGCCCCAACGGTCGATTTATTGGATATATACAAAAAAAAATTAATTTTATTATTATTGGATGTATCAACAACGTGATTGGATTTTTTGAATCCAAGCGCATGCTTCTTTTCAGCATCTTACATGGTAGTTCCCATGGATCCTGCGTTCCACGTTTACTTAGGCGACGAAGACAGGGAGAATACACACATATTTCTATCCAAGTGTTATTTTTATAAAAAAAAATTATTGGTCAAGTTCATTTAAAATAATGGGGATTGATCTCAATCACTCTACTTCATCCTAGCGGCGACAACAAGGCGGTACTAGTGACCCACCAATCACTTAGAGAAACACAAAACAATACAAAAACAAAAACATAACGTGATGGTGATGACTATCATGTTATTTCTAACACCAGAGCGTTGTCCTTTTATGAATAGTTCATTTAACTGGGCACACCAACTCCTATAGATAAAATTTTTATTTTCATCTACCTAGAATGGTTAGTGTCATCCTGAATTGTTCACAAGTTTCTAAATTTTAGATTTTCATTATTACGGTAAAAGTTTCTCCCTTACCTCCGAACTTAAATCTAATGTTGTCCTCAATGTTATAAAGATAAATGATTAAAAGCAAGAACAAGGAGAAATTGTTACCAATTGAAGAGACTGAAGAAACTCAAGTAACATCTTAGACGCACAAATCTCGAGTCCAAAGTTAGGGACTTCAATTAGGGATACTTTACGATCACAAAAATCATCACTACCCCCAAAATTAGGGTAAATAATACTATCAACTTGACCAAAACCTATTGGATGGATTTTGGGGTCAGTAAGGTCAGCACAATACCCGATTTCTTTTGTAAAATGGTCATCTAAACAAACATCATCAAAATCATATAATGGATTATTAAAGAGAGTCTCTAACAGAAGATCATCAGCTAAGGTGTTAATCATAATAACTTTCTCCAATTTACTGAAAGGTTCATCAAATAAAGGATTGTCAAACACAGTGCAGGCTAATGGATCACGAACTAAAGTGCTAATCATGTTCACCTCTTCTAAATCATCCATCTCAGAAGATTGTCTACTAATATTAAAGACATTCAACTCAGTGGTCATATTACCAAAATATATATTCATAAGTCATTTTCTACAGTTGATGACAACATTGGATGTAGCTAAAAACAGGCGACCTAAAATCACCGGTATTTGAGCATTTTGGTCCTGAACAGGTTGGGTATCTAGAACAAAAAAAAATCACTGGATAAATGAACCTATCAACCTCAATAAGAACATCCTCTATGACACCACGAGGGACTTTGACAGACCTATATGCTAACTGCAATGTCATTTTTGTCGGTTTCAACTTACCAAGACCTACCTGGGTGTACACATGACACAGAAGTAAGTTAACATTAGATCCTAAGTCAAGCAATACCTTATCAACCACGTGATTACCGATCATACAAGATATGGTGGGACATCCAGGGTCTTTATACGTAGGGGGTGTTTGGTTCAGAAGGATTGAACTTACTTGACCAGCTAAAAAGGATTTCTTATGGACATTAAGCTTACACTTTTGTGTACAAAGATCTTTAAGGAACTTGGCATAAGCAGGCATTTTCCTAATTGTTTCTAATAACGAAATATTAATGTTCACCTGTTTAAAATATTTCCAATTATTTCGTTGAAAGTCGATTCCTTCTTTATTGGAACTAAAAATTATGGGTATGGGGCTCTAAGCACAAAGGTAGTCCTATTAGGAACTGTATTAGACTCTTTAGAGATTGTTTCAGTCTCTTCATTTACTGGATCCTCTTGGGAAGTAGAAGGTGGAACTACAATATGTCCACTATCAGACATTGTTACCTTGTTGTCAACTACCTTTCCAATCCTAAGGGTTGCAATAGAGTTCACATGATTGAACAGTTTCTCTCTAGAAGATACTTCATGAACTCTTCTAGGATTGGGTTGTGTCTGACTAGGAAACTTACTTTTTTCTCTCAAAAACTCATTTATCTGACTAACCTGGATTTTTAAATCGGAAATAGCCTGATAGTTAACCTGAATCATCTCCTTACTATCTTATAAACTTTGTTCAACTGATTACTGAAATTTTTTAGTGTTAAGAGCTAACATGTTGAGAGACTCTTCTAAACTCACGATTTTGGGGTTCTGAAACTGGGATGGATCTAAAGGATTCTTAGTATAGCAAAAACCTGGGGGAGCATGAGAATTACTAGAATGACCTAGATTCTGACCCTTAGACCAGCAAAATTAGGATGGTTTCTCCAACCAGGGTTATATGTTTCTGAATATGGGTCAAATTTCTGACCATTTCAAACCTAGAGTTGTTATAAAGAGCATGGACTTGCTCTTTGTATCTAGCGTGGTTTGACCCTTGATTCATTTCTAAGGATGCCTAAGGATATTTGACCCATTATAAACTCCATAGACCCTATGGATAGGATTCTTAGATATTTCTGGCTCTCTCATTGAAGCCCATTGCCTGGTTTTTTCAGCTCACTCGATGAACGAGTCAAAACATTTATCTGGGTCCTGAAGGGTGAATCCTCCACCACTCATTGTTTCTACCTGCATAAAGGTTTCACTATCTAGGACCTCATATAAAATTTGGGCCATATGGGTTTTCTCCAATCCGTGATATGGACAGTGGTATAGCAATTCATTAAACCTTTTAACATAATCGTGTAGGTTTTTTCACCTAATTTTTTCTTATAGGTTTGAATAGACTGACAAACAACAACAGTCTTATGGTGTGGGTAGAATTTCTTAACAAAAACCGCTACAAGACCATCTCAGGTGGTGATTGTTTTAGAAGGAATAAAATGATACCACTCTTTGGCTTTATCATCAAGAGAGAAGGGAAACAAACGCAACCTAAGCACATCTTTGGAGACATTCGGATAACTCATTGTTTCACAAATCATTTTGAAGTTTCTTATGTGGGTATACGGGTTTTCATTCTCTAACCCCCTAAATGTACGAAGCATGCCAATTATCCCAGGTTTAATATCAAATTTGATATTAGTGGATGGTAAAACTACCCCTGGGTCACATATTACTCTAGATAGGTTCATACGATCTCTTAGGGTCTTGTTCACCCGAACCTCATTATCATTATTACCACCCATTTCGTTAAAAACAGATGTACCACCTAAATCCGTGTAACATGTTGGACTCAAACAAAAAATGTCGTTTTCTTCAAGTCTATTTCCTACACGAATCCAACGAGGCATACACAAATACTAGTATTTAGCAAGAATTTGTGCACATGCAAAATGCAGGGTTCAATATTTTAGGTAAGCTTGGTTTACCTTAACAGAATATATCTACAGTCAAAGACTGGTCAAAGGTACAAGGTTAAGGCTTGTGGACTTTAAGCTGGTAACTCCCATCAGGCCCAAGGCACGGGTTCAGCTTACTTATCCACGGGTTTTCCTAAAAATTGGTGATCTGACGATGCAAAATGGTGTGTGCAAACATGTTTTTTTTTAATAAATTAAAATACTAAAAATAAACAAGTAAGCAACAAGAAATAAATGTCTAAAAAGGAAACAAAAAAAAGAAAAAAAAACTAACAAAAAAAATCTTTGTATTTTTCTCCGTTTTTTTGGCTTTGTCTTTAGCTTTAATCTGAACCTTTATTTGGCTCTAATTTCTTTTTGATCCAAAATATGCAACAGAAAGACAAATACAAAAAAAAACGTAAAATAACACAAAAGAATAAAAATCTAAAATAAAACTATTAAAAACTAAACCTAAACCTAAGAAAAAGTCTGCGCCGGCGGCGCCAAAAATTGATGTGGTTGTAGAAGTGGTAAAAGATTATCGTTCACTCGGACTAATTAAGATTGATTTTAGATCTAAATTAAAATACTAAATAAAAAAACTTAAGCAAAATATTGTAGCAAGTTTATAGAAAAGACTGAGACAAAGGATTCCACCATTAAACAATTTTTAAGTTATTGTATGTTGATAATTATGCAAATCTTTTATATTCAAATTGATTCTAATTATTACCTAGACAAGTAGATTTTCAAGTTGTAAATCAAAAGATTGGAGCACAAAAAGTCATAAACTAAGTATGATCCATCAAAAGAAATCACAACTATTTAATCAAAATCATATATTCAATTTTTATTCAGTGCAAATAATCATAAAAAAATTTGCAGAAATTAATTAAATAGAAATTACCACATTATTATTGAAAAATAGCTTCCTCTGTTGTTCCAGTGATGGGGTTTAGCTCAACATAGAATTATTTTCTCAAAAGATGATACATAGCTCAAAATTATTTAAAATAAGAAAAGAAGAGAAACTGACACAGAAACTACAACGTTTATAATTGTTGTTGAAAGAATAAAATTCTTTAATGACTTTACGACTGCTTTAGAGTGACTTAGCTTAAACTGTTGTAGGTACTATTCATTAAATTGTTACTAAAGGTATTGAATATAAAAGAATAGATATGGACTTAAACGACAGTTTGAAACTGTTTTGTTCTTCTTCTTCTTCCTCCTCCGTCTGTGTAGCAGCTATGGCTTCTGGGATTTTTTTTCTTTCTTTTTCGCCAAAACCACCTTCTCCTAAGTTCAGGACAAGTCTCCTATTTATATTGCAATCCCCCAACCACTTCAAATCCTCGAAAATATCTTCTAATCAATGGGGAGAAATCTTGGCGGATCGAGAAATATTTTTCTCGTCTTGATCATCGAATCTTTGATAGAAGTTTTTTTTCTCTCAAAACTCTCGGAGTATCATATTCTTTCCTTTCAAAAGATCGAGATAAGAAATCCTTGCCTTATTCCAGACTCAATAAGATTTTCTTTAATCCGAGAATATTTTTTTTCCTTTTTACAGTAAACTCGTGATTTTGAGAGGTTTTATTTTGATTTTCACGTGTTTCACTTTGTACAAACTCCTCTTTATAAGGTAACAACAATTTTCTTTCCCTAAAACTCTAAAAGTCCTCAATTCTAACGTATGAAAATTTCAGTTGAGAGAAGAAATTTTCGCGCCACTTTATTTTAATTTGAAGAGGTGGGTGCCCTTAGTAATTCTTGGATGCCTTTATCAATTCTTCTCATGTGCCTTTATCACTTTTTTGAGTCAATTTTTCCATAATTGTTTATTTCGCAAAAATACCTAAAATAGAAAATATGATAATATTAATACAACAATTGATAAAAAGAACAATATAGATATGAGTTCAAATAAGACACATAAATGTGTTTATCATTAATTCGTTAGAAAAGTTAACGTATGTTTGGTTTTGTTTACCCAAGCCCAGATCTTCTTAACGAATGACATGATATAATAAATTAAAGTCATCATATAATCTACTGATCCTATCTTCCCTATCAGTATACGGTGGAATCCTTGTCTCTTCCATTGTTAATAAACTTAAAACAACCCCAAAATTTGTAGTTCAAAACCCTGATCTTGAAGTGCAAGGCTTGAACCTTAATATCCAGTCTTGAAGTTTGAAATGTGTAAAGGAAAATCCCCAAACTTTTGATCTCTGCTTCTGATCACTACATATGAAGAAAAACCAAATTATGATGATGATGATGTCTTTCTTTCTTAGAATCTCTAATCAGTCAACCAAATGGAAATGCATACTCCCTTAAACGATGGATTAAGAAACTCTTGAATGAATCAAATCTTGAGTAGAATTCAAAACTCCCTAAAAGAAATTTCATCCTTAATGTGTGAATAATGTGGCTAACAAATGTTAACTCTTTGTAACAGATTGACCATTTGACTTAGTTGACTGACGGGTCAACGACCCAGACACTAAATTGGACAAACTAATGACCCAAAGACTAAGACATACCAAAATTAAAGGCCTAATTACTAATTTACTCTAGTGAAAATTGAACATAACTGTTCACTATTAGTATTAGGGTATAACCACTTACTAATCCAATCCTAAATGAAAATACTTGAGTACGAATCTACAAGGACTTGTTGGATAAAAGAGACAACAAACCACACAAATTAGAGAAATCACAGTGTAAGAGGATATATTTAGCAGTTTCAGAAAGATTGGTATCACACATACAACAAGTAGTATCCTGGTTAGGCCTGAAAGTAGCTAGGTTACATCCAGTAAAGAAAATATTTTTTATACACTTCCAAAGTAACAATGAACTTTAGGGCGGCTGGAGATTTCCATAGAGCATTGTAGACATGGTTAATAGGATGAGAGTTGTTGAAATTAAGTAAATCTTAACCTAACAACTTGTAGGCAGACTTGACATTGAAAGTCTTATTTTTGGTATGAGGCCAAATCAACCTAGCTTCACCAGCAATAGGGACTTCAATAGTGAGGATTCTATGACTAGATTTGGATCCCACTTTTCGGTATCTTTGTCTATAAACTTGGAAGCAATGCGATCATGGTTTGGATATGAGATGCACACAGGATGACAATAATTGGTAATCCAATTATAAATAAAAGCTTTTATGTGGGTACTATTTCTTATATCCCCAAAAGAATTATGCAATAAAATATCTAACCCAATGCAAATGTTTTTCCATACCTAATAAGAGTCTTTAACTTCCTTATAATGTACGTGGTAACAATTTTTGAAATATTTGCATTTCAATATTATAACCCATAAATCATTCGCAGAGTGAATGAGATTCCAGACAGTTTTAGCTAACAGAGCAGTTCTTCAGGTTTCTAAAGCCTAGACCTCCCTACACTTTATGAATATAAATTTTATCCCACTTGAAAATGAGAGGGTACCACCACCAAAATATTCGTTCATGAACCTGTATGAAAAACCTTGTACAAGCAATAAATTTAAATCTTGGTTCCGTAAGAACTAGTCTTGACAATATCAATATTCAAGATTGTATAAACAAGGAATCCTTTTGATAATCTAAAAAGTCATGATACAAATCTTCAAGGTCAACCTAGTATAAACTCATCAAACTTCAAGATCTGAATTCCGCAAGACAAAGTTTTGTATGATCTATATTTCGAGATCTGAATTTAACAAGAATAAGTCTTATAAGATCTTTACTTACGAGCAAAACTGTATAGGTTGATTAACGCACTTCCTATGATATTTCAATTATATGATAAATAATATAACACGAAAAGGAAATAACACAAGACACCACAAATTTTGTTAACAAGGAAACTACAATATAGCAGAAAAATCCCATGGGCTCGTCCAGTTTGAACACACACCATACTAAGCTTTTATAGACACTAGCCTAGTATCAGACTTCAGACTGGAATATAGTTGAGACCGAATATACCCTCCAAGTTATTCATCTACAGTTGTGCCCCTAAGTCTCTTGGATCTCGCAAGACCCTACACACTTGATTCCCCTTGACGTCATTTACAAGCCTAAGAGTTGCTCCACAGTCCTTTGTGAAAACTAGTGCTACCCTGCCTCCAATAAGACACCTATTTGATTTTCTTCAAATATTATAATTATAATCAAGATAATGAAAATCTTTGCTTCGAGAAAACTCTAAGAAAGCAATGCTCAACAATATTTTTACACGTTAAGAAACCTAATTGATTCCACCTCACAAAATAAATCTAAGTGCAAACATATATCGTAATCTTAAGGAACTAACAAGGTCTAAGACGAATAATTCCTTATAATTTCTATAAATTTTATTCCTCAATCTATAGTTCTTGAATTGCCTTGTATCAGAAGAGACAATCCTTATAATAAAAAAGAATTATGATAATCAAGATAAGATCCAGATACCAAAGATCTATCAAGTTAAAGATAGTTTGACCTGTGCTTCATGAATCCCAAGTGAAAACTTAAATTTGTAACCTAATTATGTTTCTCACGGAAACCTAGGTTCATGGATGACGACTATTTGCAGCAACAAAGATGCACAACGTACATGGATTATGAATCATTGTTGCAGCGAGTCCTCTATTTATAAATATGGTTAAGACCCGGTTGCTTAAAGTTCAAGCAATATTACTTGAATCCCTAAGTAAGTTTGTGAAACTAATTGCCATGTCACAAATTACTTTGGTCCCAATTAATCTAAAGACTACTCAAAATAGCTTTTTACTCTGGTCCCAAGTAAACTTGTTTCTATAGTTAGAACTTTTTAGCAATAAAATTATTTCATTTGATAAAAGCCGTAAGAAAGGTTAACCAAGAACTTTCCAAAGAAAAATATTTCAAAAGTTAGCTTGTACTCAATTAGGAAAAGAATTTTATTCGCAATAGCATGGTACCAAGACTAGAAATCATTAACTGTGTGAGAAGTTTACCTTGTAATACAAATGAAAAAGTGTGCACATGTATATGTCAATAATAACCGTGCATTATAGTTCACGAGTTAACCAGTATGGTCCGTGAATAATCAAACAAGTTGTAGGTTGAGTAACCTCAAATATCGACATGGTTTGCGAACTGATGTTTATGGCTCACTAACTCAAAGTCTGCTGGTGTCAATAGAAAACATCCAAAATTGTACAGTTCACGAACTGACAAAAGTGGTTTGCGAACTCAAGTACAAATTGGTAGTCAACAAAAAATCGCTTGAAATTGTACAATTGGCGAACTCCTCAAAATGGTTACGAAATCAAGTACATATTGGAGTCCACAGAAAACACCAAATTTTGCACAGTTTGCAAACTGATAAATTTATTTCACGAACTCAATTGCAACTTGGATTTTTAGGAACCTTATTTGCAGACATAGTTTGTTGCACAATTAGAGTTGTTCTCAACCTCAAATGTGACAAGTCATTTGAACTTCCATTGTTTGAGTTCTAGTTTCGAAAATAGTCAAGAGCAAGCTTGAACTCGAAACTTCTTTTTTGTACATCAAGCTTGACAACAAGTTTGACATACCAACACTTGTGGGTTCAACCAAACTGATCGAACACCACCGTTTAAGATAAAAATCACCATATGAATTTCCCCCTCACCGGAAATCTCTTTGAGGTTGTTCCAGTTTATGGATTAAGATATCTGGTAGAAGACAATAATTCATCCGAAATTGCTTTCAAACATATTTATTAAGATTTTGATTCATCCGAAAGTTCAACACACTAAATATAACAAGTTACCAATTAGTGCAATGTCATAAACACGAAACCTATAGATAAACTATTCTTCGTAACTCCGTATACTTTAAGTTGTCAACGCAACTAATGTATATCATTCCTTTTGATACTTTGATCACTGCATAGTGAACAAGTCACAAATACTAAAGTCACTGTAACAAATGTAACTTTGTATGTTATATTTTCAATAAATAAAGACTTGCATGAACAATAAATAGAAGTGAAATAAGTCAAGTCTATAACTACTAACCTCAAACTAAAGGATGATGTCTTCGTTTTGTCTTCGATATGTCTTCAGGTCTTCACGAGTAACTAGAGCCAGTCTGAACATTTCTATGTTCCTAGTCTAATTAACCTAACAAATTTGACTTTAGTAATCTACTCAAACGACTCTGAGTTTTGGAATTAAATTTGACAACCAAACTTGACATACTAACGCTTGGTGGGTTCAACCGAGTAGTGCTTTAACACTATGGTATCAATATGGAAAACCTTGGAGTTAAATCATCCAAAGACCATTCACCAGAGCCCTATCAAGTCTATCTCTATTACCATTGTTACCAGACTGTCTATTAGACCAGGTAATTTATGAACCCACAAAGCTAATATCACTTTAGTCAAAAGAGTCAAATGATATCTTTGAAAAAAAGGATATTCCTCGATAGTAGGACTAGTGTTTGTGGATCTCTCATGAGCAAACATTATGATATTTAAGTCATCAACGAGAACACATGGGAGATCAATTCTTTCACCAATTCACTAGTATAGTTCCATTGCTGCAATATCTCATCCTTGTATATACAAAACCATAGAAAAAGTTGTAAGGAACTCCCGTTTCCTGCTTTATTTTCTTTTTCTTCGTAGGCTGACGTGGCATGTGTTTGGAATAGACTTAGTTTGGATGTTGAACCTCATGGACGTGAACTTCCAAAAGAAAAAAGGAGGAGGAAATGGGCCGCACATCTAACTCATCGCAAAATAAGCAGCCACATCTACGTACGAAAGAGTAAGCAAAGTTTGAAACAATAGAGAACCATACACTTGAGCATCATCTTCATATTCACTTGCTACATGACTTGAACGGATAACAAAAACAAAACCTATAAATACCAAATCCTTCCAAATACTTGTTGCTATTTCAGTTACAGCCTCAATTTTTTCTCAAAATCATCATCTTTTCATCTCTCTCATTCCTCTCTCTTTTCACAAGTAGAGAGTAATGGAGATGGTGATTAATTTCCAAACACCTCGTACTATCAGCAGTAGTTTCTTAGTAAACTCAAACCCTAAGAGAAGCTCTTCTTCTTCTTCTTCTTCTTCTTCTTCTTCTTCTTCTTCTTCTTCTTCTTCTCTTCTATTTAAAAAACAAATTGTTGGTCATAGTTTGTCTACTTCTCTGGATAATAAAACCACAAACTTGAATTTCAACAGAAATCGTTCAAGGTGTTTAAATTTTTCACCTATTAAATGCTCTGCTGCTCCCACAGCTGAAGAAATCGCTACTGGTACATCGAAACTCTTATATTTCAATCTAAAGTTCTTGTTTTTTACCTTAAGTTAGTTTTCATAAATTTAGGTTATTTTAACACAAGGGTATGAATTAATTTTTCATGGTGGAATTCCAAAAATTGTAACTTTTTTGATTTTGATGCCCATGGATGCATTTTCTTGTTTAGAACAGTTAGCTGTTAATATGTATATGTATTGTTTTCATAAGTGTAATTCTTTTACATGTTTGATGTTGCAGAAAAGAAGAAGGAATCATTAGTTACGAGGACAGACATAAGGAACATAGCTATTGTTGCTCATGTTGATCATGGGAAAACAACTCTGGTTGATGCTATGCTGAGACAAGCCAAGGTTGTAAAAAAGAATGTGGTGCATACATGTGTAATTGTTCAGGACATGCACAGTCTTAGATTTTGCTCTTTAGCTTGGTCTCTGTTGGTCAATTGTTGGTGAATAGATACATTTATAACCAGTTCACCACTCATTCTAAAATTAGTTTGGTCATTTGTTGTTGTGATTTTGCTGCATTTCGCTTCTCTACCACTGTTTTTTACCGTATAGATGGGAAATATGGGTACTTCATTGTTAATTATCACACCAGTCTCAACCTCAAACTTAACAGGTTGCTTGATAAAAAGTATATATGTTTTAGGCCAATTTCATCTTACTTGACAATTTGGGAATATGCCTGGTTTACCACATGTCAATCATTGTTAAACTTAGATAATGATGTAATATCATGTACTTATGTCTGCTTTCTGCATTGCAGGTGTTTCGTGATAACCAAACTGTACAAATAAGGATAATGGATTCAAATGATCTAGAGCGTGAAAGGGGTATCACGATTCTTAGCAAGAACACATCAATCACCTATAAAGGTTCAAAGATAAACATAATTGATACTCCAGGTCACTCTGACTTTGGTGGTGAAGTGGAACGTGTACTCAATATGGTGGAAGGAGTTCTCTTGGTGGTATGTACTTCAACCAATAGGTGGACTTGATGATTGTTATTACATTGTTATTGTGATGATACTTGGTTTATAGGTCTTTTTGATGTACACAATCTGTTTTAGCAGTTGTGTAACCCTATGACAACCCATGGTGTTCTCATCCTGTAGTGTGTTAGCAGACTTTTACCCTTCCATCTGCATGGTTGGTAAGCTGTTCACATGGAACTGGTTCTCGAGTCTTGTTTTTATTGTGGAAAACCGTTTGTATTCCTATGCCAAGACTCTAGACCACTGATTTAGCTCCAAGGCTGAAGCTGCAATCTTGATAATTCGCACAATAGTTTATTTTGTGTCTCCAGCAAAAGTGCAATCACTTGTTTACTATATCTTCTCATATTTTCTTGTTCTTCAATGGTATAGCTGACATTTCTCAGGATGACATGTATTGTAGGTAGATTCTGTAGAGGGTCCAATGCCCCAGACAAGATTTGTCTTAAAGAAAGCTCTGGAGTTTGGGCATGCTGTAGTGGTTGTTGTGAATAAGATTGACAGACCTTCAGCTCGTCCAGAATTTGTGGTCAATTCGACGTTTGAGCTCTTTATTGAATTAAATGCGACCGATGAACAGGTGCTGTTTAAGTCATTACATTTTTTATAAGATTTTTGTTGGCTATACATGAAGCATTGATATTTGCTCGGTTTTAGGTTTTCCTGGTAATATGAATATGATTATCAAGTCTAACTCTAAGATCCCTCTCGTGTGGTGTACAGTGTGATTTCCAAGTAATATATGCAAGTGGTATTAAGGGAAAGGCTGGACTAGCTCCAGAGAACTTGGGTGATGATCTTGGGCCACTTTTTGAGGCCATAATGCGATGCATACCAGGACCTCGTATTAACAAAGATGGTGCTTTGCAGATGCTTGTTAGTAATCGTTCTTAATTTAAATATCTGCTTTCTTACTCATCTTAAATTCTTAAATGCAACTTTCTAGTATTAACACCATCATGTTTCATGCATAAATACACTCATTTTCTTCTATCGCATTGTCTCAACATAGTGGTCTCTGAAAATTTGTGAGATGTATGATTAGGAAATAAAGAAAGAAGATTTGTAAGATGAAGGATTTGTAGAAAAGGGCATGGTCTATAAGTTATTATTTGTAAGGGCGACTAATTCAAAAAATTTCCAGCAGTCAGGAAATAAAAACTAGAGGAGACCCAAAAGGGAAATTTAGATATAGCATCCTGAGTGAGAGGCGATAGCTGAATAGAAGCTCACTGGATTTGATTCATTAGACTTGGCTTGAACAATCTAGATTAGAATCACAACTAGTACATACTGATAACCAATATCAATTTCTCTCATTTTCGTGAAGGATAAGAGTAATGAAAGAATTTGAAAAATATCCCATAGTCAATGTTCCTTCATTTCCTTTACCAATGTGTAGACAGTAACGCTTCATTGCTTGAATACGACATTGATAAGGTCTGTTGTAACAGAATCTGTGATCGATAAACATATATCAGGCTCCAACTTTTTACCAGCAATTGTTTTTTTCGAAGAGAAAACTATTTGATTTGAAAATCGTGTGTTAAGCTAACACCTTATGTGCTCATTGGAATAGAATGGAGGTAGAAGAAAAGTTAGAAGAGTGTTATGGTTTAGTTTTACGCATTAGTTGAAGTACTCCCATGACTAGTTAGCATTACCTTCAGATGATCAATAATTCAATACCACTATAATAGACTACACGAAACTATCATCATGTCCAATCAGCTTATGCCCATGTGTCTTTTTGTATTCTAAAGTAGTGTTCTGTTTTCATTAAGTACCTTCATCATAATATATACAGTGCAGTAATGGGTGTTCCTTACTGTTTAGGTGACAAATATTGAATTTGAAGAACATAAAGGACGGATAGCTATTGGGCGCTTGCATGCTGGAGAGTTGCATAGAGGAATGGAGGTGAAGGTGAGGATTCCCAATATTCATTTAAGTTTTTACGGTGTCTTCATATAGTCCCTCTGTGGTCATTTCATAAGATGTTTGCAGTAAATGAAATTTCATGCTGTATGGTACTCTGATAAATTGTTGGAACTTCTAGGTATGCACTTCAGAAGAGGAATGTAGAATTGCTAAAGTTAGTGAGCTTTTTGTATATGAGAACTTTGGTAGAGTTCCTGTAGAGTCTGTCAAAGCTGGCGATATTTGTGCCGTTTGTGGGATTAGTGATATCATGGTAAACATTTTCACAAGTTTCATAACAAAGCTGGTTTACAATTGCATCAGCTGAAAGGGATTCTATACATGATGATACTGATATCTTCTTTTGAAAACTGGATTTGTATTCTCTATTTAGATCGGGGAAACAATTGCAGATAAAATTGCCGGACAGCCATTACCTGCTATTAAAGTGGAAGAACCGACAGTGAAAATGGCCTTCTCTATCAACACATCACCTTTTGTTGGGCGTGAGGTATTGTTTGAATTTTCGACCAAGTGTCTTTTGTACATATAACATGCTCTTCTTTAGTAATCAAGGTATCACTCCTATTATTAAAGTTGGCTGGCGTTAAACTTTCTTGTTCTGCCCCTGTGGGTTTCCATGAAGATAACCATGCTTGCAGCGAGTTTATTAACTATTCCTCTCTCTGTTGTTTACAAGATGACATTTTTTTGTCAAATTATTTGCAGGGGAAATTTGTTACTAGCAGAAACTTGAGAGACAGACTCTACCGAGAGCTTGAGAGAAATTTGGCTATGAAAGTTGAAGATGGTGAAACGGCAGATACATTCATTGTTAGTGGAAGGGGCACACTACATATCACCATATTGATAGAAAACATGTGAGTCTTCTTAACGATGAATGGATCACTTCAAATCTGAATTAAGTATTCCACATGCGTCCTTTTTCTACAAAACATTTCCAGAATGCTAATTACATCCCTGGTATTGGCATAAAACAAATGTCAGCTTATGTTCTAGGGGATTTTATTTAGACTTTCAGTGATGCGTGAGAATGTTTTGTGTTCCTTCAAAAGTAATTGTTTTCTCTAGGTGGGACCAGCGAATCTTATTCTAGGGATTCATCAAGGTGCCTCTCATGATATTGTTGAATACAACTAGTTAGGTACTGTAGACACTAAAGCTATATGAGGATAGTTTCCATTTTTAAGGTCTTTCTCTACTTAAAGGGTGAAGAACTAGAATTGGTGATTTTTATCAACTTTTTTTAAAGGCATCTTAGTTTATCTGTTTCAGCTGATACAATTATTAGTTTCACTTTTCATTAATTACCCTTAATTCTTGTTTTTGTTTATGTCATCTAAGCTGTATAATCTTTGTACTTTCCAGGCGAAGGGAAGGATATGAGTTCATGGTAGGACCACCTAAGGTTATCAACAAAAGAGTGAATGACAAGCTGTACGAACCTTTTGAGGTGATGATCATTTTATGTACAAGTTTTTGTACTAATGTGGAATTACGAGATTCAGGGCTAAAGTTTGTTACATGCATTGACATGCTTTCAGATTTGTTGAAAAGTGCAGTTACATCATGAGTGAAGTCTTTATCTTCTTCTTTTTTTCGAACATAAAAATAATAGGAAGAGATATTGTCAGTATTTAGTCTAAATTGACTATTTTATTATTTGGATTTTGTGCAGATTGCTACAGTCGAGGTACCGGAAGAATACATGGGACCTGTGGTCGAACTTCTTGGAAAAAGGCGTGGTCAAATGTTTGATATGCAAGGCCTTGGGTTTGTAGCATTCCTCTTTTAGTATCATTTATGATAGTCAACGATTTTTCGAATTGAATCACAGTTGTTATGCATATTAACATTTTTTGCATATCCACAAATCCGTAAATTATTTTGCTTTAAAGGTCTGTCAATGTAAACCTTTAGTTATTTATTCTTTTGGCAGTCAACAACTCTTTTACACAGAAAAAGTCTTTGGGACATATTACACGGTTTGACATCCATACAAGCCTGTAGACGCATCTTATGAAAAGAGTGATTCAGATTGAAAAATAATTTATGTAGCTGTTTTTAAACCTCATGCTTGATAGTTGAATCAAAGTTTGTTGGGGTCCCATTATGTCCTTTTATCTTTTATCAGTACCTGGTGTCCATATCACCAGAATCTATGGCTGCTGTTAAATTGTTGGTCTCGGTAATTGAATTTTATGTGTTAACTAGGTCGGAGGGTACATCATTGGTTAAATATAAGATACCAACGCGTGGTCTTCTTGGATTGAGAAATGCAATTTTAACTGCTTCTCGAGGCACAGCGATTCTTAACACCATATTTGATAGCTACGAACCATTTGCTGGGGAGATAAGCACAAGAGAGCTTGGTTCACTGGTAAATACTACGCACCATCAAAAGTGGACTCCATTTTGTAAGACTCGCGATTCTTCTATTTACCTAATGAAATTTATTTTCAGGTTGCTTTTGAGGGAGGAACTACCACCACATATGCTCTTTGTAGTTCACAGGACAGAGGTCAGTTATTTGTCGGCCCTGGTGTTGAAGTGTATAAAGGTCAAATAGTGGGCATTCATCAGCGCTCTGGTGACTTGTCTCTTAATGTGTGTAAGAGGAAGGCTGCAACAAATGTACGTTCCAACAAGGATGTTTCAGGTGAGAATTCTTTTAAAATTCAGTATCAATTATCTACTTTTGAAAACTATTTCTTATTAGTTGTAGCTTATATCAACATAAATCTGGCGATGTTTGAAATTTTGGGTAGCAATATAACGTGATTACTGTATTGATCCTTGGCAACTATTAGATGCTCACAGAGTTATGTCTGTATTAGGAGGATAGTGAGTTAGTGACCAAGCCATAAGGAAAACATCTTTTTTTTTTTGAGTTTTGGGGCATGTTCATCAATGTCTGTACCTGTATTCATACTCCAATTAAATTATGTTCGCGTTCTAATGGTTTGCGCACTACATCGAGTAAACTCCATGTGTTTGACCTTGCATATCTATGCTTGTCTCGGCATGTGACATTCTCTGCCACTTGAAGTTTTTTCTACTTGAGATGCATGGAGTTCACTTTGTCCATAAACTTAGTCTGGTTGTGCCAAATGAACCATCTTGGGGGTGCCTGTATGGTCGACCTGATGGTGGGGTCTTGAGTCTTGACCTTTGAATGGGTTGAATGGGTATCATTCACCCACATTTAACAGGGATCAACGCCTTCATATTGGTCATCTTGCAGAATATAACGTAGTGATGTATCTTCCTCGTTCTTTGGATGCGGTACTTTTTATTTTCTTGTTTAGCTATCTAAATTTATAGCTACCTTTTTCTGCAGTTGTTCTTGATACTGCAATCGATTACAGTTTGGATGACTGTATTGAATACATTCAAGAGGATGAACTGGTGGAAGTCACTCCTGCAAGTATTCGAATGCTCAAAAACCCAAAGATGCCATTTAAGAAAAGGAACAACTAATTTACTCTCAGGGAGACAAACAAATTCTAGCACAGGAACACTCGAAATTTTGTTATACATTCTGTGAAAAATTCAAGATGTGCTTCAGCTAGAGCGTAGATGCAATCATTATTAGTTCGGGATTCTTTTCCTGATGCAAGAAATAGCTATTAGATGGATCCTCCCGTATAGTAATAGTGGATATTGAATTCATTACCATATATAAATTTACACATGTAAGGGAGTCATTTTTGCAGTCTCAGATTAACGGTATTTTAGTTTTTAATTTTGTTGTATAATCATCAATAAAATTGTTCTACTATTTACGGCAGCCCACAATAAAATAAAATATCTTTCGTAGAAATTAATCTTTGTGCTCATGAACCAATGTGTCAAATTCTGTTTAGGGTCACGAACCCTAAATTGGAACTGTCATCTTCTCCCTCCGTTACCATTATATTGGTTGGTTTGGAGATTTAGAAATATTTCTGTAGCAACAATTTAATATGCGGTAGCCGAATTGCATAAAACTTCACCAATGGTTGCTGCTATTGCCTAGGGTGCAATGAAATTTCCTAACTCACTAGACAACAACCTCATCTTAAAATGTATATGGAAAATGGGGCGATGCTGTCAAATGGACCCACGTAAAGAGAAACTTCAGTTATAAGACAATGTGCTTATTAGTTTTTGAATGCCGACTCATAGGTTCAAGCAGCTGGGCCATGCAAATTCACTAGTACACCATTAAGATAACATTCAGGTTTCACATTCTAGAGAGACATACAACATACAAGTATACAACAACAATGTGCTTGTAAGCCTAAAGCAACATACACATGGGCTAGCAAATGACCTTTACAGAATCAGATTCTACCAACAGCAAAGTCGATTAGCTTCGAAGTAGCATATATGATGATCACTATACATGGGAAATATTTCCTAGCAAGTTGTGATTGTCGATACCCCATTTCCTCAATCATGCATCATCCAATTCCTTGTTGCAGTTCTCACACCAAGTTGCTCTAATCTTGCTTGAGAGCATTAGGTTCTTCCTTGAACTGCTCCAGATTCCCTTCTGCTTTGTCTCCATTTAAGTTGTCATCCAACTTGGCTTCACTGATAATCCGCCCAACCTGAACGTATTTCTCCACAAATTTGTCTTCCCAATCCTGCAAAGTATCAAGCTCAGATGAACTAAGACCTTCAGTATTTCCTGTAAGATCTTTGGGTTCAAAGGACAGTAAAGCTAACGCCCGACTCGCATCCCTCCCAGCAAACAATGAATAAGGCCCACCAGGGCCATAAAACATTCTGCAGAAAAGAATATAAGGAACAGAAACTCAGTTAAGCTCCAAGGAAAAAGTTAACTCCATAAAGGAATTCAAACTTAGATGATACATATAGAAGATGAAGTAATAATTTGGACTTAAATACAACAATTGAATTAAATAAGATTCATCGACGCTGGTCATATAAAGGTTATATGCTTGCATCACATATCATCACCTTCGTATGTGGAGCAGCTCCATTGTAGGAACTAAAGCAAATACTCAGCCAATAGGTATGCATATAGACTGAAGGATGCAATAGTCATCAAGTTTCTTGACCGCTAACAAATATAATGCATGGGACATACAAGTTTAATTCCAGAAGCGTTTTGCAGAAGATATTCATACTCCCCCATTCAAAATTCCCGAGTTCGAGACCTCTTGCTCTGAAGCATGCCTAATGGGGAAACCAATTCTTTATTTCTTAGCCCACAATCCAGTCAATCTAGTCGGATTCCAGCCAGCAAGGGGAGGATGCTTCTACCGCAGCATGACTGTTAATTGCTTTTTTCTTTGACATGCACAATTAGCCTTTTTGTTAGGACAATCATTAATAACCAGAAAGGCAACTACAGACTCCCCTTAGTTTAAAAAACTGCTAGTTATGGATAACTAAGTTGGTTATATAACCGATGCGAAATTAATAAACAAGTATGAAACTTCGGGTCTTCTTTTCCACACTGACTTTTAAGTTGAAATCAATACCTATATATCCAGCAATATATATCTGAGGCACCAGTTAACTTGTAAACAATTTTAAAGGAAGAAATTATCATCCTTTGTTAAGACAAAACAAAGAGAGAACCTAATTTGCTTCATTAACGGGATGAAATTAGATAGATAACACAATTGTTACCTAGAGACTCATGTCATGCCTCCCCTGTTGCCCTCCCTCCCAAATTTTAATTCATGTGGATTAAGGATAGCTAAATAGAGAACACAGACATTACTTGCATCCGATAAAATTTGGCTGAAAAACAGTGACAAATGAACTACAAGTAACAGATGACATAGAACAATATAAATTAGCGATTTAAATGAATTATAAGCTTAATTTTTTAGTTTCCCCAAGTATAACTCAAACTGAGCACGTATGAAGAAAACAGCATGCTCACCCAACCTAAGTCTAAAACAGCAAATCCCCCAACCCAAGCCTAAATGTCGCCAAACAGAAACCAACATGATGCTTGTATATCAATCTATACTATTATAGAAGGGAAGCTACCTTTCTAAAATTCGTAAAGGTAAGATATTATGGCCATCATAGGTAAACACGTAGTATAGATAACCTTCCCGGAAACTAGCTTGTTCCTAATCAAGTACACGCAGTGTTTAGGCCATCCAAACTGAAGACAGCAAGATCAGGGAAATAAAGTTTCTCATAGGCAACAACACAATTTACTCTTGTACCAAAAAAAGTGTTCTCCTTGTTCATAGGTATCCGAACTTCTCAAAGTAACACTATCTCATAATCCAGTGTTTTACCTTAAAATGCTACTACTACTTATCTGGATGCAAGACATGAAAAAGAAGGAAAAACAACAGCAGAATAGTTGTCAACCTGATGATTCTCTGCAGAAACGAACTTAATTCTTACCCAAGCAAAATTAAAGTTAAGTAAAACTTAAAAATGATCGATAAGATGGTACGAACCTAGACCTGGAGACGTCATAAATTTGAGATTTGATGGCCATCAACAAGGGTTTGTTTGGATCAGAACCATCATAAGCTCTAAGTTCTTCTTCAGCAACATCTCCCAATTGAACAGGCTCAGAAATGGGAACCGATGGAGAAGAAGATGAAGAAGAGTGGCGTAGTTGTTGTATATAATTAGAACGTAAAGAATTGAAATCCTCAGGTACAAAGAAGATCCCACAGACAAGTTTATATACCCCAAACATGAGACACAAAATTGTGAAAAACGCCACTGGTGACAGGCCTGTATAGGCTTCGATCGCATCGGTCAAACTCGACATCAGTCCTCCCACCATTTTCCGATTTGGACACCGATAGGAGTCTTCTCTCCAAAACAAGAACACCTTAGATTTATGTTAGGTACGAATGGCGGAATCACCCACGGGTTTGGGACCGGTGGAGACCCGCCTATGTTAAAACTGTTTCCGGTTCATAGAATCTTACGTTACCCGACTAATTTAAGGTCTACCCAATTTTACTCACAACTAGATACTAGAATAAAGGGTGTCTAATTTTGATCATAAATACCAGGCTACACTCTATTTTTCATCAACCCTAACACTAAAATCATAATATAATCAGAAAATTATATCTATTTTCATCTACTTTCCAAATCTAATAAAAACCCTAAAAGAAAAACAATTCTATATTTTCATCTAAACTTTCCAAATTCTAAAAACCCTAAACCAATTTTTTCTTTATCTACTCAGATCTCCCGTCCATTTCGATCTTTAAGGTAAATCTCTATAAACTCATTTTTCCAATAGCATTTTAGATTGATCTATATGTTTAAATTTTACTTTTCATGAATGAAAATCCTGAAATACAGAGTCGGTCGATGTGGATCTATCGTATCGTATCCACCGCTTCTGGTTATGTTCTTCATGGACATGAAGAACATGCAGGCAAATCGGTGGATGCGACACGTGTTTATTCACTGATTTATGTTCATATTCTTCGTTAATAAATTGCATATCCAGAATCGTTGGATACTACAAATCGTATCCATCGATTCTGTAATTTATTTTTTACTTTTCTCAGATGAGAATCATTGGATAAGACACATGCTTATCCGTCGATTTTTGTTCATATTCTTCGTTAACAAATGGCATATCCAAAATCGTTGGATACGGCAGATTGTATCCACCGATCCAATTGTTTTCATTCTTCCTTAATTTCTCAGAAGAGAATCGGTGGATAAGACACATATGTATCCACGGATTCTGGTTGTGTTTTTTATTTTAGTTTTCTCAGTAAATAGGAATGGCTGGATACATATATGTGTTATACACGATTCTTACTTACTGACTTTTATGTTCCCCTTTTTTTGGTTAAAATTGGTGGATAAGACACATATGTATCTGACGATTCTATTGTATTCATTGGAAGAACTTGAATAGGTTCACACAATTTTGTTGTAGACCGCAGAAGAAGATTGTGTGAACTCATTATAATTTTGCTTATGGAGTAGAGACAAGGTTGGAGAAAGTCACGAACCTACCTGATCAGCTTACTTTGGAAGAACTTGAAGGGGTTATTAATGTTACAACAAGAAAAAAAGAGGATATGGCATTGTGAAGAGAATTTGGTTCAACGTTAAGTCTACATGATCTAGATAACGATGATGTTGATAATAGTGGTGTTGTTGATGTTGGAGCTAATGATGTTGTTGATGTAAATGGTGCTGAGAATATCGCTGATAATGATGATAACTGAAAAGGTGATGAAAATAGTTTAGTTTATGGATACTTACTTATATCGAGAAAAATAGTTTGTACTTTTTTCTTCTAAAGACTTGTTAGGTTTGGTTTGGAATGACTATAAGGTTTAATCGGTTTTATTAATGAATGAACTAAGGTTTAATTACGTATTATGAATGAGTCAATTCGAATTGGTAAGCTACAATCGGTTGGTATGGACGTGCATATATGTCGATTGTAATTGATAACAATACAATCGGCGTATATGGACCTAAATATCAGTCGATACCCTCAGGCGTATGTATTACTTTTTCTTACACATGGTCAAACTTCGTCTCAACGACTAGTTTTTTTATGAAAATATAGCCCTTGGCTCTTTGTGTATATAAATAGGATAACCCATTCTCCATCATACTATATTTCATTCAAAGAAATCTGTCTCCATCATTCACTACTTCATTCAAAGAAATCCTACTACAATGGCTATCCGTCGTCATCAACTACCAAGTCAATTGTTGTTATGGAAAAAGAGATATTCAAAAGAAACAAACAAATTAACAACCAAATCAAACAAATGAAAATATATGCGGATGTTAAGAGAAAGACTGAATGAGTTAGAAATTTTTACATCGTATTAGATCTTCCCGAAGAAAGCCGACATGATAGTCTATTTTGGAATCTTGTTAATACATGTCCTTTCAAGCCCAAGTGAGACGATAAGTACAAGAAACCACAACAACAATATGGGGATGGGTATGTTTCTTCTCGCACATTAGCGGTTAAAAAATCCTCCTACAAGTACAACGAGTTTCTAGCTAGACACAAAGGGGACACGTCTGCAGCGCAAGGAATATTTCAAATGGAGAGGCAAACCGTTTAGTCATTTCGAAGTTGCATCGATAATTGAATCTCGTACTGGGAAATAAAGAGAGTTTCATTTTATACAATTTAAATTTATGGAGAGTGTCCAATAAGAGGTCACATATCATCATGATTATGACAATCATTCTTCACTTTAGAAAGCTTATATACACCATTAAGTCTATGAACTATAATCTTAAATGTGCAATCATGCTTATTTGACTTAATCATGTAGACCCTCGATGTCCTCTTCACATATGGTTTGTCCTTTCTATGACTTTCAATCTTCTCTATGTTTTTATCCACAAACCATTACTTTGCGTCGTCCTTGTTTTCCCGTACCAAATAAGTATAGTTGTGGACAGAAATAACGGAACCCAGCAGACACGGGTTCAGGTTGAACATCGTCGAGCGTTTCAATAATTTATAATATACGCCAAAAAGCTAGGTCAACACAATCGGCGATAAGGAACAACCGTGTCGACCGATTGATAACAATCGGCCTTTAGGTACATAAACATATACCAATTTCAGCTAGTCTTGTTTTGGGGGGGAAATCACCAAGTGTTGAAATCGGCACACGTGAACTGAGTTGTATGTTGATTCTAGCATTCAACAAAGAACATTTTTTCTGGCCACTTTTTCGATTACAATCGACTCATAGAGCAACATACAATCGGTCGATATGGGATTCCATAACAGCCGATTATTTCACCTACCAATTACCCCAAATCTGAACTATAATCGGCCGATATTCATCACCATATCAGTCGATTGTAGTTCATCATATGTTGGAAAGATATAGAATCAGCGGGTGTGGAGTTGATAAGTGCATAATTTACATATTTTAAGTATCATTTTCTTATACTTATTTGCTAGATTTTGTATGAATTACGGTGTATTATTATTACTTTTGTAGTTTATGTGTTTTATTAGGTTACATCTCTGAAAGAAGTGAAATTGAGCTCTACAAGGAAGAATTTCTAAAGACCCAGTGTAACTCAGTCTGTTCCAGGATTTCTATCCACCATTTTGTAGATAATTGAAAGGCGAAGCCAACACAAGAAGAATGAGGTCATTCCGAGTTCGTATGAAGAAGTTATGAGCAAAACCGTGAAACCAACTTGGATTTGTTATCTGTTGGGCATTATTGGGTCTGCGCGGGAAGAGAAATAAGAGAAGCGTTTTGGGCTCGCCTTTGACGTGAATATTAGGGTTTTTGTTGGTTTTTGAGGAGGTTAAGTCTCCTAATTGGATAATGATCAAAAGGAGGTGGAAGACTTTAATGAGATTGGGTTTCCTAATTGGATAAGGATCAAGATGAGGTTACCGAAGCCTATATAAAGGGGAGCCTAGATATAATTTTCGACACAACTTCTCACAGATAGAAAACTAGGGTTTAGTTTTGCTTTTCAAAAACAGTTTATGATTTCCTTTAATATTTTAATGGCTTTTAAGAAAGCTATGTCTAGCTAAACCCAACCACTGGGACAATGGAGGAAGCCATATTTCATGAATGAATAATAATTATTTTTGATTCTTAATGACTTTTGCATTGATTTTAATTGATTTATGATTTTTCTTAATTAGTTGTGATTTTTTTTTGATGGTGTATGCTGGGACTTAAGAGCTTTTGATGCGCCATGCTTGTGATTTACAATTAATTTTTTAGAAATCTACTTTTGGCAAAGAAACATGTCAATAAAAGAACTATAATTGTTAAAGAATCATTGTAGAAATCATACATAAGTGATTTTGATGGAATCTTGAGTTCCAGTTCTTCCCAATGTTATTAAAATCTTTTACTTATTTTCTAGTTTAAATCAAAATTAGGTCTAAAATGAATTTTCACAAGTCTAAGCGAACGAACTATTTTTACCACTTTTCTAAAATGACCAGGAGTCATCGTACCTGCCGATTCTGGATAATGGATTAGCCATAAAGCAATAAAAATTTGAAAAAAAATCCATTTTTTGGCGATTATAATCTAGAAATACATGTTTCGAGATCCTTAGCATGGATACCTGACGGTTGGAAGCATTACGATATTCATTTTACCGGTTTGATTCTTCATTTGCTTGAGTAGAATCCATAACTATGCTTTGGTTTACACGTTCTTGTTCATCCAAAAAATAACTCAAATTGGTAGGACCAAAATCACGATAATCTGATTGGCGAGATGTAGATGCACCCACTTTTTCATCACCGCTAGAATATACGCCATCACTATAAAATTTTATTTTGGCTATCAAAATCACAAAACCCAGTTTTCCTCAAGTTCTTCTTCTTCCTCTTCAAAACTTTCAAAAAAAAACTATACTTTAATTCTTACCATTTAATACTAACTATTATCCAATTTAAAAAAACTAATTAATCAAGCTACCAATTGAATTAATTAACACTAATTAATTAAGGATAAATTATCCATTAACAAAAACAGTTGGATTCATTTCTGATTTTATTTCAAAATGACCATATTTTAACTTATTAGGTAGACTCAAATAAAATGGATAGGCCTCAGTTTAGCCCGGTTATATTACTTTTTTTTTGTTTTATTTTATTATCTGATGCAAATAGGAAAAAATTTTATCGAGAAGGATGGTTAAATTTTTGTAACAAACGTGATTAAGAAGCTCAAAAAGAGAACTAATTAGAGTAGAGGAGGACCAAAACCCAAAATAAGGAACACAAAAAAACAACAGTCCAATACAAGGACTCCAAGGTAAGGCTAACAAAGCAAGGAAAGAGATATCCCTCCAAACTTCCTTGAACACCAAAGCCTCACTAACGGAACAAAGACCAAGAAACCTCAGAATAAGCCAAAAAGCCAATTATTTCTTCTTCGTCGGGGTTCTCTTGCGAAGACCCAAATTCAGATCACTGACCTCTTCATTCCACATAATTCTCAAGATTTCCTTTTCAGTTTTAGCCTTCTTGTTATCTTCCATAATATCACTATAGATAGCCTTCAAATCATTCTTTACTCCATTGATAGAGGCTCCCAACAAGGTGGTAGCATTCATATACCATCTTTTAAAAAATTCAAGACTCAAGGAACTTTCCCCTTACAAAATTGGTGACAAAACTGTATCATCGAAGCTCAACTCCTTGTTTCTAGTCTCCTCGTCAATAGAAAGTTCACAATTATTCTCTTTATCAACAGTTTCATAATATAATTTGAGTTAAGAATGTAGTGATGGTTCTCAAAGCAAGATAGATCTTGCAGAACTCTAGTAGCCAACTCTAAATTTCTTTTCTTTGAAGATTTTTTCTTCCCTTTTACTATTGTCTATTCGTCACCACTTGGTTGAGCTTTAATAAAGTTAAGATGATTAATCCCCTCCCTGGACTCAACCATGATACCATTGAGTTGATCAATTTTCTCCACTAACCCCATACTATGCAAAGTAGTTGAATCACTGCTTCTCCTTTATTTTACACCTTTAGTTCCAGTTTGAGTAGAGGATCCTCCATTCACCCAACTAGGTTTAAACAATACCACCATTTCAACCCACATTTC
The DNA here is from genome assembly GCA_023531435.1 of Papaver californicum. NCBI lineage: Eukaryota > Viridiplantae > Streptophyta > Magnoliopsida > Ranunculales > Papaveraceae > Papaver > Papaver californicum. The sequence goes on along the minus strand of JAJJMC010012356.1, from coordinate 1,639,526 downwards.
TCCTATAATGGAGTTCCTTACTCCATTAGCACAGTTAACAATCTCATCGATGCCATCATCGACTGGTGGGCATAGATGAAGAAACATTGCTTGGATTTGAATCGGTAGGAACCTATTTGGTACCTTTGGTGCAGGATTTGAACTACATTCAATAGTTGAATGCCCAAACTTCTTACAGCAAGAGGAAGGCCTCCAAGGGTATTCAGCTTTCACCACAAATTTGACATCGTCAATTTGATTGGAAGTCCAACAGGTAATGAACAATCAGCTGCAACTTCAACACAAAACCTTTTTTTTTTTTATCAATCAAAGAGAATAGAATAAAAGGCATACAAGCCGTGTGCGGGCGGAGACAACCAACAAGAGGCAAAAAGCCAACAGAAACAAAGCAAAAACAAATTCAAAAACTAAAAAGAAGATGTTTCTAAGTATCAACAACACAACTTATGAAACCTACCAATCCGAAAGAAACTTACAGACCGCAATGAGGAACAAAAGCCTATTGTCAGTTAGTTGACTCGTCAACATCTTCTATAATTAACTCCTCATGGTTTTTCTCGAGATCTTAACATTTCTTCACGCTTATTCTTTATAGATGGAAATTCTAAGCCCCATAGAGCACCAAGCTCGACGAGTTTATCAGCTGAGACTTTAATAGGAACTTTAGATTTAGGAGGCTTTTTTTTTTTATGCATGGAAGGGTCAATTTCATACCAATTCCCGCAATTTGCTTGGACGAGGACGGCTTTGTGTTGCTTACTTTTGAATCTTTCGAAACTAACTGGGATGTGGCTATTTCCCCTTCTTCTTCTTCTTCTTCTTCTTCTTTTTCTTCTTCTTCTTCTTCTTCTAAATCATGAAACTTGTTGTGGGATTCAAAACCAAAGGGGATCTCAGGATTCTGTGATTGCTTTCCTTTTTTCTTTTTTCCTGCGCCTTTCTTTCTTTTAAAAGAAATCCACTCACCAAGAACCTCTTCTTCTCTCAAATCATCCTCTTTGGCTTCTTGACTTTCCTCATAATCTGGGCCATTATAAGGATTAAGTATACAAGTTGGTACCTACACACAAGCATTCTTTTTCCGTCTAGAATTTTTTTTTCTTTTTAGTGTAAGTTTTCCACTCGCTTGATGCTTCCTTATCCTTGTATTAGAGTCATTAATGGCAACCTCTATTAATTCATTTCCTTGAGCACTTGCGTTTTCAATCAAACTATATGGAACCAATTCCTGGATAATGTTCTCAACAATTCCAGACCCTTCAACACCAGCTGCATGTTTCGCAAGGTTAAGATTTCCTTCCATTATCTTTGTACTTTTCTCAACCATCTTCTTCACTTTTGGTGCCCATACCATTTTACTTATCTTAGAGCATTTAGCATTTGAATGTCCAAAAGTAGAACAGTTCTTGCATCTTGGAGGCTTCCAAGTATATTCAATAGTAACCTTAAACTCCTTGCCATCAAACACAACATGAATAAAATCAGGAAATTCATTGTTAGCATCCATTTCAACACAAACTATAGCATAAGTCATCCTTGTTCTAGCTAAAGTGTACTTATCAGAAAACAATGGAACTCCCATTACACTAGCAATCATACTTAAACCTTTAACATTCCATAGGTGGGTTGGAACATTCCTCAAATTCATCCATACAGGTACAGTCTTCATTTCCAAAATGTCTTGTTCAATGAAAAGCTGCCAATGACGAAATAAGAACAATTTGTTTGAAATAGTAATGGATCCAAATTCCATGGAAGCACTTCTATCTTCCTCTAAATCAAATTAAAAAATGAACATTGTATCTTCATGAAGAGACAAACGAAATTTTCCTTTAAGCTTCCAAGCATTTTCCATCGTTTCCTTGACTTGTTTGAAGGATAATCTACTCCCCAGAAAATATCCTACTAAAAATCTACTGCAAACCTTAATTTCATCAACTAAATCAGAACAAGAGATTACAAATTTCGACATACCTTCACTCTCTTGAGGTTTGTGGTAGAACAACTTACAGGTAGAAAAGTCAAAACTTTCTTCATTGTTTCCCCCAAACAATGTACTCCAATTTCCATTTTTAGGGTTTTCAAAAATATCATTAGAAACTCCAATGATTCCGTTTTGAGCTTTTAATGGTGGAAATTCTTTCTCGGAACCCAAAGATGCTACAAACTCCTTATGATTTTGAATTTCTTCTCTTGTAATCATAATGACAGTACCTATTTTTGAAGAAGAGGAACCCCTTTTTGTAATGCTCCAAACTCAAAATATAAGGATTAAGGATAATGCTAAATCCATGGAGGTTGATTTAGGGTTTTGATGATGATGGAAGAATTGAATGGGTTAGGATTTTCTGGTGTAGGATTTTATGTTGGGTATTTTTACAGAGAGAGAACACACAGAAAGGGATTTTTCTTGTTCAGGTTTCAAGAAACGGTGTGATGGAAAATGGGGATTTTCTTGTTAGGGTTCAAGAAATGGTGTGATGGAAAATGGGGGTTTTCGTCCGTGGAAAGAGTAAAGCTGGGAAATAGAAGCATTGAAGCTACACTTCAACACAAACCCTAGCATAAGACATTCTAGTCTCCAAAGTTGTGGGTGTAACAGTCATGATTGTTGTTCCATAGAAATTTTAGGATGAGTTTATACACATTTATTATCACGTTTCCACGTCTTGATATGAAGTCTTCGTGATTGAAGCATTCTGACTTATGAAAACCATATCTTCATGTTGAGACTATAGCCGGGATAGTGGGAGTCGTCAATAAGGATATAAGGACCACTAAAACTCAAGGTAATCATGATATTCGACTACAGAGTCACGAGCGTGTCATCTCCCCATGTTGTATCGTATACCCCGATTTGGGAGGAGTATGGTCACTGTGAAGAAGTCTACACATATTTTTCTTTTAGATGGAGTTGTAAATGCCTTGTTACTGGATAACTGAGATGAGTTTCGTGACTATGACTATCACTACAAGAAAAACGGGCTTAAGCGTCTAAAATCTTAGCAAGAGCTCGAAAATTTAGTCGTTTAAATAGTTTAAGCGTCTAAAATTGCAACTGCCAGAAATTTTGGCGGAAATAAACATGTGTCCACTATTATTTAGCAACGAAAAAATAGACTTAATCGCTAGATCCTTTGTTCAAGTAATTTATAGCAACTAAAATAGTGATCATGTAGCTATTTACTTTGAGGCACCGACTCCTAGCAACAACAAAATAAATTGGTTGGTCAAACCTCTCTCAGCAACTAAGTTTGAGCCACAACCAAATATGTTCAATTGCTAGATCCGTTTTTCAAGTAATTTATAGCAGCTAAAAGTTGATCATGTAGCTATTCAGTTTGAGGCACAGACTCGTAGCAACAATAAAATAAATTGGTTGCTCAAACCTCTCTCAGCAAACTAAGTTTGATCCACGACCAAATATGTTTAATTGCTAGATCCGTTTTTCAAGTAATTTATAGCATCTAAAAAAGTGATCATGTAGCTATTCACTTTGAGGAACAAACTTGTAGCAACAGAAAATGAATTGGTTGCTCAAACCTCTCTCAGCAACTAAGTTTAAGCCAACACCACATGTTAAAAAAGAGAATTACTTGATAAAACCTCTCCCAGCAACTAAGTTTAAGCCACCACCATCATTTCAAAAGAGAAGTCAGTTTTTAATGTAGACATTTAAGAACTTAGTATTAATCCAACAAACTTATTAGGATTTATTTATGGGAACATGAAAACACGTTTAAATCAATATTAGGATTTATTTATGGAAACATGAAAACATATTTAAATCAATATTTTAATTCATTGTGATCAAATATTTTGATGTACAAATTAAACTTTTTAACATGAGTCGTTTAAATTGACTATAATTAAACTTTTTTTAAAAAAATTATCAAGCTTTTAACAATAAAAAATGCTTTCCTCGGTTCAGAATTTGTTGAGAAAAGTCAGGTAAGATACATGCCACTGCCAGCACTCCTGGATCATTTCTAGAGTGTTTAAAAAAAATGATAATTTCACAAGACAGCAGGATGCGTATTATTCTTTTTTTTGTTTTTGTTTTTTGTTTTGTTAATGGCAATCATAATCTATTGAATCAGGAAAAAAAGAATCAGGAGAAACTAAACTAGGGCCAACGAACTCACAGATACCGGCACATTCCAAGATGTTTCAGTGATTCCTCTATATAAAACAAGGTGATCCTTCCAGGTCACACATTTGACAAAAAGCACGCTAAAACCAAGTAATATTTCCAGGCAAGACGTTTGAGAAAAAGCATGCTAAACTGACAATCCTTGCAACTCAAAATCTAGTACCAACTTCAACATGGAACTAATGCTTAACACTAAATTATATATCACTATTCATCCGATTGAATGTTATGTAAACAATTGATATTCATGGTTGTGGAACAGTCCACAGTGGCATGCAAATAGACTGTCAGCTAGGATTACAATTTTATCTCATTAGAAATTTAAAGTCGTATATATAAAGCTGCAGGAAGTTGTAATGAGAGGCTAAAGTTTGTTTCTCTTGATTAAAACGAAGTTGTACGTCCTTAGCATCCCGCTCCATCTTCTCCCTCAACTCACGAACTTCGTTCAAAACACAGGAATTGCTGGCAGATAGTAATCCTTCTTTCTCTTCAAGTATAGATCGAACATTGGAAAGATCACCTTGAGAAGAAGCATCTACTTCTTCGTTAGCAGCATCACATAACTTTATCTTTTGCATCTACTTCTTCGTTAGCAGCATCACAGAACAGTTGGACTTTATCTGAATCGATTCCAATGACACTGACCATGGCACTTTTAGCTGCATCTGCTGCATCCTGGCATTAGCTTCATGGTTTAGGAGCGGGACCAAACCCCTTTGGAGCTGTTCACTCACAAGAAAAGAAAAAACAGCATTCAGGAGAAAAAATTATTGAAAGTAAATTGGGAATATTCATATAGATGTTTATCTCAACGAAGCATTCCTAAATTTACTTTAAGCAAACCTAAAATGATTCTTAATATCACGACGTTGGACAAAGATGTCTTATCCACTTATAGATTTGGTTAATGGTTTTTTATCTTCTGGAGATCAGGTTTTTTGGTTTAAAAAAAGATTTATAAAAAAACAAAAAAAAAACAGTGCAGTTACAAGAACAGAGTCATACCTTGGTACTTTTCCTTGACGGCGTGGATCGCACACAGTATCCTGTCGAAGAGCTCTTGCAAAAGCCTTAAACGTTGCCTCAGTAATATGGTGAGAATTTTTTCCAGCAAGCTGCACTCAACACAAATTGGAATGTTCTGTTACAAGGGGAACTAGAAAAATTTCCAGAGTGTAATAGTGCAATGTAGAAACTAAGATGATTCCTTTGATCCAAGAAGCACCCTCATTGGAATGTCCAATTCGGCTAAATAGTAAACAAGTTTGATTTGTTTAACAATGCTAACATTTAACACTAATATTCAAGGGCATTACCTGTCGGATATGAAGGGTCATTCCAGAGGTATTCATCAAAGGCGTAACAGTTACGAACCTTATGGCAACACAAGAATTACTCCTTATGATAACATAAGAATTACTCAGCACATTCAAATATACATCTATAAAATTTCAAATCTCAGTGGTTTCCAGCACTCAAGTAAATGTCCATGAACAAAAGAAACATGTAGAATGCTATGACATTTGGGACATGGGATGAGGTAACCTTAGCAGATCCACATAAGAGTTTGAAAACTTTGCGAAAGTAACTAAGAGCTATGGATAACCCTTAACCTATATCTTTAAATACAAATTGAAGTAATTAGATCGCATCCCTTTCGAACAAGACAACTATTAAAACATCATTAACCAATTGAGTCCCTCTAGTCCTCATAACCCAAATTCTATTCACACCTTAATTCATGATCATTCTTTCCAAAACTTCAATCACTCAAAATAAAAATTAGAACGAGACAAGCCACACCCCATCCTTTCAAACCCTAAGTCGCTCCGAATAACTTCTCAATAGTATTTCAAGAGGGCAGCAGATTGCCTAGTCCTCCACCAGGTTAGGTCATATTTCCCTTAACCATGTTCCTTTAATGTTTCAAAAATCAAGAACTAACTTAACAGAGACTCCAACATTTAAATCGGTTGAGACGTTCAACTAATCAACAAATTCTTACACAACAGTACAAGTATCATTCTCTATCTACAGTTAGTTGGTAACATATCCCGAATTCATATAGCTAACAAACATTTCGTAATCAAGGAATAATTTCCCTATCTAGCACAATTCACAAAAAAACAAAAAACCTACAACAAAAGAGCCTTAAAAAAGCAAATTGATAATTAATCAAATCTAGTTTTGGCTGTAAAACTCAAAAATTGATCAAAATTTATACTTTGATCCATCAATTTTGACCCAGTAAAAAAAAAACGAAGACTATAAGTTTGTTCCTTATATTCCAAATTGGAAAAGACGAATATTCTTAGATCGAAGAAATTTACAATTCTCTTCTGGATATAGTTCCGGACACAGACATCTACATAAACCCCACAAAAACTCATTAAAAAAACCAACCAAAAACCCTAACAAAAAAAAAGAAATCAAAAGAAAAGAAAAACAAGTTATTCCTGCACATAAAGAGGTCTGGAACCCAAAGAGCATACAATAAATCACGAGCCCATTGTTCTTCCTGCACAAGTCAAACAAGTTAAAATATGCATGGATTAATATAAGATCCCTTCACAGACAAAACAGATAGATACTCATGAAAAAAAATCTTACAGAAGTGAACAAATTACAGAAGATGACATCAATAAAGCATCCAACTATACCTTTCCATGATTCTTCCTTAGATCTAGGAACTCAAAAATATCGGCATGCCATGGCTCCAAATAGACAACAAATGCACCTAATCTTTCTTTAGATAATTAGCAATCGTCGTGATGGTGTTGAATGATCCAGATTCGTGGTGGTGGTGATGTTGCAGTAGATGGAACTAGTTTTTCTCCTAAGGCGGCTCAAATTGGAAGAGAGACAAAGAGAGAGAAAAACAAATACTGAAAATGAAGAGATTTTTTTTAGGGTTTTAAAAACAAAAATTTAACGGTAGATAAGACACCTCATCCGGATCATGGAAAGATTTTGATGGTCCAGATTCGATGTTGGATGCTCATACGGATTGTGTGTTAGTTACCGTTGTGTTAAAACGAAAATTTGAAAGGTGGATTTCGGATGTCGGAAGCGGATATTTTTATCGGATATTTAGTGTTATCGTAACGTAACGGATTTCGGAAATTATGATTCATCAAAAATATTTGTTTTTTTTTTGTAATTAGGGTTCTTAGTTTGTCATTTGTTTTAGTGTTATGATTTGATGAATTGGGTTGAACCCCAACCGAAAATGAAGAGATCTTTTTTAGGGTTTTGAAAACAAAAATTTAACGGTGGATAAGCCACCTCATATGGATCATGGAAAGATTTTGATGGTCCAGATTCGATGTTGGATGCTCATACGGATTGTGTGTTAATTACTTTTGTGATTATCGTTGTGTTAAAACGAAAATTAGAAAGGTGGATAACAGATTTCAGATGTCGGAATCAGATATTTCTATCGGATATTTAGTGTTATCGTAACGTAACGGATTTAGTGTTATCGTAACGTAACGTAGTTAGGGTTCTTAGTTTGTCATTTGTTTTAGTGTTATGATTTGATGAATTGGGTTGAACCCCGACCATTAACTTCACTTAATCGATTTTTACTGGATTCCATGGGTTTATTTAGTTTTCGGTTAATTCAAATCGAATTTCCATCTAGTTCACTTAATTTTGCTTGTTATATGTCAATCTTACCCGATGTCAATCGACCTTATTCAATTTCTTTCATATTTTATCGGTTTCTCTCATTATCCATCATTTTCACCTAGTGCCCATTAACCTTGGGAATTTCAATTGGCCTCATTCAATTTCTTTCATGGTTTTATTGCTAAGTTCAGAGTTATGGTATAGATATTCATACTAATTAGATCGAAAAAGACATATTTTAAGTGAATTTTAGTGAGATTGATGAAATCATAGTTTGATATCGTTAGATTTGTTAGATCGATAATAAAATGAATAAGTTTGATTGAGATTGAAAAAAATTCAACAAATCTAAGTGAAATCGAGTGAAATTGATGAAAATTGATATAATTTGAGTTAGATCGATCAAAATTAAGTGTATTCAATTCGGTTCGATAAAAAATTGAGTGAATTTTAGTGAGATTAATGAAATCATAGTTTGATATCGTTAGATTTGTTCGATCTATAAAAAAATGAATAAGTTAAATTGAGATTGAATAAAATTCAATAAATCTAAGTGAAATCGAGTGAAATTGATGAAAATTGATATATTTTGAGTAAGATCGATCAAAATTGACTGTATTCAAGTCGGTTCGATAAAAAATTGAGTGAATTTTAGTGAGATTGATGAAATCATAGTTTGATATCGTTAGATTTGTTCGATCGATAACAAAATTAATAAGTTTGATCGAGATTGAATAAAATTTAATAAATCTAAGTGAAATCGAGTGAAATTGATATAGTTTGAGTAAGATCGATCATCATTGAGTGTATTCAAGTCGGTTCGATAAAAAATTGAGTGAATTTTAGTGAGATTGATGAAATCATCGTTTGATATCGTTAGATTTGTTAGATCGATAAAAAAATGAATAAGTTTGATTGGGATTGAATAAAATTCAATAAATCTAAGTGAAATCGAGTGAAATTGATGAAAATTGATATAACTTGAGTAAGATCGATCAAAATTGAGTGTATTCAAGTCGGTTCGATAAAAAGTTGAGTGAATTTTAGTGAGATTGATGAAATCATAGTTTGATATCGTTAGATTTGTTAGATCGATAAAAAAATGAATACGTTTGATTGAGAATGAATAAAATTCAATAAATCTACGTGAAATCGAGTGAAATTGATGAAAATTATATAGTTTGAGTAAGATCGATCAAAATTGAGTGTATTCAAGTCGGTTCGATAAATAATTGAGTGAATTTAGTGAGATTTTGATGATATCATAGTTTGATATCATTAGATTTGTTAGATCGCTACAAAAAAGAATAAGTTTAATTGAGATTGAATAAAATTCAATAAATCTAAGTGAAATCGAGTGAAATTAATGAAAATTGATATAATTTGAGTAAGATCGATCAAAATTGAGTATATTCAAGTCGGTTCGATAAAAATTTGAGTGAATTTTAGTGAGATTGATGAAATTATATCTTGATATCGTTAGATTTGTTAGATCGATACAAAAATGAATAAGTTTGATTGAGAATGAATAAAATTCAATAAATCTAAGTGAAATCGAGTGAAATTCATATAGTTTGAGTAAGATCGATCAAAATTGAGTGTATTCAAGTAGGTTCGATAAAAAATTGAGTGAATTTAGTGAGATTGATGAAATCATTGTTTTCATATCGTTAGATTTGTTAGATCGATAAAAAAATGAATAAGTTTGATTGAGATTGAATAAAATTCAATAAATCTAAGTGAAATCGAGTGAAATTGATGAAAATTGATATAATTTGAGTAAGATCGATCAAAATTGAGTGTATTATATTCCTCATAGTGTATTCAAGTGCGATTGATAAAAAATTAAGTTGAACCCTAAATGTACGTGTATTTGTCATATTGTGCTTGATGACCTAGTCGATTGAGTATGAGTTTTCAAGGACACCCTAAATATACCAGTTGTTCATATTATTCTTAATGACCTAGTCGATTGAGTGAGAATCTTTTCTGGAACCCTAAATGGACTATTGTTTCATACTTTTCTTAATGACCTAGTCGATCGAGTCAAAATCTTAATCGAAACCCTACATGTATTTATGTTAGTCATATTCAATTTAATGACCTAGTACATTGATCTAAGTTTATATCCTCAACCTTTTTAGTGAATATCATTGTATGTAATTTAGGACCGACCTAAGTTTATATTCCTCAACTCTTATCCGAAGAAGTTAGGGTTTTTCTTTTGGTATCCTAAATTTTTTCCTGCTTTAGTTTCATAATTTAGGACCGACCCCTGACTCGGAATCTTCATCGGTGCCCTAAACTTATCGATGTTCGCTTTATTATCCGTAGTAACCTCTTCCTCTGAGTCAGAATCTTCACCAGTACCCTCAACCCATTGTTGTTCGGCATATTATCCTTCATAACCTCTTTCCCTAAGTCGGAATCATCATCAGTGCCCTGAACCCATTATTCATCGTATTATATTCCTTATAGTGTTTCTTCCCTGAGTCAGAATCTTCATCGGTGCCCTAAACTTATCGATGTTCGCCTTATTATCCGTAGTAACCTCTTCCCATAACTCGTTAAACTTATCGGACAAGCAAAATGGGATGTCTCATGTGTGCAAAAACTTAAGAGTGCCAACATTGACCTTGAACTCTTCATCGTCATGCTCTGCGTCCCAATTCGTTTCAATTGGGATGATCATATACTTAATATCAAATAAGAAAATAATATTTTTTGTTATTAGGTAAAGCTTAACTTAATTTATACCAGAAATTAAGCAACATCCCAATTCCTTTCCAAATTCATTAAATCATAACACTAAAACAAATGACAAACTAAGGACCCTAATTATAAAAAAACCCAAATATTTTGGATGAATCCTAATTTCCAAAATCCGTTATCCACCTTGTAACTAACACACAATGGAAACTAACACACTTTGGTAACTAACACATAATCCGTATGAGCATCCAACTTCTAATCTGGACCATCAAAATCTTTCCATGATCCGTATGAGGTGGCTTATCCACCGTTAAAATTTTCGTTTTCAAAACCCTAAGAAAAAATTTCTCTTCATTTTCGTCATTTGCTTTTCTCTCTCTTTGTCTCTCCAATTTAAGCCGCCTTAGGAGAAAAACTAGCTAGGGTTCCATCGACTGCACCATCACCACCATCACCGCCGAATCTGGATTTTCAACACCATCACGACGATTACAAACTTAGTAAGGTCTTTCAAAACCCTAGCCAGTGATTGCTTTTCCCTATTATAGTTTACAGTTAAATCTTCGAAACCCTTTTCTATATATCAATTTTATTCTTCCATTCTTGTTGTTGAACACATCAGGTGATGTTAGGTGTTAAAATTTTTGTTTAATAATTTGTTTTAAGTTAGGATTTTAATTTTTTTTTTACTTGTTGTTGTTGTAGCATTAGCATTAGCATTAGCAGAAGACCTTCGGATTTCTCAAAGATCTACGGGTAAAACATTCTCCGTCACTTTATCTGATTTGATTCAATTTGTTTTTTTTTTAGGTCAAATATTTTTATGGGTTTTCTCTATTTTTTGTGGATATGAGGTTATGTCTAGCTTCTAATTACGTCCAATGTGGTTGATGTTATAAATGGGATTTTCACTAAGCTTTTTTGGATAGGTTACAAGTTCAAGCTAGATTGTCTTCTCAACCAATATTAAGGTTGATTGCTTCTCCTTCCTAGTGACCTCTAAAAAGATTTCTTTTAGTAAGATTTCTTTTGGGTTCATATCAGAATCGTTGATTCATGGTGATTAGCTGTAATATTTGGTTGATATATGCTGTCGACTTAAAAGGGGCAGTTGTAGTTACTGTTGGTAATAGGGCAGTTGTAGTTATTAGTTAAGGCTTGCATACTCTCTTTGTTCGTCTGGATGACGTAGTTCACCTCTTGTAAGGATTTTTAGGCTCCCAAGCGGGATGCTCTTCTTTAACAAGGTGCACTCACTTTGGTCCATCTCTATGGATGCCATATCTAGAGAAAACCTTTGTTGGGATGCATAATCTATGTGGTCATGTTTTTCAATTCAAATTATGTTATTGTAGGAGTAACAAGCCTCTTAGCAGAGTTAATTTAGGCCTTGCCACTAACGTCATTTAAGTTTTGCTGTCAGACTTGTTTAACATGCTACACTCATTTTGTAGTTAAAAGACAAAGAGGAAGTTGTTGTTGTTATTTCCCATGAACTGGGTCAATGGAAACTTAATCATACTGCGTATTCATTTGTTGCTGACCAGGTATGCTTTGTTTATATCTCAAGCTTAAAAAGCATTGACCAATTTTACTTTCCATGCATAACAATGGTGTGTTGTAGAAGTGTTATAATTCTACGTTAACTTTGAATACCTTTACAATTATAATTCGTTTTTCCCAAAATGGGTGTTTTGGCATGCACTAAAGTAGTCATATTTTGTTTTTCTTCTGAGTTCAATTGGGATCACATTTTTACAAACTACAACTGCCACAGTACTCCAGTAGCCTAGTTTCTTTGTCAATTGATGTTTGCCAAAACGATGTTAAGATATGTATCATTTCTGTTACAAACGTTCTGAATCATGCAAATGGTGCTCTAGCTTGCCAATCTTTATCCATGTGTACAGTTTACGTACTTCAACTTGCATGTATATTTGATGCAGATTAGCATGATACTACAAATTGGAGGATACACTCTTGTGAAGAACTCTAAGGACTTGTTCCATAGCTTTGGGTTTGACACACAACCAGTACTTGTTGGGCTCATCCTCTTTTTCGGACATTGCCGTAGTTAAAATCAATTCTAAAACTCCTTTACCAGCGGCAAAGATGGGTTCATCAATTAAGATGCGTACAGGGGATTGGGTGGTAGCAATTGGATCGTTGTGAATGCACACATTTTACAAAATACTGTTACAACTGGTATTGTCAGGTAAAAAAAATCTATAAAAGTGATTAGGAAAATTTCGTTATGAACATTTGTTTCTCCTATATATTTCTACATGCCTCTTGCTGGTTTCCACTTGGTATCTAGCGAAGCTGGTATACAAAAAGTTACAGAATTTCTATCTGCACCTCCTAATTAGTATGTCATCTTTTTCATTTGCAGGTATGGAAGCGATCCATCTCTATTGGGGATTGAAGTTCCAAATGAAGCACATTCGCTCTATTGGGGATTGAGCTTTTGAATGAAGCACATTCTCCTGAAGTTCCTTTGGATACGTTACTGAAGTACTACAAAGACGGATATGACATTGTGCGGAAATATACATTCAATTCATAGCTTGTAATAATGAGTCAGTTGATTGGCCCTTGGAGACTAAATGATTGTAATTTTTTTGACTAAATAATACTTTAAATTGAGTTCATTAATAACAAAGTTAATTAATTATGATTTTAATTTGGTTCATAATTGTTTTTAGTATTAATTTTAATTGATTTTGTTATTTTTTTTAATTATATAATCTTAATTAGTGATAATATTTAATATTAATTGTTAATTATAATTATAATTTAGGATTATCTAAATCAGAATTTGTTTTTAGTGAGCAAAGAAATTTGGTCGTTTAAAACTTTAAGCAATCCGAATTAGAAAATAATTTGATTGCTTAATACTTTAAACAATCAACTTTAGGCCAATCTGTTTTTAGCGAGCAAAATTATTTGGTCACTTAAAACCTTAACTAAGTAACTTCAAACTAAGTTGTTCCATATATCTTCCAACTAGGTAGTTTAATAGCTATTCCAACTAGGTAGTTTAAAAACTTTGCTACCTCAAAAGCTTGAGCAACGAACTTGAGACCAATCAAAATCAGAAATCGCTTTTATCGAGCAAAACAATTTGATCGCTTAAAACCTTAACCAAGCAAATTTAGGTCGAGTTGCTCCATGCATCTATCAACTAAGTATTTTACTTGCTTTAGAATGATTGGTATATCTGAAGCGATTGATATTTTACTTGCTATATTGGTTGGTCTACATGTTAAGCGATCACAATTTTACTTGCTCCATGTTAGTTGGTCTAAATGTTAAGCAATGAGAAAAGTACTCGCTTTAGGTTAGTTGGTTTATTACTAGAGCGATTGCATGGTCGCTCAAGGCTTTGACATATATGGCTTTGGGCAACCAACGGAGCGAGTGCCACTTTTAGTCGCTATAACGGTTATAACGACTTAAAACGAGTAGTCGCTTAAACCCATTTTTTTTGTAGTGTATGTATACTGTGACCGAAGAATTTCTCGAAGAGCATAAGGGATTGATGGTGTTACATGAGAACTTCAACTTCAGGTCAGCGAATCTTCAGCACTAAGTTGATGCCATCAAAGCTTAGTAGGCTATAGGGATGAAGTCCCCACTCTTGACGTGATCAGACAAGATGAAGGAACTTCCTAGTTGGATGCGAGTCTTGATGTAGGAAGATTTTTTCAGTTGTAAGGTAGCACCAACGCCATGTGTAAGGGAGTGTAGTGCAACCTCTGTAGAATTCTTTATCGCAGCTTGACGGTCATATAGTATCGTAGGAAATCTTCCACGGTTCTCTGAATGGATGAGTTCAGGTGTTGCTGGACCAACGAGTCTCATTGGTGTCTTGCATGTTCTGAGAAGATATGATCTATATCCATTTACCAAAATGATAGACGAGAATGGATATCCTCTCTTATTGCTTAGATGAAGTTGAATTTATCATTCTAAGATCAAGTCCCCAGGTGTGGAACGACCAGGGAGTATTTATTTACTGTAAAGGGATATGTTGAATGTGATCCCCTAAGCGTGATACCTATGGATGAGTGATGTTGCATCTTCTTCATGCGTTTTCCTCAGGGCTATTAGGGCTTCATGCTCCATAGACGTTGTGACAAGATATCATCAACATTTTTCTTCTCACGAGGGGTGGGACTCTCTTTTAGAGGAGGTGAAGGTGGATCAGATAAGATGTGATTGTTACTTTGTCACGATGCGAGTTTTGATACGAATGGTGTTGTCGGTAGTACCATCGACAATCATGACCCTCTTAAGCACTGTATTTGTGTGACAAGCAGTGGTGAACTCAGGTAGGTTTATTAGGTTCCTCAGGTGTATTTGAAACGTAAAGCATCAAATTATTATTATTTTATAACAAAACCAGATATCACGTGGTGGAAGGCAGTGACTGCGTTTAGTCTTCAAGGCGTGAATGTGCATGTACAAACTTTTCATCCAAGATCTGGTTCTTCGACTAACTGGTCCTTCTGAGATGGTGAAGCTTATGATGCGTTTGGGAAGGAAAGTTTCGTTCGTACCTTCAGTTTCCAAATGTAGCTCACTTGGAATCCGCCACAAGACTAGACAAAAGATAGTTTGATGGCGTCATCCTGGTTCCATGGATCTGGCAACTTGATCCTTTCATATAGGACAAGGGAGATATCAGAGTTTCCCTATGTTGTTGGAGATATGGTGGAGCTGGAGTGAGAACTTTGATTAGAGCCGGAGTCGGCGACGATGTCGAGCTTTGGGTTGTCAAGCATCGCAAGACGGATCTATCCTCTTACCTCCTTTCCACTCATAGATGGTTTTCAATGAAATGTTTGTTGATGAGAGCCGTTTGGCGAGACATATACTAGTGGACGATGGATTTTTTAAAAATTGACGATTAATCGATAGAATTGTTAGGAAGAAAACAAAGGAGAAGAAATGGAAATCAGCTAGAGCAGTGATAGATAGAATTAAGTTTTAGTTTTGTTTCTTTGTTTATGAATTAGTTTAGGTTAATTAGGAGTGAAGGGCAACTTAGACAATCACTCCCCACTAGGACATCCCCTATCCCACTGCCCAACAGGCATAATCCAGACACAGCCCCTTCAAAATTCTTGTAGTCCTTGAAAACGATTTTCTTTTCTTTTCTTTCCAAGCAAACCTACTTCCAAATCAGTTGGCAGAATGAATCAAGAGGGTGGTGGAATCATGAGAATTATGAAATTTGATAACAATTACACTCATTCAGCCAAAATCTAAACAATGAAACTAGGAACACATAGAACTCGAAATAATATCCATACAAAGGAGTGGCAAATCTCAAACTATTACATAGGTGTTGGTCTTCTATTCTGAGTCAGAATCATGATTAATGGAGGACCTTACAGACCTACTGTTATAACCATTGCCGGGTTCCTCTTCATCATCTTCTTCCCTCTTCCTTTCATTGAGTATACCTGAAAAATAAATTTGTATAAACACATAGGGCATGTTATCAGCAAATGTTGACTAAAAGGGAAAGGTGCTCCTGGTCTGAATTCTTATGTTATTCCCTTGCACTGATCTGGATTATGTAATTAGATGACATTCAGGTGAGATACGAGAACGATCTTTGTCCATTATAAAGACAACATTATACATCACTAAGAAACGTAAACAATGTGACAGTCAAATTTATAGAGTGGACAAGAAGCTCACGAGGACTAAACTATTCACGTATTACAAGGTGTGTATAAAGAGGGCCCAAATTGCAAAATCCAATGAATGATTTTTTATATTATTTTTTTTTGAAGCATAATTTAATGAATGATGATGTAGAGACAAGCCATGGCTGAGATAAAAGACTTCGATAAAAGAGGATATGGGTAGATAAATCATGCCCCAAAAATTTCAGAATAAGGCACGACAATGATATAAATGTAGATGCCTAGATAACACTTGAATAATGAATATCTCGAAGTAAATAAAGTCAAGAGAAAGTAACACCTTTCTTTATGAGTAGTCTCTCTAGTCTTGCTGTGCTGAAATCATCTTTGGCTCCCAAATCTTGAAAACCCACCAACCTATCTACTGCAATCCCCTTACTTCAAAATTAAAAGACGTAAAATGGCTAAGACAATCTCCTCCAAATTTTCCTTAAAATAGCAAATATAAAATTTAAATATGCCTAACAGCAAAGTATACTGCTTAATAATTTTACTTTCTTTCAATTTTTCAAGTGCATTACAGGTACATATAAAAAGTGAGCCTCACCTGAACAAGACGACGCATGGCAAAGTTTTCACTCCAAGTTTGGTAACAAAGAAGGGTGAATTCTGCATTTCATTGAGGTCAAATTCTATTAAGCCCAAAAACAGCAGACCAAGAGAGGGTCTAAGATGAAACTACATACAAACTTCATGAATGCAAAACCATCAAAGTATAACACCCAGCAAATATTGCTAATTTTATGTCCACTAACGGTAAGCATGAGATTGCTGTAATCTTATTGTAAGAACACCCCTTGGCTGCGTACTTGCCCGTCAAGGTATCAAGCATTACATGTACCATTTTAATTTAACAGGATACATATGCAACATGTTTGAACGTTTGATGGAATCAGCGAACTTACTAACTCTATTAACAATAGATTTTCAAATACCAAAATCCTGGAAGACAAAACTTATACTCAAACAAGAGCTAAAAAAGAAAACTTATCTACTTATACTAACTGAGTTTCAAGATGCAAAGTTCATTCAACCCTCAACATTATCCATCTCAATCGTTACCGACCTAACCATTATGCACTGAGTGTACAGTTATAGATTGCAAAGGCCACTACTATAAATTGTAAATGCAACCCTTCATCATTGCCTAACTACTTTATGGAGAAATCAAGCCAACTGGCAGGCTTAAACATTGCTTTAGTGAGCCCAGAATTTTAATCATTGGTGCATATAATGGTCACCTATTGTAGTTGCCACTTGTCATCGAAGACTTCGAAATAGTAAAAATACGCCAATGATCAAATAACTATCTTCTATGCAAACACTTAATTACAACTGTC
Organism: Papaver californicum; assembly: GCA_023531435.1. Taxonomy (NCBI): domain Eukaryota; kingdom Viridiplantae; phylum Streptophyta; class Magnoliopsida; order Ranunculales; family Papaveraceae; genus Papaver; species Papaver californicum. Next base: position 1,621,968 of record JAJJMC010012356.1, on the reverse strand, counting down.
GGTAATTACAACTTATATTAAATATTCCAAATTGGTGGATTCATATCATCGGCATCCAAGGTAAAATCAATCATACTCAAAATACACTAGTTGTGATGTAGACAGCGTTTAATATCAAATCCAAACAAATTAAAATACAGAATGAAACTTAAAGTTACCAATCCAAATTTATATCCTTAATGCAAGTCAGATTAATTTAAATATAATAAATATAATCTTTCTAGAATAATTTATACCACCTAAGCTTTAATTGAAAACGGTAGACCACCAGTCTACTTATGGAGCTCTATCCATGCAGTTGTGTACTGCATGTGTGACACAAAAATCTTGCAGAAAAATCTCTCCAACAATCTAAAAAAAATTCTCTAGCACAGACCCATAATAATCCATAAGATTAGCATACATGCATAGACCATATAAAAAACACCTAAAATACCCTTTACGACAAATAAGTACAAATCAAAAGCTATACAATTCCCATATTATCATAATATTAGATTCTGATATTTTTTGTAAACAAAGATGATGATACTTTAATTGTGCAATTGAAACTACGTACTATGTACAAGACAGCCATAGGCACAGATATCTAGAACCAAGTTATACCTGGCTAGATCTTATCAGCAGCTTCCAATCCATCATTAGGCTGTTACGGAGACGTAAAAGCTAGAAACATTTATTTAACATAAATGGAACCTTTTTCTAAATCATAGGTTTGATTGGTACAGTACTGAACTGATAAACAGCAGGGAGCGGGCAGTTGAACTAAGGTTCACTGAATCACTATCGAATAAAGACATGTTTGGACTAACCTCAGCATCAAGTCTAATGAACTTCGTATCCAAATGGCATGGTGCAAGGGATTTCAAATGCTTATCCATTATCCTGTAAAGGCCAAAGAATTAATGAATAGAAGTTCATAACTGAATGGTATATATGCTGCAGTCTTGGCAAGAAATTTACTTGCAACGGTAAAACTCCCGATGGTAAAAGTGGCAAATCACTTTCTGTGTCCCAGTAACTTCACCCAAGAAGTCCCCTTCGGATATATCCCGATATTCTCCATGCCCCTGCCTTTGTAAAGCTTGTCGTTTTTCAGATTCTTTCTGCCATAGGAAGACATTATATAGCATCCTTCCCATTTAAGGTCACATTTTTTTATAAAAGGGTAAATCAGGAGTAATATATTTGTCATACCTTGAGTGCTGCAATCCTATCTGCATGCAGCTTTTCCAGTTCTGGATCCTGGTTTTGACCAACAGAACCAAATCATCGTGGATGGCAGATATTAGTTCTTATGACTCTCACCCATTGAAAATTTACTTACTAAACAGATAATGAACACTGGTCCCATTTCAGAAGAACAGAAAACCCAGAATTCATATATGTTAAAGTTCACAAACAGGAATAAGTGATAAGTAATAGAAAAGGAAGAGTACATGTGGAGTAGGAAAGTTTCCGACTTACATCCATCAACTCATCAAGATCAAACTCTTCATTGGTTGTACTAGAGGTGGCTGCTTTTTCATTATTTAACATTTCCTGCATTATTAATTATTAAATCATACTAATCACTGACCAGCAAGAAAGAGCACAAGAAAATGAAAAGATTAAGATTCTACCTCACTAAAAATCTTTTCAGATTCATTACAAATTAAATATCAAATTACATTGGAAAACCTCAATAAAATGTGTTTTCGCCCATTTTACTTACAAATATGCTCTAGGTTATACACTATGAAGTTTATAATAACCATTGCATGAGGAGATATTCAACATGACACAACTATGAACTCGAACTGCAATTAAAATTCAATATCGGGTGAATGCCATTCCACTAAAACTACCATATCTACTCATAGTCCACATATCTATAATGATGAAACCCCAATTGAAAGTAAAAGAATTGGAACTAAAAGAATATTTTGTAATCCCAACCGAAGAAAGACCAAAATAAATAAAAGAAACTGTGATACATTATAAGCAAGCTTAATCAAGGTTAGTTCTTTAGAATCAAATAAAATCAGGAGTGAAAACCAACTCTGTGAAACTATCGAGAATGCGTACATTTTTACCGTGTCATTTTAAAGGTCTTACTCACAGAAAAGTAAAACCCTGCTAAGTTACCAGCATTTGTTTTCCAAAAACAAACTAATTTACCAAAATGGCAATGTCTGTTGGTGTCAATATCATAAACCCCATCTCTTAAAATCCCCACCCTAGTTCAATCACCACACTAAACTAAGTTCAGTTGCCGCACAAGGGATTTGATAAATTACAGGGTCTGTAGACAAAAAAATGAACTTGAAACACAAATTACGCAAAGAAATAGAGAATACGTGGATCTAATAAAGTAAAAGGAATACCTTTTGATAATCACGAGCAGCTGCTGCCATTACATTCCCAAAATTCAAGTTAGACATCTTCGATTTAAACCCTTCTGGATCCATCTTCCTCTGTTTCTTCTCTTTCAGGTTCCAACTTGGAGTATTATTATTTTTTTCTGTATTCAAAACAACAGCGATTGTTAAAAGGAACCTCTAATCAATCAAAAAAACAAAATCTTAATTTTACAAAAATGATCTCACCTCGATGATAAAATCCCACAAGAAAAAATTCCACCAGATTCTTTAGGGCCGAAAGTTGAGACTGGTTCAAAATGGTTTCAACAAGATCCCCATATGCGATTCATTTCTGTAATCCAACGGTTAGAATCAAAAGAGATATAAACGGACATGATTTTATTAACTTGATGTGTCTCAAAATAAAGTGCTTCTTCTACATTGAGGTCCGGTCTCTTCTTCTTCTTGTGGTTCCCGCTTTTTGAGTACCTCCTCTATCTATTTTCTACTGCTGAGAGTGCCCAGAGAAGATGGCAGAAAATTAGGGCTTTATCAAAACCCTAGACCTTAAAAACGGGCTCTACTTCAGAGACTTGAAATCGCTCGAAAATGGCGAAAGACAATGAGGTTCCTTTTATTTCATCTTCTATCAAGCTGAAACCTTATACTTGTCTACTCCCAAATCATCACAATTCTCTTCCAATCTTCTCCAACCTTCCATTCTGTTTACCATGGCATGAAATTTTGGGTTCTCTGATGTACAAGGTAGAAACTAGCCAAGAATTCCAAGGGTTGATATGTGAAGGAGCAATGTTCTTCCGGCAAAGTTTTTAGAGGATGCTTTTCATGGTGGACATGGTAAGTTTTCTATGCAGTTTGTAACTTGCTTTTTGTAGCTTGTTTAAGTCAATTAGTGTTCTAAACTCTAGGTGTCAAGTTGTGCAGGGAAAGTTGTCAATATTCGGCGTTTGAATGAAGTGATAAACTCCATTGATGGGTGGTACAGGGAACGTGGACTATTTGGTTTGGTTTGTTTCTTCTTCTTTAACCAGAAGTTTCAGATATTCAGAATCAGATTTCTGATGGTTCATGTTAGCCTTGGCCACCTTTTTTACGAAAGTCTATATTGTTATCACCTGTACAGGTTTCAGATCTTGAAATTCTTTCTGGTGGTATCATTAAGCTACAAATTTCTGAAGCTGAGGTCAATAATATCTCTATCCGCTTTCTTGATAGGAAGACGTGAGAATCCTGCTTCTTTATAATTCATCCTAGGAATTTTGAGAATAGACCTACTAATTTTGGGAATAGGCCTTCTACAAATTTGTCTGATGTTGAGTGCCAGATATATAGAAGATTTGGTCATTATGCAAGCAGATGTAGTTGGTGTTATACTCCACCAACAACTAATGCAAAATCTCATGCATCTACTACTAAGTCAAGACCACATCAAGCCTTTTATACTTGTTCTGGAGTTAGAACAATTTGCTTCTGAATTTGTGGTTAGTACACGGTGGATTCCTGATTCAGGTGCTACTGCTCATATAACCAGTAATTCTACTTTGTTACATGATTGCAAACCTTATTCAGGCACTAATCATGTTATGATTGGAAATGGTAAAAATCTAAAGATTTCTGGAATTGGAGAAGCTACTTTAGTCCTTGAGAATTCAGAATTCCTTTTAAAGAATGTGTTGTTGGTTCCACAACTTACACAAAATCTTATTTGTGTTTCTCAGTTTTGTGTTGAGAATAATGTGTCTTTTAATATGTTACCTTGGGGATACAATATCAAGAATTTGGAAACAGATGAGGTAGTGGCAGAAGGTGTTGTGTGTAATAACCTCTACCCAATTCAAGTTGCACCACCACCTACTACAACTTTTACTTCAATTCTGGTTTCTTCTTCTCTTTGGCACAAAAGGTTAGGACATCCTTCTTCTCTTATTCTCAAGAAACTTTCTAATGTCCCTTCTATCCAATTGTCAGATCAAAACATAGATACTTTTTGCCATGAATGTCAACTAGGAAAACATGTTAAACTACCTTTTCAATCATCCAAAAGAATTTCTATCTCACCTTTATCTCTTATTCATTGTGATATTTGGGGACCTGCTGTATTCACTTTTTTGGATGGTTTTAGATATTTCATCATGTTCATAGATGATTATAGTAGATACCACTGGATTTATCCACTCACCACCAGAGATGAGTCATTGAAATCATTCCAACATTTTAAACTTCACAATGAGAAATTCTTGTCCACTCCTATTGTCTCTTTTCAGTGTGATGGAGCCTTTGAGTTGGTAAAAGGACCTTTTAGAGATTTTCTTGAGCAATGTTGTATTACCTTAAGAATTTCCTGTCCTAAAACTCCTCAGCAAAATGATGTTGCTGAAAGAAAAATAAGGCATATTACTGAGGTTGGTAATACTTTGTCTTTTCAAGCTTCTCTTCCAAAGTTCTTTTGGTTTGATAGCTATCTTACAACAACATTTATTTTTAACAGACTTCCATCAAAGGTATTGCAATTCAAGATTTCATTTGTTCTTCTGTATAATGACATGCCTGACTATAGCTTGTTTAAAGTTTTTGGATGTAGCTGCTATCCAAACATGTCTTCTTTTAGAAAAGACAAGCTTAGTCCAAAATCTGTAAGGTGTACTTTCTTGGGGTATAGCTCTTTGTACAGGGGTTACAAGTGTTATGACAATTCAACTAGGAAGGTTTTTGTTTCTAGACATGTTACCTTTAATGAGTCCAACTTTCCATTTGTTGATTCAGTCATTAAACCCTCTTCTGCTTCTGATGTTGTACATCTTCAAATTGGGCAATGTGGAAGTTTTCCTTCATCTTCTGTTGATATTGCTCCAATTCCTGACATAGCAAATTCCACTTCAGAAGAGTCACATATATTGCCTCCAGTTGTTCCTCCTATTCTTAACATTCACACAAGGTCAAGAAGTGGAATTTCCAAACAGAAAGGTCTTCCCCCTGATTTTGTAGCACATTACACCAATGGTCATCTCATTTCTTCTGCATTTCTTTCTGTTTTGCAAGCTCCAACAACACCACCATCTTATACAACTGCTTGTAAAGATCCCACTTGGATTAAGTCTATGGACTCCTCAGGCATTAATGGACAATGGAACATGGACACTGGAGCTATATTTGGAAGGTATGAATGTCCTGGGCTGTAGATGGGTATACAGAATCAAACTCAAGTCTGATGGCTCAGTTGATAGGTACAAGTCAAGACTAGTTGCTAAAGGGTATCTGCAACAGGATGGAGTTGATTTTGCAGAGACTTTTAGTCCAGTAGTCAAAACAACAACAATCAGGTGTGTTCTTACGATTGCATTAAGCAGACATTGGATTATTCAACAGTTGGATGTTTCAAATGCCTTCTTGCATAGTTTCTTGGATGAAGATGTTTACATGGAGCAGCCACCTGGGTATGTTTCTCCTTCTCATCCTAATCATGTGTGTCATTTAAAGAAATCATTATATGGATTGAAGCATGCCCCTAGAGTTTAGTTCAATAGATTTAGTACCTTTCTCCTAGAACATGGATTTGTTATGTCTACATGTGATCATTTCTTGTTCATTTATCACACTGCTTCTGAGATGATGCTGCTGCTTCTTTATATTGATGACATTATCCTTACTGGTTCCTCTGGAGATTCAGTAAAGAAGTTCATCAAGGTTTTAGGAGCTGAATTTTGTATGAAAGATCTTGGTTCTCTTTACTATTTTTTGGGAATTGAGTGTCTTAAATCAAAGACATCTGAGACACTTCTTCTTACTCAACAAAAGTTTACTTTTGAGTTGCTTAAGAAGGCTGAGATGGTTGATTGTAATCCAAGTCCAACTCCAGTTGCTTCTGGTCCTAGACTTTCTTTCTATTATGGTACAACTTTGGTATCTCCTAATTTTTACAGAAGTCTGGTAGGAGGTCTCCAGTACCTGACTATGACTAGGCTTGACATAACATATGCAGTGAAATATGTTTCTCAATTCATGCATTCACCATCTTATTTGCATTTCCAATTGTTTAAGAGGATTATGAGGTATCTTAAAGGGACAATTGGTTCTGGAATTACTTTTTCTGCTGGAGATGTGGGACAAGTTACGGCTTATTCTGATTCAGATTGGGCTGGTTTCCCAGACACTAGGAGATCCACCAGTGGTTATGCAATTTTTCTGGGATCTTCTTTAGTTTCCTGGTCTTCCAAGAAGCAACCAACAATTTCTAGAAGTTCTGCTAAGGCTGAGTATAAGTCCCTGGCAGTTGCTTCTTCTGAGTTATGGATTTCATATTTGCTAAGGGAGCTTCATATGCCTGTTTCCAACACCATGGTTCTCTACTGCGACAACCAGAGTGCAGCTAGTTTGGCTTCAAATCCTGTTTTCCATGCAAAAACTAAACACATTGAGGTGGACTACCATTTTGTCAGGGAGTTGGTGTCTCAGGATTTTTTGAAGATTGCTCATGTTCCTTCAAACCATCAGCTGGCAGATTTGTTAACCAAGGGATTATGCGCTTCTGTTTTTCGTTCTCTGTCTGACAAGCTAATGTATCTGACTGATACACAGCTTGAGGGGGAATGTTAGAGTTAGTTTAGTTAGTTAATAATCACATGTGTGAGAGCTGTGTGTGAGTCCACATGTGTGAGTGTAGTGTGCACTTGGTTTGTGTAGGTTAGCCTAAATGTGTACGTTAGTAGGCTATATATTGGGTAAAGCAGTTTTGCTTCTGTAACAGAGAACATAATATTCAAATAGCAAATCATTTTCTCAAATCATCCGCAGAAATCTTTCACATATGTAATTTATGACTAATATAAGACGAAATTGCTGGTACTTCAGATGTGAACCGACTACTGGGAAAACAAGGCCAAAAACTATTCTTCGGCAGCTCACAACCAAGAAGGGACAGGTGTACCACGAACCTATAAACTTTATTCATGTCACTTGTTAATATACGAGCTCTCATTTCATGAATATTTATGGGCAATAACTTCTTATTCATATATGTATCGTATGCAATACATGTATACGTATACACAATAAGGATCGTGGATAGAGAATGACTTGAAGAAAAAAAATCAATAAATTAGTCATCAAAGTTTCATTTGATTCAATGACCAGAATGAACGATGATATATAGCTCGGAGACATAGAATATAGGATCTAGCAGTAATTATGTGGCTTAAGAGAACGCAATTATGGATACTGAATAAACAAATGAATAAGGATGTGGGAATGATATGATATAAACCTATAATTTGCAGTACGTTGATACTCCTATTCGTTGAATCTCGAATATGTTATGAAGTATCTTTGGTTAGAACTTTTTATGAATCAATCGACCAATAGCTTGAATGAGATCATTGAGTTCACGTAATCTTACTGATTAATTTTAAATAGTAATAGCACAATTCCATAAAAGATTTACAAGAGAACCTTCTTTTAAGAGATGAAAAATTAAAAGTTCTAGAAAAGGAGAAAGTGGGGGAAGAAATATATCCAATGTAAATTACCCTTATCATGAAGTATCTGTACTTGTTTAGCATGTCAAGGATTCAACCTGCCCTTTTTTTATCATGGCTTTTATTTTATTCTTCTTCCCTCTTTACCATTTAGATTAAGTAAGTAGGCTCAAAGAAAACAAGTTTGTATGTGCTTTATCTTCTCAACAACATGTTATATACTAAATTATCCAGCATGTTCTGTATGATTAAGTGTCCTTATATCTATCCTCTTCAGGTTTACAACATGCTTCAAGGTAAACGAGATGTGGAGACTGTACTATTAATCAGAATTATAAAAAATGTTAGCATCATTCCCCAGCCAGCAGGAGGTAACCTTTTCATTCTTTTGAAATGACATCATGATTTTATTTAGTCATTCCTTAGCTTCTGTTTTTTTTTATGTGTCCTGTGAAACTCAGATTCTTATATATTTGCAGATACTGGTAAAGTTGATTTGACAATGAATTCTGTGGAGCATGTTAGTGGAGGTTTTTGTGCTGGTGGTGGAATTTCAAGTGGGTAAGTGATGCGGTGTACCAGAAACCCAACCCCTTCTTGCATATTATGCTTTGTTTCTTTTATACGTGCTTCGGGTACTCTGGTGCAAGGTTTAAAAAAGTGAAAGTGTAAAGCGATACGCTCATGCAGCAAAGCGTAAAGCGCTACTAAAGCGAAAGTGCAACTTTACAAAATATATAATAATATATGATTTTCTAGTTTTGCTAGCCATGTTTGATTTGAAGAATAGAAATGATGATAACAAAAAAAAAGAACAAGACTTTGAAGAATAGAAGATGATCACAGAAGAGAAAATTAGAATTAAAAACGTTTTCATTTACTTAAAAACAATAAAAATGGGCTTTAGGGCCTTTTTCAAAGCCCATTCTTATTTTTTTATATTAACCTATACACATGTGCAAAAAACGTGAGTTGAAAACCCTAAATTTAAATAAAAGAAGAGATCTAGGGTTGTTCATGGCCGGTTTCGGTTCGGTTTCTGGCCAAACCAAAACCGAAACAGGTATAGCCGGTTTGCCAAAAAACTTACCAAAACCGAACCTTTAACCGTCGGTTTGATTTTTAAACGGTTTTATCCGGTTTCGGTTTTTCCGCCCGATTTCGGTTTTTCGTCAATTTCTGTCAGTTTTCTGAAACTGACAATACAAATACAAAAACAATACAAAAAAAAAAACAGTAAGCTGAAATACAAATTCAGATAAAATACAAAGCAGGATTACATTAAGGATGTTCGGTATTATGTTTAATTCACTTAGTATCATTAGATAGACTATCACGCTGGATGTTCACTGCCCATTCACTAATTATAGAAAAACAAAACAAAAGGAACAACCATTAACAGGAGATAATTAAGTCTTATATAAAAAGTTATTAACACACTTTTGAGGAAGTTTGGAACTTACAATCTGTTCAAATCAGCATGGCCTGTGCCAACATACTTGGCTTGAAGATGCTCAAGCTGGGAATTGATGTTGAATCTGTCACTCGCCTGAACCAAATTAACAAGAAAACATTGATCATTAAGAGAATAAGACAGGGAGAGGATTTACAATCTCTATAGTAACCAATGTATAATAACTACAATATCAAGTATAAAAATTAGAAGCACACAAAATAAAACAAAATATTGATAGAATTCAAAGTATTCTTGTTTCGGATGCTCTACACTTTTACATACTTAACCCCTTTGCATGCACATAACACAATACACTTTCAAGAATATTTTTTGCTTCGTTTCAGAGATTTAACACTCATATATTCATATAATCTACAAGGTTGCAATGTTTAAGTAGGTCATAGATTAGGAAGCAACCGAGAAATTTCAAAGTAAACAAGTTTTAGGGTCTATTATCTTGTCTTTGTTGGAATTTCATGGATGGAGAAAGGGTGGAGAGTATTAAAACTAAATTCACAAGCAACCACAAATATATATTGATACACGTACTTGGATTAAAAATTTAAGATATTAATAACACCACCCATATATAGGTGAGAATCACTTAACAATAGACAAACATATAATGAGACTCAATCACACGCACAAGGAAAACTAATAAATTACAACCCAAGCTTCCCAGTAACTCAATAGTGGTCAACCCATTCAGTAACATAACATTTCTTGCTAACAACTCAATAGAAAGGGAAGCAACAGAAAGATGTGAGAATGCTACTAACACATTTGAAATACCCATGTACCTAATTTGAGTTTAAACTAAAAATCCAACAGTCTTTTCTTTTCAAATCTTTCTTCATGTGTTTCCAAAGGAAAGTTAGGTTTAAGACGGAATTCAAAACAAAGAAGAAATATTTTAGGAAACAGAGAAAAATATGATGAATTTTATCATCAAGTAAATGATGATCTATTATTACACAGTATGAATTGGGGCTTTAATAAGTACAATCTTATAGTAAAATATCATACTTAGTTCTAACAATACTATTATAGTCTAGCTAAAGAAGAGTATCATTGAAGCTCACCTGCATATTCGATTCTTTGAGAAAAATCAGATAACAGTTTCCTGCAACCTGCCATAAACAAATACCTAAACTTATCAAACACAACATAACACAGAGGAACAGAACCCTAAAAATAAGAACAAACAGTAGTAGTTGAGGTTCTTACAGAAAAGCTAGGGCATGAAAAGATATCACTTGGGTTAAGAACCAACTGATTGAGTCTCGTTATAAGCTAGGGCTGCTGCAAATTTTTAGAAGTCAAGAGAAGAGGAAATGAGAATTAGGTTTAGGTTTAGTTTATATATGAGGGTGATTGGAAGGTGTAGATTTAATCTATCAAGTATACTAAAATCTATATCAACGGTCAGTAATTTTTGGTTTTCCATGGTAGTTCGGTTCGGTTTTGAGCACAAACTAAAACCGAAACCGTTACTATCGGTTTTCAATTTTTTTTACCAAAATCCTTCCATTACTAAACGGTTCAGTTCGGTTTCGCCCTAAACGGTTCGGTTCGGTTTCCGCGGAAACCCGTTACCATGTACCACCCTAAAGAGATCTCATCTTCCGTATCTCTTCTTCTTCCTCCCGCTTTTTTTTTTCTTTTCTTCCTACATCATTCTCTTCGAACTAGACAGAAAATCTTTCTTTCTTCATCATTCTCTTCAGACCAGACAGAAAAACAAAAATAAGAAGAACCAAGCTTCAAAGCTTTTTTTTTTTACTTTCTTCCTTCATCATTCAAATTGATTATTTTTTTTTTAAACCTATTTGCAAAGCGGCGCCTTAGAAGCGTTCTGGGGCTGAGGCGCAAAAAAGCGCACTCCAAGGCGCATCATGGCGTGCTTTTTTAAACCATGCTCTGGTGAGCCAGGGCTCCAAATTTAGCCTTTTACCAACTAGCTAATCCCTCATGATGCTTACTGGCTGTTGGTGTGTCTATTTGATTAGCAGTCCAATCATATTCGCAGTTTCCTCTAAATTGAATTTGATTTCATTTCTCTATTTGGCATTTTCCTCTAATAGATATTTGGTAATACTTCATTGCAGGATAACAAGTGGCCCCCTGTCAGGACTAGTTGGAAGGTAAGTTTCATTTCACTGTGTACTTCCACTATGTGGCCTTATGTGATCCATATGATGCATTCGAGTGATACATAGCAGTGCTTATCTGACTTGCTATTCATACTGGGGTGCTGATCTGCTCATGTTTCTTTTAATTTTGGTTTGCAGCTTTGCTTATTCTCATAGGAATGTTTTTGGAAGAAATCAGAAGCTAAATGTTTCATGGGAAAGGGGTCAAATTGACTCTATTTTTGGCATAAGTTAGACAGACCCATGGATCAAAGGGGATGATAAGCGTACATCAAGATCCATTATGGTTCAGGTAATTCAAAGTCAGTCTATATTGCTAAACTTTCTACATTGGAAAAGTGACTGACTAGTAATTTCGTGTGTCCTTATGTAGAACTCAAGGACACCAGGAACACTAGTTCACGGAAATCAGCCTGATAATAGTAATGTGACAATTGGTCGGGTTACAGCTGGTATCGAATTCAGTCGACCTCTAAGGCCGAAGTGGAACGGAACAGCTGGGATTATTTTTCAGGTATTTTCAGGGCATGACTATTCAATCACCGCTGACAGCGGATATATGAAAATGTGAAAACAAGGAGCTACATAGTTTGTCTATGGTTGTCTTCATATTCACAACTAAATAGAGGCTAACGCATACATATTGGTTTTCTTTCATCTATGGTTAACAATTATCACTAACCCCTCATTTCACAGTAGTGCGACTATCTAGTATACTACGAAAACCATGTGTCTTCGCCTCTATCTAGTTGCGAATTTGCTTTTCGATTTTAAGTAAATGCACATTTTCCTTTTTACCCTTGTTATGATAAATAAGGTGCATATTTTTTAAATGAATGACATAAGCACGAATTCTATTTTGGTAGCTCGAGAAGATAGTACCATCATATCTGTATCTTCAGTTTACCTTCACAGAAGTGGCCAGCCACTACTTTCTTCCAAACATGCCAAAGTCAAACCCATCATCTTATGTTGGCCTACTCACAGATAGTGGCAAGGAGTGGCTAACCACATAAATGTTCAACCTACAAAACTGAGAATTACTCATAACTGGATTAATAGTTCCACTTTATTCCTTTGGCAAATTTATATGTACTTTGAAATACAAATATGTGAAATAAATCGATAAAGGAAGAATTTTTTTATCATTGTTTCACTTGAATTCACAATTTGGCGTTTGTAGAGTTAACTGTGTGGTAATTTTAAAATTTTCAGCGAGCAGGTGCCCGCAAATGAGGCAGGGAATCCCTTATCAAGGACTACTACAGCAGCCCATTGACTGCTAGGTATGGATGTGTATTGTTGCATCAGATACTTAGCGTAGTTAATACAGCACTGCCATGAATTAAACTTTGTGATTGTATTCCACTTTCTGATCTTTTACAGTGGCAATCCTCATGACGACATGCTGCTTGTCAAACTTGAGAGTGTCTACACTGATTCTGGTGATCATGGATCCTCGTTGGTGGGTGTTTGAATCTTGGCTGCCCAGTTGCTTACATGTGGTTGACTATTTTAAGAAGGGCAGCATATATATCTTTTATTGAATTGTTTTCCCTATTTCTCTACAGTTTGTTTTCAACATGGAACAAGGTCTTCCTGTTTTGCCTGAGTGGCTGTGTTTTAACAGAGTGAATGCTCGGGTGAGGAAGGGTATATACATTGGTCCACCCGGCTTCTTTTGAGGTAGTGCACATTTTTTTCATGTTTGCGTGCTATGTGTTGAAGCTTTAGACAGAATTGGCTATGGGGTTCTAGTGTGGCATCACCAATGCTGCTGCATTTTATATTTGAGTTCCTCCGTGTATGCTTGGATTTAGGGATGATAACTGATTTAATCTTTGAGTTCTGATTGTAGTTGTTTGCCTTTTCATTGCAACGTAGTTTGTCTGGAGGCCATGTAGTGGGCAATTTTTCTCCACATGAAGCCTTTGCCATTGGTGGAACCAACAGCATCAGAGGATACGAAAAAGGTGCTGTAGGATCTGGTCGATCATATGCCGTTGGTAGCGGAGTGATTTCCTTCCCCATGGTATGAAGATTATCTAACATGTTCTCCATATAGTGCTTGCACTTATATTTGCTTACCCCTAGCCCTGCTGCAACTAGGTCACCTTTCTCTCACGTTCAAAGGGATCAATGCTGCCATGGAAAAAGGACTACTTCACCTAAATTGGATTAAGATACCTCATTTGGTGTTTAACACTTTTCTTGAAAGGTTTTGTTGCACTACCGTGCTTGCCAAAACCTGCCAGCTTTGGACCATATAAACAGGAATAGTTTATCCGAGTTCTCTAATTATCTAATTGGGTTATGTATGTTAGTTACACCATTTTAGTTTGATTCAGACCTTGAAACTAATTGTGCTGCTTTCTTTTCTTAATGTATAGACTACGTGTTTGTTTCTGATAATGTGCGTTATTTCCTCATAGGCACCATACGCGTTTAACATCTATACTTTCCATCTCCATCTTTGCAGTATGGGCCCGTAGAAGGGGCACTTTTTACAGACTATGGAAGGGATCTAGGATCAGGCCCAATGGTAACTGGTATGTTATTTAATCTTTTCCTAACTTTTTGCTGGTGTTGTTAGTTTGACTTTGTGAAGACAGCAGAGATAAGGTTAAAGAAACCAATAATTAACACATTAGCCAGCAAAAATGGTGATTCTAGGTTTAAATAGATCGGTGGTCAATAAACTCCAATCTATTGTGATTAAGGCTGTTATAAAAAAGTTTATATGTGGGGTTTGAGTAATTTTTTTGGATTTATCATAACAGGCTGTGGGTTATAAGTCCAAAGATGTCACTATCCAACTACATTAAACCTAACAAAACAAATTTGACACAAAACGGCTATTCCACCTCGTATAATGAAGGATATGCTCCACTCCACTGTCCATATTACCCTCACTTATAATTCATCCTAAATTCAGAAACTATTCACGCCCATCACGCCCACTTCACCTTCACCTTACACAATTTTTTTCCCATTCACCTTACGGAATTTTTTCCTCGTCTTCATCTTCATCATCAGTAGCTTCATCATCCTCGTCTTCATCTTCATCATCAATAGCTTCATCATCCTCGTCTTCATCATCCTCGTCTTCATCATCCTCATCTGCATCATCTACAACTAGAATCAGAATGAAAACAATTTCAAAATATTGACGAAATTGTTGTTCATCATCATCAGTAACAATTTCAACCTAAAATCAAAACAAAATCACAGATCAAAATCAAAAATGGTTTCATCATCTGTTAGGTTTAGGTTTCATCTGTTTCGAAATCAATCTTTCATACTTAGGTTCAAAGATAGAAAGCTTCAATTCCATTTGTTTTCACCCTTATTTATTCATGATTCAATTATGTTCAGTTTTAGTTTCATCGTTTTTCTTTTTTCGTTCAAATAAAATTACAGATGAAAAAAACTATGAAACCTTCTTCGGTTTCATGTTTGTTTTGTTTCATATGTAATAAGATGAAACAAACAAACGATGGAACCTTTTTCGGTTTCATAGTTTGTTTCCTTCTGGAATAAGATGAAACAAAAAAAATGATGAAACCTTTTTCGGTTTCATAGTTTTTTTCATCTGTAGTAAAATGAAATTAAAAAAAACTATGAAACCCTTTTCGGTTTCATCGTTCAAATAAAATTACACAGATGAAAAAAAATGATGAAACTTTTTTCGGTTTCGTAGTTTTTTTCATCTGTAGTAAGATGAAATTAAAAAAAAAAAATGAAACCGAAAAAGGTTTCATAGTTTTTCTGACGTTTCACCAACAAAAAACCCTAATTTCGACAATGATGATATATCATTATATTTTGTTGATGATTTTCGGCGATGAAGATCTGGAGGTGTTGGTGATGTTTGTAGAGGATAGAAGGAGGAAGAAGAGGTGTTGTTGTTGGTGGATTTGGACATATAGTGGTGGAGGAGAAACAATAACGACGAGGAAGCGATGGGAAAGGAGGAGGTGTTTTTGGTGAAGGATACAAAGGTGTTGTTGTGGCGGAGGAGGTACTGTTGTTGCTGGTGATGGTGGGGAGGAGGTATTGCTGCTGGTGGTGATGGTGGTGGAGAGGAGAAGAAGAAGAAGAGAGATGTTGGTGAAGGATACGAAGGTGTTGTTGTGGCGGAGAAGGTACTGTCGCTGCTGGTGATGGTGTGGCTGCTGGTGATGGTGGCGGAGGAAGTATTGTTGTTGTTGGTGATGGTGGTGGGGAGATGAAGAAGAAGAAGAAAATTAACATACCTATGTTATATATGGAAAGGCATCTCGGGTATATTGGAAATAATTAAAATCTAAATTTAATTAGTATTAAGTGAAATGGGGTTTTTGTCTTATTTTTAATGAAAATGGTTTTTCTTTATAAAAGATAATATGTGAGGGTTTTATGCATGGTAAGTTTGTTCACCTTGGTTTTCTATACCAAGTTTTGTTATCCTAATTCATGTTACAGAGGGTGAATTGGTGACCCCCTTCAAGATGCCTTTCTCATATTATTTGTTCTTTCTTGTAATCCGAATTTAGGTGATCCTGCTGGAGCACGATTAAAACCTGGAAGTGGATATGGATATGGGCTTGGTATACGTGTGGACTCTCCTTTGGGCCCTCTTCGATTGGAATATGCATTCAATGATAGATCATCCAGAAGATTTCATTTTGGAGTTGGGCACAGAAATTACGCTTTTTTACTTTTTTTTTCCTTTTCATTTTCTCTTCTTATACCTGTATGGCTATATTCTTTTAATCTATCTACTCTTTTGTGTAGGTAGCTTCTTCGTTTTTCTTTTAATAAAACCCAATTATTTAGGGGGGCTGCAGACTTTTTTTATAGGGGCTTACAAGATGACAAAATAAGATTATCCTGCAATCAACTCTAATACCCTTTATCCAAATATTTTTCATAATATCTAAATTGTCCTAAATTAATTAGTGTTTACTAGACTAATGAAGAGTTTGTTAGTTGATTAGCTTAAGGATTTAGTTTAAAGTTAATGAAAAACTAAAATCAAAACCATTTTTTTTTCTTTTGGAGGGAGGAAAAGAAGAAGTGGAACAATAAGAAGAATTTTTTTTTAACATAGAAATTTTGATTTTCAACACCCAAATGAGTGATTCTAATAAGAGTTATGAGTTAGGTGAATCCTTTTCTTTTAAATCAAACAAGATATTCATACAACAAAACAATGATTTAGAGATGGCTAATTTTCTAAATAATCAAAAGTTTTTAACCCAAACTCAAGAATATGAGCCTTACTATGATTTTGAAGATCCAAGCCAAGAATATGAAGAAAATGAAGGTCAAAATAATCAGGTATACATCTAACTTAACTCCAATACTGTTTTCGTTGCATGTAATTTCTCAAAATACGTAGAAAGTTTGATTTTTACAATGGCAGAAAACCCCCAAATCCTAGACGTAGGCTAATTACGGCTGGGAGTTCATGGTTTCCTAGTCGTATAAGTTATATACGGTTAGGAAAATATGAACTCCCATCCATAAACTCTGATATACGGCTGGATAAATAAGAACTTCCAGCCGTATAACTTACATACGGCTAGGTCGTGCCCACGAGAACCCAAGATAGTTGCATGGGCATATTAAATGCTATTAAATGCTATCCACTACTGCTGAAAAAACTGTCCGTAAACAAAACTTAGGGTCGCTTACGATTGGAAAATGTTATAGAATTGCCCGTATGATATGTTTACGGCTGAAATTGCCAAACGTAATAAAAACTCAGGTTAGGTTACGGCTCGCTTTTGTATCAAAGCTGGTCGTAAATTAGTATTTACGGTTAGGTTATAGTTTGTGACCCAGCCGTAAATTGGTTCTTGAGATGGTTTTGAATTTGTTTCTTACGACTATGTTTCATTTTTCTTAGATGGAGACCATACCTGAACCACTGGAAGGTCAACCCCCGGCTGTTAGCGAATTGAGTGCGGATACAGGTGATCACTATGCAAATAACTATGAATGGGTGCATATAGACGATGCAAAGAAATGGGCTCGAGAACAAGGGTTGAAAAAGATGTGTGTTATAGTTCAAAACAATCAAGTAAGACCCACCTTCTTTCAAATGGTTTGCGAGAGTAGTGGCAAGTACAAGAGTCATCAACGAAAGGATTTTGTGTATAAACCAAAGAGAACGGGGAAGAGGGTAGTGCATCATACAAAGAAGTGTGGTTTCCCTTTTAAGCTTCAATTTAAGTACAACAAGGTTAAAAAAACGTGGTTTATGAGTGAGGTGGTATCGGGATTTCATAACCACCCAATCCCGGAGAGTTTGATCAACCATCCTTATGCGGCTAGGCTCAACCTCAAAGAGATGGAACTAGTAGATGTGTTGAGTCAACAACGTGCAAGACCTATTGATATCCTTTTGGTGTGAAGACATTAAACAAGAATAACTCATCTACCTTGACTACCATCTATAATGTAAGAGAAAAATTGAGAAGTGAGCAATGGAAAAATAGAGAACTTATGCAACAATTATTATATTTGGGGAAAAAGGATAACTACACGATAGTGTATGAGAAAGATGATAATGGAGAAGTGATATATCTTTTGTTGCCTCATCCGGAGTTTGTAACATTTGCAAGATGCTTCCATCGAATTCGTTTTATGGATTGCACGTATAAAACGAACAAGTATAAGATGCCGATATTGAACTTTGTCAGACAAACATCCACGAAGTCTCCTTTTGGTGTTGGGTTTTGTTTTTTACAAGATGAAACAGAGGAAAGTTACATGTGGGCATTAAAAAGGTAAAGTTATTCTACAAAGAGGGATATACTCCCAAGGTGGTGATTACGGATAAGGAGAAGCATTGATGAAGGCGATATAGTGTGTTTTTCCCTGCGCATATCATCTTCTGTGCACGTTCCATATATGGAATAATGTCCAAACCAATTGCAAGACCAAAATTGCATTTTGATGAATGGTGGTGATTATATGATAATATATGTCTTTTGAATTACTCATTATGAATGAGAATATATTTTGTTTCATGGTTTCCCCAATTTTTCATTAAAAAATCAATGAGAAGTGAAAATTCAGAGTGACTTACGGCTGGGGTTTTCTAGCCGTAAATGACCCTGGATTACGAAAGTTAATTTGCTCCCAGGTTTACGACTAGGTATACTAGGAAACTTAGCCGTAAAACTGTGACTTTGAAGATATACGACTAAAAAATTTGCCAAACCTGGCCGTAAACCTGAGTAATAATGTTTAAAGAGAAATAACACATACATAAGTCTAGGTCAATAGTGTGAAAATGGGAATTTCCCACCCGTAAATGACCCTGGATTTCGAAATTCTAATTGCTTTGAAATCGATTTTAACCCAAACTGTAAATATGCTTCCATCCATTAAACACTATTTTAGCCCAATACATAGTTTACAACAATTATTGCGCTTACAATTATTCTAATATCTCATACGAAATATGAAGAAGTCCTTAAGGACATCAAAATAAGGTTCAAGTGTGAAATTTAAACCTTTCCACCGTCTCCATTCCTTTCTAGCTTGAGATACGACTTCATCATCATTTTCACCTTCAAGTCGAAGTTCATTACAAAAACGAATTAAACTCATATATTCTTTCACTTCTCTTTGTATATCCATAAATCGACAAAAAAAATTAGGTACATTACGGTTGTTAGTGTTACCGATGTCGTTACAGAAGTTGTCGTGAATATTTTTCCAATAGCTAAGACTGACCAAACCATCTTTCCTTCGTTCTTCTCCTCTCTTGGGATAGCATAGTATATAGTTTTTGCAAAGAGAAAGGTCTTCACCCAAACTAAAATTGGGTTGATTTAGTTAGAAGTATAATAAAGTGTAAATGTAAGAGCTTTGGATGGATAGTTTGGATGTCAAAGGTGTGATTTTGATTTGGTCATTTGAGTATATATAGCTGGAGTTTTTTTCCATTAAATGCCCACCCAATTATTGTTATAATGGCTCGATTTTCAATCAATACCCACCTAACTAGTCTTCCAACGGCTCTATTTTTCAAAAACATCCTAATAATGTGTGCTTTGTTCAAAAATCAGACCAACTTATGGTTAGGAAGTGGAGTATCGACCCAGCCGTAGATATTATTTACGATTAGTTTTTTAATTGGATCCAGCCATAAACAACCTATGCTTTACCATTTGTGAATTACTTATGGTTGGGAATTGTGGACAATCCAGCCGTAAGTTGCCCTGAATCTCTGTATTTTTTTAATGTAATTGGAATTACACATATAAAACACTAATATTGTTTCATAACAGGTTTCATTGATGGAAAGGACATTACAATAAGGGAAAAGAACAAAATTACATTATAACATTGCATTTAAAGAGTTAATCTATGTTGAAATACTCAATATTTTTTTTCAAGACTTCATAGCATTCACGATGGTTGAAATTCTCCCCACTGACATCTTTATATCGTCTAAGAGTACTCATAAAAAAATTAGAAATAAGTTAGTATTATTCTAATCGGATTTGATAAAAAAAAAACTTATTGAGATATACTTACTCGTCTCTCACTATCGATGTGAGGATAACTTTCCTTCATGTCATATAATGCCCTTCTAAAAAATCACATTTATCATAGATTATTTTGAATCTGGACTTGGTTCCATTCATTGTTCTTGAACCTCTATTCCCGTCTAACGCAATAAAAATATGAAATACACAGTTCCAAAAACAATCCAGGGTTTGAGAAACGTTTCTGTTTTGACCTGAGTCATAGTTTGTGACCGTCACCCATCCACGAACTATAACAACATCTTCTCTAGTGCTGAATGCAGAAGCCATATTTGTGTTTGTTTTGAAATTTTTTTATTACGAATGAATGAGAAACAAAATTGAGAAGAAGTGTGAGAATAATTTTGAAGGGAATACTTCCTTTATATATTGATGAAAGACCCAAGGACTTGATTTTTCCAAAAATCAGGCCGTTGGGGAGAAAGTATACTGGTCAACAAAAGCAATAATTCTTTTTGTTGATTTTTTTTTTACTTACGGCTAGGAAATGGGTGTATCGACCTATCCGTAGACACAACAAATTGGTTTGTTACAAATAGGTTTGTTCACAGTCGTAGCCGTAAACTATATTCAGGGTCACATACGGTTGGCTAATATTGTGGAGCTAGCCGTAAGTGACCCTGGATATACAAGTGCGTCGTTTACGGCTAGGTTTTCTCAAAGATGTCCTAGTCGTAAATGACCCTGTATTTTGTTTTTTTAGCTATTTATACCATGAATCACTTAACAATAAAAGAACCAATTAAAATGAAGTAACTACAAGCCATTCGTTCAAGCTAAATTAACAAGTTCATTAAGAAGTACATTCATATTAATAATAAAATAACTAATATTCGTTCAAAACCATAACCAACTACACTACAAAGTCTTAGATAGCAAAAAATAAAAACACTAAGGTTCAACAAGTCCATAATTTATTAATCCACTACGATAACATTCTCTTGGACATTCTTCTCAGGTTTAGCTATCTCTTTAGCTATCTCCTTAATCCCTTGTAGAAGTGTTCTTTGTTTTTCAACACTCAACAACTCCCCAGCTTCAATGGAACGGCTCAAGTCCTTGACCAACCACTTTGCTCGATTCCTAAAAATATTACAAGCAAGCAAAAAATTACAAGCAAGCAAAAAATGGTGAAAATTAGTTTCACAATAATGTTTACGGCTAGGACAAACTAGATGAACCAACTGTATCCACGTTTACGGTTGGGAATCATAACATTCCCAACCGTAAGAATGGCATAAATAACCGAGAACTCTAAAATCCAGATTAACTTAAGGCTCGAAAAACAAGTCGTAGAGTACCATTTACTTGGGAGTTCATCTTTTCCCAGCTGTAAATTATACCTACGGCTAGGAGTTCATCTTGTCCCAACCGTAATGAATGATTTACAATTGGGAAACGAGGTCGACTAGCGGTATACAATTCAGATTTTTTTTAAACCCTAACTTCTTCAATCAAACAATTTTTTTCAATAAAAACCTAATATAAACGATGGATTTTTCGATTCTTACCTAAAATCAGTCGTTTCTGGAGGATTAACTTGTGATTCAACTTCTTCATTCACCAAATCTTCATTCTCTGGATCAACAACGTTACTACTTCCTGATTCAATCCATTGTGGATTCAAACCAATTCGCCCTGATCTTGTTACTCTTGACCTGTTCATCTTCAGAATCAGAGTGAAGTTTTCTGAAATCAACTAAGAAGAACAATCGATGAAGAGAGAAAAAATGGAGTTTAGGTTTCTTTGTTACGGCTAATGAAGAAGAAAATAAAGGAGTTTGATTTAGTTTAATTTAGGTTTAGGTTTAGTTTTTAAGATTTGTATTAGAATTAGGTTATTACGGAAGGGTAATAAGATAATAATGCTAATCATAATACTAAACAAAAGTTAAATAAGTCTTATTAACTAGGTAAGGTCACCCTATATTCCTAATTTGGACACATTAATCCACGACAGTCCTCATGAAGCAAAATCTACAGCCCCAATAATAAGATTTTTTATTTTTCTTTTAATTCTTTTAAACGCCCGACCTCTTGGAAACTATTTGTAGTTTTAAAATAATTTGTTATCTTTTGGTTATAGTCAAAAATGTCAGGTTCCCTTTGCTTGTTCCTTGAACCTTTATATAACATGTTACTTAGGTTTCGTTTGAGGGAGGTCGCAGTATTATGACGGGACATCTGCACCGGTGGATCATGTCTATGTTATGCAACACATGTTTACGGACATTCGTTGGTTTGTGCAATGGTGGTAATCATAAAACACAATGTCTTATAGACTACTTGGTTGTTGGAATTTTCCAAGAGCATAGACCTTACGTGGGAAAACGGGGAAGAAGAAGAAACTGACTTTAGTGTCCCATCTCTTGGCATCTGGTGTCGGGAGGGACTTTGCGCCTTTATGCATATAACCTCTAAACCACTCTTTAATGTGGAGTCTGGAATAATATGATTTGGAATATCTATATAATAATAGCCGTAATCGCACGGTGTCTAACTAGTAGACAATGATAAATACAGGTCGACTTCACAGGGAACATTAGAAATACCAGAAATTAATATTCCTAATAAAGAAATACTAGTTTGTGCCCGTACTATGTACCGGGCATATTTAACTTCTCATAATAGTTACCTTTCGATCAAGTTCTTTTTCTTTTAACAAAATTGGCATATAACTCGTGCAACGTACCGGGTCCGATGAAATTTTTTAATTTGGTGTGGCGGGGTTTCACCTTGTCCCGTTACGATACATTAAACCTTGATATCATCTCTAAAAGGATTTATACTTTTTCCCCGCTTTTTTTGGCTTTTTTTTTTCCTCCTTATTTTTAGTTTTTACGGATAAGATGGATGGTCTATCCGTTTTAGTATTGTGTGTTTGAGCAATATTAAACAATATGAATGGGTTGGTATTTTTCAATTTTAACTAAACAGGGATGTTTTAGTCATGGATCTCTTTATTTACCACGGATATAGGTAGGAGCCAAGGGTGGCTCCCGCCTCCCCTAATTTTTAAAAAATTATTGAAATGCTCTTTGGATTTTTAAATATTTAGAGGAAAATATTTTTTATTAGTCCCCCTAAATTGTTTTCTTAGATTAGCCCCCATGTACGAAATTCCTGGCTCCGTCCCGTGGCTCTGTATTTCTTTTAATTTTCTTGCAGTTTTGCTTACTTCTTGACCTATCCTTCATCCCAAGTAATGCTAAACCATGGGTTATTAGAGGGTCATCATCATAATCATCATCAAGAGATTAATATTCCATTACATGATCATATGGGTTTGTATACACGAAGTAACTCTAATTTTTCCCCTGCCCAATAACTGGACTTTTCCTCCGTACGGGTATCATGATAATCAAGTCTTTCATCATTCAACAACATCGAAAATGCGAAGAGATGCAGTTTCTTCTCATCTTGGTGGTGGTGATGACCATGGGTTTGATGACAATCATGATCAACCTCCTTCATCAGTACAAATATTTTCATCATCAACTAATCTTTGGTAAATCTCTCTTAATTACTATTTACATATATGTTCTTTAGTTAATTACTCATATATAAGTTTACATATATGTTCTTTAATTAATTACTCATGTATATATATGGTCTCTTTGTCTCTCACACACATGCTTAAGTACTGTTTCAATTCTGAGATAACCTTAAATGTTGATTTTTCATTAGGCCATGGGGAGATGTTGATCGATGGATGTTTGGGGAGTAATAACGTTAAGCAACAGAAATGTTCTGGAGAGAATAATAACCATCATGTATGTGAGGGTATTAAATCCCTAACACCCGTGTTCAAATATTATGGAAAGAATATCAGATTATGATGGAACGAGAAACACTGAAGCAAAACTCATTAGATAAGTACTGAAACAGACACCTTCGTTGCATGACAGACACGCAAGTTACGGGAAAGCATGGCACAGTGTATAGAACTGACAAACATCGATGCATGATAGACACGTCTCAGTTATGCAGGTTGCGGAACAGAAGAAGCTAAAACATGACAAGTCACTTTCAATGACCACGTGTCGAACATGCCAAATTCTGAAGATAATAATGTCACTTTCAATGGCCACATGTCGGACATGCCATAATTCTAATAATAATAATAAGACTGCAGCATTCATCGAAATCCAAAAACAATAACTTGAATACAAATCCGCAGAAGAAGTGCGGGTCACCAAGCGGGAAACTAAGGGAAATAAGAAGTATGCATGCCAAGTCTTGCTGGAAATACAAATAAGAATGCGGGATAAGTTTCACTCCAAAGTCTGGATAAGAACTAATAGGTGGAAAGAAAGAAGAGGGGGACCCATGATATTTACTATAAATATCAAGCTCCAAAACAAAAAGAAGGGACGGAAAAATTTTGGAGAAGGAAAAAGTTTAGGTATGGGAGTTGTGTCAATTAAATATATTCGTAGTTTCAATTATTCTTTGATGAATTTAACTCAATGCATATAGCATTTTATCCTTTTGTAACATACAATCATCAATAAAAACATCCAAATCTTTTATTACCCGTGGATGTAGACACTCCGTTG
This sequence comes from Papaver californicum, assembly GCA_023531435.1. Taxonomy (NCBI): domain Eukaryota; kingdom Viridiplantae; phylum Streptophyta; class Magnoliopsida; order Ranunculales; family Papaveraceae; genus Papaver; species Papaver californicum. The sequence goes on along the minus strand of JAJJMC010012356.1, from coordinate 1,597,417 downwards.
TTGAACCACGTTAAATTTCTCTTTTGTTGATTCTTCTTTTAATTTCTTGCATTTACTCTTTATCTTCTCATTACTTTTGGTTTATTGCTTTATCATATGATTCATGTGGTTGTGTTGCCAAGATAGATTTTTGGTAATCATAATTTGGCGCTAGAAACAAGGAGAGGTAAACGAATTTATTCTACCTGTCCAGATCTTCATCTTGGAAATCTTGAATTTTGTTATCTTATAAAACCTAATTTTTCTACATTTTTAATTAAGGTTTCTTTTCTCTTCAATTGATATTTCAAAATTTTGCATATAGTTTCTCTCCGAACTTTTCAATTGATGTCTATTTCGATTTAACCGTTATGTTCATACACAACATCTTTTTAATTGTTAGCTCTCTTTTAAATTAATACTTTGAGTATTTCATATGTTTTCTTAACCATGTGTTTGAAAGATTTTGCTCGTAAATTTCCTCCAAAGTACTATGTTTTTAACAATTTTGCAAAAAGAATTTGGTTTGAAATCGGGGAATTTCTATGTCTGTAATTCAACCATATTTAGCTGCATATGATATTGTGTCAATTGATTGTATAAATTAAGAATGTTTTGCAGCTGCCTAGTTATGATTCTCGTCAAAACAAGAAAAGTAAGTTTTGAACTAAAACTTCTAAACTTGCTTTCAACTTGTTTGCAAAAAATGATTTGATGAACCTTTGAAACCTGATTTAAATTGGAAATTTGTCTAACTTTTATGTGATATATCAAATTTTAATTAAAGTTAGATTTTTTCTATCAATCAAATTATTTTATATATACATATATATATTGCGGGTGTTAAAATTTTATGAAGCACTTATCTCATTATCTGAACTTTTATTAGAACATCAACAAAGAAATTTCTACAACAACACTAGATTGAGCAAAGAAGTCATTATAATATCCCGAGAGAAATTAAATAAATAGAGATAGCCGCAAATAAAACCTTACAAAAACAAGAAGTCGATGTAAGAAATTTGGGTAATCAAACAATAGGGACTGGAAGAAAAACTCTTCGTCAACCAGAAAGAGAAATCGTAGAAGAGTCCCAAGGACCACAACCCTTGGATCGGACAATACAAAATAGAAATAAAGATACTGAAGTTGTGAATACTATTCCGTTACAAATAAATGAAACAAGGAATCAATTACAAGAGGCAAACGGAATAGAGCAATTACAGAGACTGCAAGATGAAATGATAGAACCAAACATCCTAATTAACCAATCAATTGATAGCAACACAACAATGCAACAACCACATGTAGAAGCACCACAAAACATGATTGATCCCATCAATCAATTATTCGAAGAATTGAATGAAATGCGTAAGGCTCAAAAGACTTATGCAGAAATAATTGCTCTTCTAACGCAAGAACATCAGATGCTCAGGCGTAAAGCCCGATAGGATGCGGAAGCATCTGTTACAAGGTTACAGGGGCAGGAAGTAAGTTCAAAAAGATCTGCAGAAAGCAAAATGAGGATCAATAGAAATCAAAGGGTGATGATAGTTGAACCGGCAGATGATACATATGTTCATCCAAAACAAAACAGGTTTAATCATCGGTATGAGCCCGATAAACCAGATTTTGATGACTCAGAACCGCAGAACAACATGTGGAATAAATATTTTGAGGATTTGGAAGAAATGAGAGAGGAAACAAAGACCTTGAAAAACAAACAAAAGGGAGGACGTCTTGAGGAAGTATTAAAAAAGGCCAGTAGAACGTCATTGGCACCGCACCTTGCGCTTGCATCCATCCCGCACAAATGCACTCTCCCCATCTTTGAATATTACGATGGAACAAAGGATCTCGTAGCTCATTTAAAATATTATAACCACAATATGACCCGCTGGGAGAAAAACGATGTTATCATGTGCCGATATTTTCCCTTCCATTTTAGGGAAGGACGACGTACCATGATACTAGTTTGAAAGGATCTGCACGATAATCTACCAGAAGGAACAATACACTTATATACACAATTGACCCGAAAATTCTTGGAGACGTACATGTACAATAAACCCGCAAATGCTGGAATGGATAAATTATTTTCCCTTGCGTCTTGGACAGATGAAACTATCCGGGATTACACAGATCGATGGCAGTCAATTTGTCAATCAATAGGTAATGTTAGTCCAGAAATCTCTATTAATTGTTACAAATGGGGAATATCAAACTGCACGAGCCCGCTTTTCGTAGATATTTATGGAGAGGATCCAAAAACTGAAGGGGATCTAAGGGTAATTATCGATAAATATACAAGGTTACAAGATATAAAAAAACAGAATCCCAGAGAAGTTTCTCAACATCAGAGAGTTGCAAACAGAACAAATTGTGTGGAACCGGCAACAAGTTCTGGAAAGTGAGTTGAGAGTGAAAATCCGTATAATGAATCTAGGCGAGGCAGAGCGGATGAAGAAAGAAAGATTAACCAGCAATTTTAGGATCGAGTTTTTACTAAGCTCAACATCCCGTATTCACAAATTTTAAATACAATTAGAAACATGCAAGATTTTGAATGGCCATGGACGAAGGGAAGGCAAACACCACACACAGAAAGTTCTAAAGATTATTGTGGATATCATTGTTTTTATGGTCATCCCACAAATAGATGTGGAAATTTAAAATTGTAAGTCCATAAGTTAATTGATGTGGGAGAACTGAAGGAATTCCTTTATTTACCCGATCCTCCACCAAGGCTGAACACAGGGAAGACTGTAAATATTTCGGAGAATAACCGAACAATCAAGACGATTTCCTACACAGAGTCAAATCAATTATCTATGAACGCATCAATTGATAAGAAGTTGCATAAAAGAATTAACAATCATGAAGTTTTTAAAGTTGCGGGAAAAATGACAGAAACGTGGGAGGAATGGATGGCTTCCCCATTAACTTTTTCAGCGGGTGAAGTTGATCAAGAAATTGAGACACAAAATGATCTTTTGGTTCTCACTTTACCAATGTCTGGATGGATTGTGAAGAAGACCCTCATGGATGGGGGAAGTTCACTTAATGTGTTATTTTATGACACATTTCAAAAAATAGGACTTAAGGACGATCAACTCTCACCCTCTTGTTACACTATTTATGGATTTAATGGGATAGCATCAAAGCCAAAATGAGAGATTTTACTTGAAGTCATGGTGGTACCAATAAGCGTTTTAACCAAATTCAGTGTAATAGAGGCACCGTCCCATATAATGCAATCATTGGCAGACATTGGGTTCACCAATTGAAAGGAGTAACCGCAACTTATCATCAATATTTGCGATTCCCAACACCACAAGGAGAAATGGAAATAAAGGGGGATCAAAATGTTGCAAGATCTTACATCCTCACAGAGACACACATGAATGAGGAACGAATTCAACAACAACAAGATAGAAAGAAAGAACGAAAAATCAAAGCAAAAGAAGAAGCAATAAATCAGTATCTGATTGAGACTACGGGTAAAGAATCAGTGAATGAAACAAATAAAAACACTCCATCGGAAGGGAGCATACCAAAAACTAAGGAAAGGGGCAGTATTCCAAAATAACAATCAAAGGGAGCTCCCACATTTTTAGGAGTTCCCAAATCCACCTTTTCAGCAGTTGAAGAAACCAAGAATGTCAATATAGGAACAGAAGAATCCCCGAGAATAATCAAGATTGGAACACTAATGGAATCAGAAAGGGAACATGATTTGGTTATTCTACTTAGAGATTATGTAGATATTTTCGCATAAAAAATAGAGGATATACCAGACTTTGATCTAAGTATCGTTCGTCACGAATTACATATACATCCAAGCACTACACCATTTCGACAGCGTATACGCAAAGTGGCGCCCGAGTATCATTTATCAGTTGAAAAGGAACTAAAGAAACTTATGGATGCGGGATTTATTCGAGAGGTTCAATACCCAACCTGGATATCCAACATGGTAATTGTACCCAAAGAAAATGGAGGAGTAAGGATTTGTATAGACTTCACCAATTTGAACACGGCATGCCCTAAAGATAGTTATCCGCTTCCTAGCATTGACCAATTAGTAGATGCAGTTGAAGGACATGAGGCTTTATCTTTCATGGATGGACATTCAGGGTATAATCAAATTGCTTTAGCTGAAGAAGATCAAGAACATACTGCATTTTTTACCCCGCATGGTTTGTACTGCTATACCCGAATGTCGTTTGGACTAAGGAATGCAGGCGCAACCTATCAGCGACTGGTAGATGCAATCTTTAAACCATGGATAGGCCGCACCTTGGAAGTCTATGTAGATGATATGCTAATAAAAAGTAAACTTTCAAAGTATCATTTAAAAGATTTGAGAGAAATATTTGAAGCTCTACACAAATATAAAATGAAAGTTAATCTGGATAAATGCATTTTTGGAGTTACATCTGGAAAGTTCTTAGCCGCACTTAGCAGATTCATTGCCAGATCATCAGACAAGTGTAAACCATTTTTTGACACACTGAAGAAGAAAAGCAAATTTGTATGGAATGAAAATTGTGAGCAAGCCTTTCAAAAAATCAAAGCTTATCTCGCCACACTACCTGCATTACAAAAACCGAATCCTGAAGAGGTACTAGCCATGTACATAGCTGCAACAGAAGTTGCTGTAAGTGCGGTATTGGTACGAACAAATGAGAAAGTAGAGAAACCAGTGTACTACATTAGTAAAACTCTTAATCTTGCAGAAAGGAATTACACCAAAATTGAACAATTGATATTAGCACTGGTTTTTGCCACACAGAAATTGCGCACATATTTTCTAACACACTATGTGCGGGTACCAAATAAAGCTCCGTTAGAGTCCGTACTAAAGAATGCGGGAAAAGTAGGGAGACTAGCGAAATGGAATGCACAATTGGAAATTTTCCATATCATATTTGAGATACAAACTGCTCAAAAATCACAAGTCTTGGAAGATTTCCTTGCGGACTTACCACTGGATGACGACTTTGAAATCCAAGGTTTGCCGGGAATAGAAGATGATGATTCCCAAGATATTATGAGTTCAGTTAATTCTCGCAGATGGGAAGTATTTGTTGATGGGGCACGAAATAAAGAAGGAGCGGGAATTAGAATTGTGATTACAACTCCTACAGGAGAACGAATGGTGCATGCATTTCGTCTTGAGTTCGGTGAACACGCAAATAATATAATGGAATATGAGGCTGTGGTTCGTGCCCTTCGGCTCATCATTGAGTTGGGAATAAGTGATGTATGACTTACAAGTGATTCACAATTGATTATACGACAGGTTGAGTTGAAATATCAAGCGTTTGATGAAGACTTGATAGAATACAAGAATCTTGTTCAAAAATTGGCATCTCAAATTCCAAATATAATCTTTCGACATTTATCCAGAGAGAAAAACCGCCATGCTGATGCATTAGCATTCATTTCTTCTATGATAAAATATCAAAATATATCGGTAGTCAAAATTGGGCGCATCTATGAGCCATCAATTAAGATATGGGCAGTCGAAAACATAGAAGAGGAAGTAGATGAAAATATTAAGGATGCAACCATTAAAGATGATGCAAACTTTTCACAGAAACCAAAAAATGAATCATCTGAAGAAGATTGGAGGCTCCCGATACATCGGTGTTTTTTGGGGCAAATTATCAACTGCGAGAAAAGTTCAATCAAAATATGCAAATTATCAACTGCGAGATAAAATTTTATACCGCATGTCTTTTTTGGGGCCGTTACTTCAGTGTTTGTTATAAAAAGAAGGACAATATATTCTCACAGATATTCATTATAGAGATGCGGGAAATCATAGCGAAAGACAATCACTCGCACTGAAAGCAAAGACGCAAGGGTATTACTGGACATTTATGCACAAAGATGCGAATCTGGTAAGAAGGTGCGAAGAATATCAACGCTTTGCAAAAATAATTAAAGGCCCCGCAACAGAACTCAATTCTGTACTCAGCTCATGGACGTTTGCAAAATAAGGAGTAGATATCGTTGGGCCTTTAGTGGAAGGCACACAAAAAAGAAAATACTTGATCGTAGCAACTGATTATTTCACTAAATGGGTTGAAGCCAAAGCTCTTGCTCGCATTAGAGATACGAATGTTTTTAAGTTTGTATTCGAAGATATAATTTGCAGATTCGGAATCCCGGTAGCTATAGTCTCGGACAATGGACAACAACTACAAGGAAAAAATATTGATCTGCTTTTCGAAGCATTTAATATCCAAAAGAACAAGCCCACTCCACTTTATCCCCAAAGTAACGGACAAGCTGAAGCTACAAATAAAACTATTGCCATGAATCTAAAAACGACTCTAGATGGACATCATAAACGATGGTGCAAACAGCTTCATAACACTTTATGGGCATATCGCACGACGAGAAGAGAAACCACTGGGGAATCACCATTTCTTCTCACTTATGGAGCGGAAGCAGTTATTCCAACACAAATTATTTTACCCACAACAAGGACATAAGCGTGGGAAAAGAATTTAAACATGTATCTAATGCTTGAGAAGTTGGACGACTTAGAAGAAAGAAGAGAGGTTACGCTCCAAAAAATGGAGAACTATCAGAGAAGGATGGCAAGAGAATATAATAAGAAATTAAAGTTGCCGAACTTTGTTGAAGGGCAGTATGTTCTGCGACAAATCCCAGAATACCAAAGAGATAAAAAAGCGAAAAACTTTGCACCCACATGGGGAGGACCATCTGTTATACAAGATATTGCGAGACAGGGTTCGTACCACTTGTGGAACATGAATGGGGAAGTCTTACGGCATCCTTGGAACGCACAATATCTAAAACCATATTATCCATAACAAATAGAGCAATCATACAATAATTTGGCTCCATTTTGGGTAAAGCAGAACAAATGTAATCTCTCTAGAAAATCCATATAAATGTCTATGAGTGTATGACTATTGGATATTTCGTGAGCAAGAGATCCCCAACATGACATCAATTATTGTATCAGGTACACTCCATCTCAGGAGGTACTCATTAGGGACCGCATCATTAATTTCCTCCTGGCCAGAGAGAAGTTAGTAATGTGATTGTACCCTCAAAGGTAACCCAAGGTACAATATACGCCTTGTGGTTTCTCAATTCACACATCCATAACGCAAACTGATTATATATATATATATATATTCCTTAATTGTATTGCATGTACAATAATATGAGACAAAAAGGAAGCTTGCCAATACAATTCAGAAGAAGGAAAATATTAAGGAACGGGAGGATCTGCACTAGAAGAAGGGTGTTTAGGGATTTCCTTGCGGCTATAAACTTTGGTGAATCCATAAGCTTTAACCCTATCTAGAGTGTTGTTGATCGCTTTTGCAACTCCAACATGAGCTTCAATTTTTAACCAAGAAATTTCATCTCTTGTGGTTTCAAGCTCCTGCTTACACTTATTCACCTCGGCCACTGACTTTTGGACACGCTCCTCCCAATAAGATTTTCTCCCTTACTCCGAAGCCAAGTCACGAGTCAAGCTCTCAACTTTCAAGGTTTCCAACTTCCATTTGTCCTTCGCTTCTTTAGTCTTAGAGGATAGAAGTTCAAGTTGACATTGTGTCTCATTGGCTTTGACAGTAACAAGCTTCAGTGGTCCTTTGACTTCCTCGAACTTAGCATTAGCAGTATCAAGCTCCCTTTCATCCCTATCATCTCTTGAGGACGCATCTTTGAATTTTTCCTCAAAACCTGCAACGTAAATAACAGATTAATCAATGCTGGAATGATATTCAACTTTAAATATGCAATGAAATAAGATACCTCTTGCGAGGGATTCAAACTCTTCTAATTCGTGAACTATTGCATCTTTAGAATCATCGAGCAAGTCATATTCTCTTGAAAGTTTATGATAATTGTCGGTAAGATGTTGAAGATCTTGACAACATTGATCTTACTCCGCTTGTTTTGATGAATTATTGTCCCGTAACTGATTTGATTCGTTGGTACACCTTTCCATCTTTTTATGTAAGCGGAAAATATTGCTTTCACGAAGAAGAATTATATCAGATAAGTTGCGGATTTTAGCCTGAGTTTCTGCAAGTGCATTCCCTTTAGCATGAGCATCAAAAGCTAAATTATCTCTGTCTTTAATAAGTTGCGCCATATAAGAAGAAAGTTGTGAATTATGAAGTGACCCAGAATAAGAAAATCTCGCAAGGGTATTCTTGCGTTCCACACAGAGCTTGCGATTTTCTTCTTCCAATTTCTATGATTATGCCTGCGCTTCAAGTACGCAACCTTTAGTCCATAGTAGAGTGGCATCATATTCTTCCTTCTTGCGGATATAATCTACATTTAAAAGCCGGTGCTTCAATTCTAGATCTTCATACTTTGATTTAGCTTGACTCATCATATCAACCAAGTTATCGAATCTTTCCTTGATCTCCGTATTTTCTTTATTGATTTTTAATACATGTTCTGTCAGACGCCTATCTCTACGTTGCAGCCTATTCACGAGGTCTGAATCCCCTGCTGATCCTATAAAGTAATTCAGAAACATGTAAATAAAGTAAGAAAAATGACATGAGAGAAAAAACGTTAAACCTTGATTCTGGAGATCTAATAACTGCTGACGAAGTTTATCATTTTCCCGCTTCAAGTCCGCATCATCTTTTTCTGATCTGATTAATTTCTCCTCTACTTTCCTAAACTGAATCTCCATCTTTGTGGATCGTCCTTTGAAAAATTTATAAGCCACATATGCGGCGTTATGACCCCTGCAATTACGAAATTAAAGCTATAAGTAAAGATGAAAATAAAATAAAATTTAAGATTATTAAATTATAAAAATACCTGCAAGATAGCTTGTTGCGGGAAAGAGTATGCTCCACCATCCGCTAGAGCAATCGTCTCCGCAAGAGAGGAAGGAAGGTTTTGTCAAAAGAAGGGCAGACGGGATGGCCTTGGTCCTTTAACCAAGCTTCTTTCACTACTTCATACGGAGCAGACCGCATGCATTCCCGCAGATTAGCAACCGCAGAGGTATCTGTCTCCACTGGCTGAAAGTCGCATGGGACAGATAGCAACTCTTTGGACATGAACCAGCGAAAGAAGAAGCTTCCACCGTAGCATTATCCGGATCACCCTGAATTGCAGGATCCTCCTTATCATATATCAGTAATATCAGGAACAAGCAAGTTTTCTGGGTATTTAGATGCAAAGTGATCCAACAAAACTTGAGAAACACACAATTCTAACCCTAAATTAGGATACTTTTGAAAGTCTAGGGTTCTAGAAACAACCTCTAAGTTGGGTGAATGATCTTGTGAGATAGATTCATCTATGGAATTAGGCAAATCATCTACACAATCATCCACAGGGTCATCTATATATTCTTTATGGAACGTAGAATCACAACAAGACTAATCATCATCCTTAGCATATAATCTCTGACATGCCAGAACTCTCGATCTTTGTTCCAAACTAGGCGGTGTGTGTTTATAATATTTCTTATATATCATTAGAGGTGATTCTTCTAAAAAAGTATTTGGATCACTAGCTTTCAACTTCTTGAGGCCATCCCTCCAAGACAAAGAATCATCGGTACCCCCAAACTTAGAGTGGACATTACTCTCAGATTGACTAAAAACTGTTGGTTGGATTCGAGGGTCCTTAAGGTCAGAATTACACTCAACTTCCTCTATCGTATTAAAATTCTCTAAGAGTCTATCATCTTCTAAAATGGTAGTATCTCTAGTCAAACCCTATTCCTTTTGAATAAGTGAATAATTATTAAAATTATTTGGATTTGAAACATAAATAACACTATCACCATGAAGCACAATTGGAGTGACAATTTCTTGATCACTCTTCCTGTATATTTCAAGTTCTTCACCAATATTATCCTCATCATAATATGAAGATTTTTGAACCTCGTCTAAATAAGTAGTGTTACCAATTCTATCCTCGTCCTCTTGACTAGGTGAATAATTATCTAGGGTATCACTATATTGGAAATTAAGATCATTTTGAGCAATATTATTCTTTATAGAAATTTCGTTCATACTTAATAGGAACCTATTCCTATCCTCAATCATCTGCTTTGTATTCTCAGTCAACTGCTTGAGGGATTCTTCTAGAGAAAGAGTTGGACTACTAATTGTTCCCCTCACACTTAATCTAAACCTATGTGTCATCTCAAATAACTTCTTGAGTGATTCTTCTAAAGGTGTAATAGGTTCATGATGAGTACTAGGTTGCAACTGCTCTAGGGCATCCCTCTAAGACAAAGAACTCGAATTCTGCTCATTTTCCCTTTCATATGACTGGGGTGCGTACGAATAGTAATTGGGGCCTCCATGGTATGAACCATAACCTTCAGAAGGTTGGTAGTGGTGCCAAGTACTATCCACACTATGATCATAGTAAGGGTAATGCCCATTTTGAAACTCAGTAGGATATTTATTGTAATACCAGCTCGACATTTTCTAACAAAAATTTCCTAATAAATTTTGCAAAAAGCTAAAAAAGAAAAATCCTAACAGGAAGGGGTTCTAAACATACACAAACAAGGCCGACTCAACCAAATCAAACCTACTGAATCTAGCAAACAAAAAGCATGATGGTTCCACTTAGATTGTTTCTAGACCAGCTTCTATTCTTCCAAAAGGCAACTAGTTACAGTTTTAGCGAATCTCTTAGAACGATCTGGATTAGATTAAGTCGAAGAGAAACAGGATAAGCTCTAAGGAGCTTTGATAACCCTGTCTCTTTGGCACTTTTCCCTGGGTTACAAGGCGGCTCTAATACACTTAAAATAATCTTCTTGAACCTTGAGTTAGGCTAATAAAGTAACCAATATAGTCCGTTTGAACGATTTTCCAATAAGCTCGATACCCTATAGGCCTCTTTCTAGTCAAATTTTAGGCTTAGGTTCGCGTTAGGTAACGTGTTCCTAAGTTGGGCAAGAAGGAAACGGTGATGAAATCTGAGTCCTTATCTTATATGGCCAGTCCTTGCCCTTTACTAGAAAATAAATCCGTATTCAAGTCCTCAACATATATGCATTACGAAGGAATACATAAAACCCATTGACAAGGGATTTGTGGGTTGATCGAGTCTTACCTCCCGTACCAGACGGGCGATGAACCGTTTAAGTCGACTCAGGCCACCGACTCCTATGTCAGTGTACGAACCCGAGGGGCCGAGACAATATCGTAATTGTCGTCCTTCCCTGTGCAGTTTATATTTAATACCCTTCTGTAGGGTTTAAAACTTAATAATAAAGTTCAAAAGTTCAAAGTCCAAAGTCCAAAGTCCAAAAATAAGAAGAAAAAAATATAAAAATACCTAAAATAACTATAAAAATAATAATAAAAATTTCCTAATACAATCTTCTAAAAAGAAAAATAAAAACCCTAAAAAAAATTAACTAAAAAAGTCTTGTCTTCTTTTTCCGTTCTTTTCGCTTTGTCTTTGACTCCAAGTCTTTAATCAATCAATATAATCTTTAGCTCCAATTTCTTCTTGATCCAAAACCTGTAATACAAAGAAAATACCCAAAAACGTAAAATAGAACAAATAAAAATAAATAAAATAAAAAACTAACTAAACTAATTAATCTAAAAAAAATATTCTAAAAACAAGTCCCCGGCAGCGGCGCCAAAAATTTATGTGTTTGTGATAGTGGTAAAAACGGTATCGTTCACTCGAACTTGTGAAGACTGATTTTAGATTTTAATAAACTAATTTTTAAACAAAAAATATGTACAAAATATGAAAATAGTATTCACAAGTACTGAGGTTATGGATTTCACCATTAACCAATTAAAGTGATTTAATCTAATTATTATTTATGCAATTCTAACATTTAATTTGATTCTAAAATATTGCAAAAGTAGATTTTCAAAATAACAATTGTATAACAAAAGCATGGAACATCTAAAACCTAGGCCAAAGCATGTAGCATCTAACGAAATCACAACTGCTTACAAAAAATCATTAAATCAAATTTCAACCAAGGCAAATAATCATAAAGAAATTGCAAACATTAATTAAAATAGAATTATACCACTTTTATTGAAACAATGGCTTCCTCCGTCACCTCAGCATATGGGGTTTAGCTCATTGTATTGGAAGAGCCCTCAAAAATATATTCCATAGCTCAAAAAGTGCTTCCAATGGTGAAATAATAGTAACACATGAGAACAGAATCGTTTATAAGCGTTACAGAGACTTGTTCTCTGTGTTACAGAAGAAAGAAAAGAAAACAGAAGGAAAGGACGGACTTCAGGTGCTGTTGAAGTAAGACTGCTTCAGTGCCTGCATCAGCGACACTATCAGCGACAGTTTCTGGGCGCCTTATGTTCTTCACCAGCAGCAACTATTTTCTTCCTGGAATTTTTTCGGTGATTTCTATGGCTCATCCTGAGCTCTCCAACCCCCCCCCCCCCCCCTAAAGCTTTTCTATTCCACTTGTATTTATAGTACAGAATCAAACATCTCCATTAACTTCATCAAATCTCTTCGAATCTTCACTCTTCAATTCTCGGGAGTATTTGATCATAAAAAAAAAATTGAATCTGTGTTGATCTCGTTTATTTTGTTTCTATTACAAATCGAGTATAAAATCTCTCAATAACTCTCATTTGACTAGAGTATAAAATCTCTCCAAGAATATCTGCTCTTAATCGTTGCGTACTCGAAAAACAATTTTTTCCTGTTTTGTTTATGAGAGAATATTTCACGTGAGATTATTGATTTTGCTAGCTTCCCACACTTGTACGACTCTTACTTATTTGGTAAGAATATATTCCATCCTTTTAAACTTGAAATTAACCAAAAATCTTACGTGAAAAATGCACTCTGTGGAGAGGAAGAATTTTCCGCCAAGAACTATGTTTTGAATTTGAAAGCATCGATTCCTTTATAAAAAGCCTGGGTGCCTTTATAAATTCTATGGGTGCCTTTATCAGTTTTTATCCAACCTTTTCAATACTTATTAATTCTCCAAAAATACCTACAATTACATAAAATGACACAATTAGTACACAATCGAGCTTTAACAATATACAAGTTGGGAACAAATTAGACACATAAATGTGTCTATCAGAACATCATACTGGAAAGAATCCCCACTCTTGTACAAAGGAAGCTTCAAGCCAGCGTGCAGCGCTCCCGTAGTTATTAATAGTATGTTGGCGCTATACTGAAATTTCTTCATCATATCAAGAGTAATCTCATCTCCTTGTAACAAAGTGAAGAACAGAAATCAAATCAGATAACTGGATGAAAAGAATACTTGATCCCGATGAAACAAATCCTTAATCACGATTTAATCAGCACAAAATGAATTAATCAAATCGCGAGGAATCACTGAAAAGTTCAATTTCAGAAGAATGAAGAAGAACAGAAACTTTAAGAAGAAAAAGACAAAAAAGACGAAGAATAAGATGAGAGATGTGACAAGATTTGTATTAAATATGAAAGGATTGAAACTGACGAAACCGTCGAAAAAATAAAGTGGAGGAGAGATGAACTTTATGAGATATGTGACTTTCTCGAAACCGCCAAAACTGTCAGAAAAAAACCTAAGTGTGAGAAGAAAATTTATTAGAGGCGTAGGAATCGGGAAAGTAATAATTATTTTTCCCTTTTCAAATTTCTACCATATGTAAAATTCAAAAGAAAAAAGGGGAAAATTTTGAGGGTATTAAATCCCTAACACCACGTGTTCAAATACTATGCAAAGAATATCATATTATGATGGAACGAGAAACACTGAAGCAAAACTCATTAGATAAGTATTGAAACAGACACCTTCGTTGCATGACAGACACGCAAGTTGTGGGAAAGCATGGCACACTATACGAAATAGACACCTTTGTTGCATGATAGACACGCAAGTTGCGGGAAAACATGACACAATGTATAGAATTGATAAACATCGATGCATGATAGACACGTCTCAGTTATGCAGGTTGCGGAACAGAAGAAGCTAAAACATGACAAGTCACTTTCAATGACCACGTGTCGAACATGCCAAATTCTGAAGATAATAATATCACTTTCAATGGCCACATGTCGGACATGCCATAATTTTAATAATAATAATAAGACTGCAGCATTCATCGAAATCCAAAAGCAATAACTTGAATATAAATCCGCAGAAGAAGTGTGGGTCACTAAGCGGGAAACTAAGGGAAATGAGAAGTACGCATGTCAAGTCTTGCGTGAAATACAAATAAGAATGCGGGATAAGTTTCGTTCCAAATTCTGGAAAAGAACTAATAGGTGGAAAGAAAGAAGAGGGGGACCCATGATATTTACTATAAATATCAAGCTACAAGACAAAAAGAGGGGACGGAAAAAATTTGGAGAAGGAAAAGGATCAGAGGAAAAAGTTTAGGTATGGGAGTTGTGTCAATTAAATATATTCTTAGTTTCAATTATTCTTTGATGAATTTAACTCGGTGCATATAGTATTTTATCCTTTAGTAACATACAATCATCAATAAAAACATCCAAATCTTTTATTAGTCGTGGATGTAGACACTCCGTTGTCGAACCACGTTAAATTTCTCTTGTGTTGATTCTTCTTTTAATTTCTTGCATTTAATCTTTATCTTCTCATTGCTTTTGTTTTATTACTTTATCATATGATTCATGTGGTTGTGTTGCCAAGATAGATTTTTGGTAATCACAATGTATTAGGGATTACAGCCACGAAGATGATGAAGAGAAGAAGGAAGATAAGAGAACTAGGTTTTCTTTCAAGATCAAGAATTTTTTTCCGCGGAATTTTTTGGGTTATTTTTCCCTATATTCTTTTGCCTTTTTTTTTCTCTTTTTTTTTCACAAGAGGATAAGTTTTATAAGAAAAGATAGGAGTTGCTCTCCTTTCACCAATTATGGTTTTAAGAAAAACTAAGGATGGGTATTGTTCACTGTTCAACATGGGCGTAAGAAAAAGTTAGCCCTTTAAAGGAGAAGATTTTGTAAATGGGTCGTAAATTTAACACCTAATTAGAGTCTGAGTAGTAGAACATGCACTTGATACAATTGGATCGTAGACTAACAAAGACCATAAAAAACTTGTTAGTTGACCTTTTATATTTCAGATAACATCCTAACCATCAGTTGATTGATGTCAAAACCTTAAACACATATCAATCAACGGCTTCTGAAAACTCACTTTAACCTTCTTCTCATCTCTCATATTTCATCACCGGCAATAAAAACCTCGACAATATAAAAAGAATCTCATGGAAGAAAATACATCAAACTTTTCTAATTCAAAGAAAACTAATTCTTTGTTAGAAATAAACTCAGACTATTAGGTAATAGGTATGCTTGATTTAATAAATGTAAATAAAACCCTCAATTTTAATTTGGAAAAACATATATCCATTAACAGGGGGTTAGTCGTGGAAGAGTTTGAAGATTTTTTATATATTTAAATTCTTGGATATTTGAAGAGAGTATAGGTGAGTTTAGGGGGACCGGAAGATTTTAGAAATTTTTAGTCCAGAAAGTTTAAGAAAGTGTAGGGAGTTTTTAAGATTTTATTAGAGAGAGTTTGGGGGAGTTCAAATTAAACAAAATAATTATAACTAGAAATGATGATCGATGGTTATTATGTTACCGACTTAGGCTAAAATCTCTGAATTTACCTTTTTTTTATGAATATTAGATCAACTATGATACTTGCTTATAATCTCTGGCTTTTAACAAATTTTTATATGACTTCATTAATAATAATACTAGCATCGACCAAACATAGTTAATGGATCCTCTCCGTTTACTTTTGTCATTTCGTGTGAACATATTAGGTATGATGCAATCAAATATGATTTTGTTGTATTCATGTCTAGCATATATAAGTACTTCGTTGCTCTTAAACTCTCTCTAAATCCCGATTGAAGACTCACCTTTTGAGCTCTTACACTTTTGAAGACTCACCTTTTCAGTTACCAGGGTCAAGCGAGTGCTGCTTTGGTGCTTGGTGAAGTTAATGTCACTGGACCTCATTTTCATACTGATAGTCTTCCTTATGCCACGATGGGTTCTGGTTCTCTTCCTGCTATGGCCATGTCCAAATCACAGTATATAGAGGGCATGACTTGGGAGGAAGGCATTGATCTCTCTTCTACAGTTTTATAATTACTGAAACGTTTTTCCCCCTTTTTCAAACTCTCCTCCAAAATCTCTTATTTTTTGAGATTCTTACCAAGGTAAAAATAGTCATAAAACTCCCTATAAATCCCTAAAAAATTAAGGTTTTTTCAAAAAAATTTTAAAGAGTTTTAGTAAACTCCCCCACGACTAACATGGATTTTTAGGGATTGTAAGAGGCTCTCTAAAAATCTCTCATCACTAACAGGAATTTTACAAGATTCTAAAAGATTTTAGTAAGCTCTCTTATGATTAACAAGTGATTTGCCAAATCCCTTGAAATATATTATAAATCATCGAACTCTCCCACAACTAACCCCTTATAAACTTCGCCACCTGCATACACCAACATCGTCGTCATTTCTCTAGCTAGCTCTAACTCCCTTCCAGTTCACAAATAAATAATTTTTACTGTTAACCATATTTAAACAAATATCAAAGTTGTTGGATAAATTAGAGATATTTAAACAAATATCAAAGTTGTTGGATAAATTAGATCCCTCGTTGTATTCGGCTATACTTGAAGGAAGAAAACAAGTGAAGAATTAAAGAAGAGAGTAGATTGAAATTGATTTATTAAGAGAACATTTTGATGTTTTCATTAGAAGCTTTTGGTTGAATACCGACAAGGGTTAGTATGGTTGTGATTTCTAGTCAGTAAAGTTGGGTTTGGTTTTGATCGTGATTAGAATAACCTAGAAACAACATCCTGTTACCTTTTAAAACAATGCTAGGATAAAATTTTGTTTATCAATTTTATAAGGGTATTTTAGTAACAAATATAGACAGTTAAATTAATCTTTGGTCAATCTATGATCCAAATATATCAACTGTATCTTTTACGATCCAGATTCTAATTAGACAATAAATTTATGACCATTTTATAGAATACCTCCCTAATAAATTAACCAGAATTATATAGTGACGGAATCAGTAACTAGGGAATTTGGTTACCACCAATTTAATCATGCAAAATTCATACAATCTCTAAACGTATTTTCTATAATACTCGAGATAAATTTTGGAATCAATCTTATATCTCGGAAAGTATTTCACTAAAATCTTAAATGTTTAGTTTCACCGATGCAATTTCCTTCACTTGTTATGTAGCAATTCTAAAGCATTGTCTATCAATTCTAAAGCATGCATCGTCAAAGAATTTAACCCAAACACGACATATCAATTGAAAAACATAAACAATCAAAAAAATCACATAAACCATTAGATGCCAAACTATATGAAGTGAAATTACTAGTCATTAAATCATATGAAAATATTATTATAGAGTTCACATGATCAATATATAATTAAAACTGGTTTCTATCCAAAATCCTAATTCTAAAATTAATAAAATATGACTATAAATTTTTTAAAATCTATAAAAAATAATTAATAAAGAATAAAGAAAATAAACAATCGTAATCGTTGTCACCCAATGACCGATTTTTCCTTCTTCTTCGCTATTCTTTTTCCGCTTCCCAACACGCCAGAGGAAAACCTCACAGCCGTCCGCCTTCGTTCCCAAAACTCCCCAAAACGTAACTGAGAACCACTTTCCACCTTTAATCTCTGTTGCTTTTTATAGAAAAAACAAAATCAGTCAACTAGTCTTACCACGTCACCTTCTTTATATGGCCACACCTCTTACTACTACGTCACCCAACACCAACATTTCAGAGTTCAGCCTTCTCAATTCTTTTTTTTCTAGTTTCTATTTATACTCTTTTATGCCATGTCCACCTCACAGAAAAACTGAAAAGAACATCATTCATTTGTTCTCCATCGACCAGTGTCGCCTGCCCTTCTAACACCAATCAGCCAACTTCCAGTTCTCGACCTTTTTGCTGCCGTCCAGACTTAGCTAGTCTCCCCTCTCGGTATTGTGAATAGCAACTGGTACTTTTTTATCGCAAACGTCATTTTAACTCATATTTAACCAATTCATTTGTAAAGTCGAATTTTAAGTATATAACCTATAAAAGTAGTGAAATAACTAAATTAGTATAAAAACGATAATAGTAAATATAAATTAGGTGGTAAATATATGTAAATTATGCCCCTATCATGGACTCTGGATTTTTGCATCACAAGTGAAAATTTTAGCATCACAGGTGAAAATGATTTAGCACTACTTTAATATCATTACAAACAGCAGTTCCTCGTAGTGATAAAGGTTGTAGTTTGTCTCTTTTGTATTACCAACATTGTGATAGTAAAATATCGGGTTACCACGTGGAGTGATCCTAGGGCGTTAGAGACATAAGAAGATAACACCGAGAAGCAGGAGAGAGAAGTTGGAAAGTTATCACCCGTATTTTGAGATATCTACCGTCAGCACCAAATCAGGACACGTGGAAAGCACCCTGACTACATCAAAGGACAAGTTTGAATTAGGGAACATGAGCCTTAAATGCGAAAGAGACGCGTGCAGAGTTGGACTTTGTCAGACTCGGGAAGAGGGAGACAACAAGAGAGCATAAGGAACTTCGAAGGTTATACGAGTAGTAGAAGAAAGAACAGACAAATGAGGATTAGGAGAGACTAAACCAGACTCAAGCTTAGATGATGATTCGTCTGATACATGGAGTACTCAAGCACGAGCATATATTCGTGCGAAAATAAGGAAAAGGGATAAAGTTTCCACGTGGGATGGAACATCATAAAGTGTACACTGTGTAGTAGTAAAATGAGATGTATAAGCAGTCTTGTTTATAAATAGCTGGGTAGTTCTCTGTATATAGGCTAAGAGTATATAGCAAAGTTCTCAAAAAGTAGAGATAAGAACAACAAGTTGTAATAACCAGTTTCGTCATTAATAAAGTTCTTGAGTTTTCATATAATATCTAGGTAAACGATGAATACAAAAGAAAAAGCAGTAAGGATAAAGACTTATCAGCGAAAGCATAAAGGCAGTGAGAACGAACCAGGAGGATCCATTGCTGGAGAGATACCCGAAGACGGACGTAAGAGCTCGAAGACAGAGTCAGATGAAGAAAATAGAGAGGAGCTAAAAAAACCAAAGGACGGCGAAACGATGAAAGAGAACGAGGTCAGGGGAAAAGACGATGGCAACCGGAAACTCCACCAGCATGCGTGAATGACAAAGTTACCAACATTAGAAAAACCACAACAATAGAGGAAACCACGAAGATCCAAAAACAGTAAGAAGAAAAGATCCGGGAGTTGGAGGCAAAGAACCAAAGTTTAGAACAGGAAATCAAGATATTCGAGCAAATAAGGAAATGGAGCGAGTCTATATCTGCGAAGACGAGATGAAGAAAAAACCACGAAATCTGGAGCCAAAGCATGCGCGAGGGAGAAAGTACAAGCACAAAGAATGTTACAAGGAGCCCTTCGAGAAGAAAGAAGAAGAGCGAAGATGATGGACAAAATGGAGGCGATGTATAATGATATGCGAGGTCTGAAGCAAGGGAATTGTCTCTCCAAAGCCATGACGGAAGCAGAACGAACCCCATTCATAAAGGAGCTGATGCAAACCCACTTTACACCAAAATGCTCGATTCCAGCATTTACATCCATTTTTGACGGAACCACCAATGCATTTCAACACATCCGAGCATATAGAAGATCATTGCTGCCATTGAGTGAACATGATGTGGTCATATGCGAGTTCTTTTCCTCCAGCCTAAAGGAGGAAGCTCTTGCATGGTTTGACGCACTGCCAAAGCGATCCATTGCAGTTCAACACATCCTAGCATATAGAAGATCATTGCTGCCATGGATCGAACAGGATGTGGTCCTATGCAAGTTCTTTCCCTCCAGCCTGAAGGAGGAAGCTCTCGCATGGTTCGATGTACTACCAAAGTGATCCATTGCCATTTTCGAGAATTTTTCTGAACCTTTTTGGAGGCCTACATGTAAAATAGTTCGCTTAGACCAGGTGTTAATCGAATCTATGCACTTCGAAAAGGATATGATGAAAGTCTGTGAAACCTCGTGAATAGATGAAGAAATCTATACGCCGAAGTAGGTAAGGTCTCCGAAGGGAATCAAATCGTAGGCTTCCTAGGAAGCCTTAAGAAGGATGATCCAATATTCGTCAAGTTACTCAACAACGTCCCGACCAAGCTAGGAGATACATGCATCAGAAGCAAAAGCCCCATCTAATGCAAGAAATGCTCGAGTTAACCTTGTAGAACCAGCCCCAACAGCTCCAGCAGCTCCAACAAACCAGATGAGCATGCCACAAGCACAAGGCACATATACACCACGAAATATAGGATATCAACCCCATCACAGGTTCCAAGGAAGAGGAGGAGGACGTAGTAACACGTGGAAAATGCTATGATTTGAAGACAAAACATACACCACTCTAACACATCACCCGAAGAAATCCTTGTCGAAATGGAGAAAAATAACGATGTGATTTACCCCTTCAATTGAGGAACAATGTCCCTTATCCCAGGACAAGATCATGGATGGTGCAAGTTATACAGAAATGCAGGACATGCTACGAACAATTGTCGCAATTTAAAGAATGAAATCCAACGCCTGATAGACGAAAGAAATCTGCAGCAATTTATCAGCAAACCCAGCCAAGATAATCAATTCTACCATATTACTATCGGAAGGGAGATCCCATACCTTGGATGCAACACCATCATACATTCCGAAGTAACAAAGTCAAGTTTCCAAAACACGATCATGACGAGGATCCACAAGCGAAACCACCAAGGTGAGGAAATTTTTAGTGTTGCAACAGATGGACCAATGGAGCCATGGATGATAAAACCAGTCCACTTCTCATCTTGAGACGTGCCTTTAAATGGAAAAAGCCACAACGACCCAGTAGTAGTCACGATGAAAGCTGAGAGCATTGCTATGCCGAAGATCCTGGTAGATAGAGGAAGTTCCGTCTAAACCCTCTTCTACGATACATTCAAGCAGATGAGGCTCGCAGATGAAGATTTGATACCATCAACCTACACGATCTATGGATTCAATGGGGCAGCATCAAAACCAAAAGAAGAGATAACTTTGAAGATCGACTTAGGAATGGTAAAGACCATCAGCATCTTTTGTGTTTTAGATGTCAAGTTATTGTATCATGCCATCACCGGACGATCATGAGTAGCCAGCATCAAAGGGGTTGCTTCAATATATCACCAGTGAATATGATTTCCAATACCTAGAGGGACAGCCGAAGTCCTCGGAGGTACAGAAGAAGCAAGCTACTGCAACCAAATGGACACCCAGATATACGAAGGGGCAGAAGAAGAAAAGCGGTCAGTAAGAAGAAGGATGAAAAACGAACGCGAGCAAGCTGAAATTGATGCAGCAATTTCCAAGTCGCTGGAAGAGCAGTCTAACAAGAAGAACGAAGCAAGTGTCAGTCAGGAAGAAAGCCCTCAGCTCCCATATCAATTACCGCATGTGACCCCTTTAGAGGCACAAAAATCAGCATTCACAGCAGTAGATCTAGCAAAGGAAATCAACATTGACACTCCTGATGAACCCAAAATCTTAAAGATATTATTTTTGATGTCAAGCGATGAAGAGGCTGAGTTGAGCAAGACGTTAAAAAAATTCATCGATGTATTCGCATGGAGCATGGAAGATATGCCATGGATTGATCCCGAGATATGTTGTCACCATCTGAAGATCGACCCCGAAGACAAACCACATAGGAAGAGGATACGAAAGGTAGCACCCATGTACCACGAAGTTGTGGAAAAAGAGCTCAAGAAGATGATGGCATCAGGAATAATCCGAGAAGCAAAGTATCCCCAATGGATCTCAAATATGGTGATTGTGCCTAAGAAGATAGAAGGAGTTCGTATATGTATAGACTTCACCAATTTGAACAAAGCCTGCCCGAAAAAAAGATTCCCATTGTCAAGCATTGATCAACTCGTGGACGTAACGACTAGATATGAGAAACTTTCTCTCATGGATGGACATTCGGGATACAATCAAATCTCGCTACACTAGTGGAAAATGGAAAAAAAAAAAAGTCTGCCAGAAAGTCTCTTAAAACCATTAAAAACGAATGATGATAGGATTTTGGAATACCTATCTATATAATAACCGCAATTGGACGTAGAAGCGGAAAATACGGGGCGAACCCACAGGGGGCGAAAAAATACTGCAATCAATATATCTAATAAACTAACCAAAGAACGATGATTTTGGATTTAAAATAATAAAATTAAACTCAACTAATAAAGTAAATTTGCAGAGAGAGTCGGTAACCATGGTTTATAGTATCCACCACTCTATTTAAGTACTGGAAAAAAAACATAATCTTGAATATTAATTTATCGTTCGCTCTAGCGACATCACCTATTATATGTATTAGAGTCGCAAATATCACTAGGACACCCCAAGCATGGCGCATCAACAGGGGCGAATGCACAGGTTGACTAAACCTGGATGTAGCCTCCCCTTTTGTTCCCAAAACCTCTACTCGGTAGTAACTCAAGTTAGTCCACTAAGCCCATCAAATTAGTTTACCAAGCTCATCGAGTTAGTCCACCAAGTTTTATAAAAATTTACTTCTTTTCAGATCCCTCATATTTTTGCATTTCTTGTATGACCAACACAAGTGTAAAGATGACTTGATGGAACTAACACACCATATCATAAAACAACTTCACAACTGCACATCAGTATGTACAAATAGACACTAGACATTCTAAGGAAAGTAGCAGTAAGAAAGTTCTTCATCGAGACTAAAAAAAACAGATATCATATAGGATTAACATCTTGTTGCCATTGATTGCCAGGAAACACTTAAGTTGTCATTATCAGTCCTGGTGTCCTTTTCGCCAATCTCCGTTGTATCGAAGATGGTGGTTCATGGTTGATTAGTAGGACGAAATCTCCCTGCATGAAGAATTCTTCATTTCTGTATTACTTTCTGCAAAGCGGATGCGGCCAAGTTTCTTTTGTACCTCTAAAGGACGGATTAATTCTGATGGCATTGTCTTCCACCTGATTTGTATGTTGGATTTACAGTCCATCCATTAGTTCAGTTCATACTACGAAAAAATGGTTTCCCACTAGAGATACTAGGTTTCTATTGTCTGTTGACTCTTTTGAAACTCCTAAGTCATGTATTATGTTTGGGTTTTATTTAACTAAATTAAACATGTAACTTTGTGTTACTTGGCATCATAAACATGTAACTAAAAAGTTCATTGGCATCATAAAAATGCATGTTACTTTTGAGGAATCGTCGGTCCGACAACCATGGAAGTAAGGATAGCTACATTTTCTGCGATAAAATGGGTAACGCCTTTATTTTGTATTTCACACCTTGTTTTTGCTGCCTTCTCTACCATGTTAGCTAAGTGATAAAATTGTATGACCGAAAATCAATATTGGTAGACGTAAAAAAAAAAATTATCCCCCTCCCCCCCTTTCTAAAACCTTGGTTCCGCCATTGCGCATCAAAAGCTCTAAGTCTTAGCATACACCATCAAATTGCATTAGCGAGAAAATTATATGAAACTAAATGTAGGTTCACAAATAATACCTAGATATTCTAAGCATACCCCATCAAATGAATTAACCCAAGCATGGACTATCAGAAAATAAGACAAATATATTTGTGATCCTAAAAATTACGCACAAAGGTTATTGTATCATACAGAACTGGTGAAGCAACAACTAATTTCTCGATAAATCAATAAACAATAACCAAGATTAATCTTATTCAAATCATAATGGTCTTTGGGCTAAATAATTCAACTGTCAATTAGCCTAATACCCCAAATGGTTTCAACAACAAAACCCTAGTTACAAAGTAATTAGAACATGGATATGGGTTTCTCAAAATCCATTAAAAATAAATAAGAAAAAAAATAGAGAGGAAGAGTAAACCAGGATCGAGATACAATGTGTTTTCCGTTTTCTTCCGTCAAAATACAACCCAAAAAATAAACTCACAGCCAAATCCACCACCATCCGTCACACCACCTTCTCTATCTCACGCCTCATGATAGACACATTTTTATGTCTGAATTGTTCTCAATTTTATGTATTGTTAGTGTTTGATTTTGTACTAATTATGGTGTTTTATGTTTTTGTAGGTGTTTTTAGTAAATAAACATTGTTGGAAAAATTGGCTCGAAAAGTGTTAAAGGCGTCCAAATTTTGGATAAGGGCACCCCAAGTGAATTGATAAAGGCACCCCTGGATTTGATAAAGGCACCCACATTTTGAATTCAAACACAAATTATGGTGGGAACATATTCTCTCATCTGCGTGAAGAAAATTTGAAAGGATCAAAAGAGTTTAAGGCGAAAAGAATACTTTTATCATATTTAGAAACGTACCTGAAAAGGAAACTCCAAAACACAAAAATAAGATCGATAAAATTGGTTGAAGATCAAATCAAATATTCTCGGGTTTTGAGAAAGAGTATCTCAACAAGATTTGGAAATCACGAGAAAAATATTGTTCTCAAGCTAATAAAGGAAACAGAAACTTAAGTTTGGAAGAAAATCAAAGATTGAAATCAAAGCCAGCGTGAGAAAATAATCACGAGAGAATATCCCTTCTGCCGAGAATCAAATGATTAAAAGAAAGTATTGGAGAAGATTTGGTGATTGGAGTATAAATAGGGGTCTGGTAAGAGATTGAAGGTTATCGAGTGATCGGGGAAGTAGAGAAGAAAGTAGAAAATTTCAAAAAAAATCTTTTACTCGTGAAGAAGATGAAGAAACTGTTGCCAAAAGTGTAAATGTCTGTGGCCACAGTAGTACATTTCTGTTGCCTATTCTTTTGCTTTAGCTCTTTTGTAACATCTACCAATTCTTCTGCAACATATATATCCATTGCAGTTTTTGTGTCAGTTTTTTTTTCATCTTTGTAAACACTTTTTTAGCTATGAATAAATCTTTTGAGAGTGTTTTCAACATGAGGAGTTAAACCCCAACACTGGTACAATGGAAGAAGCCATTTTTCCAATAAGTATGTGGTAATTTTTATTTAATTAATTTCTACAATTCTTTTTATGATTATTTGCATTAAAGCAAAATTGGAATAATGATTTTTATTAAATAGTAGTGTTTTCTCTTGATGGAGCATGCTTGGTCTAGGGATTTTTGATGCTTCATGCTTGCAATTTATATCTATTGTTTTAGAAATCTACTATATGCTATATTTTAGAATCACTTTAAACATAAGAATTGTATGAATATTGTTTTTAATTGAACCACATAAATTGGTTAATGGTGGAATCCTAAGTCTCGGTTTTTTCTATAAATTTGCTACAACCTTTTTTCTAAGTTTTCTATTTCAGATTTAGAAATTTAGTCCAAATTCATTCTTGATAAGTTCGAGTGTTTGAACCCTTATTTACCAATTGTCTATAATCGCATCAATTTTTGGCCCAGCCGACTTGTTTTTAGATATGTTTTAGGTTTTAGTTTTTAGTAGTTTTATTTTATTTTTTTATTTGTTCTATTTTACATTTTTGGGTATTTGTCTTTTCACTACAGGTTTTGGATCAAAAAGAAAGGTTGAGCTAAAGATTTTGGTGTAAAACTTGGAGTCGAAAGATAAAGCATAAAAGAACGGAGAAAAGACAAAGATTTTTTTTCTAGACTTTTTTTTTTGTTAGTTTTTATTTTCCTTATTTTCTTGTTTTGGACTTTTATTTTTTGTTGCTTGCTTGTTTATTTTTTGTATTTTATTTATTATTAAAAAAAAAACACAAGTGCACACACCATTTTGCACCTTCGTCAGATCACCAATTTTTAAGGAAAACCCGTGGATAAGTAAGTTGAACCTGTGCCTTAGGCCTGATGAGAGTTACCAGCTGAAAGTCCACAAGCGTTAACCTTGTACCTTTGACCAGTCTTTGACTCTAGGTATATTTTGTTAAGGTAAACCAAGCTTACATAAAACAGTGAACCCCAGCATTTGCATGTGCACATATTCCTTTTAAACACTAGTATTCTTTCTTGTATATTCCTCGTTGGACTCGTTAGGAAATAAACTTGAAGAAAACGACCTGTTTTGTTTAACTCCAACCCGTTACACGGATTTAGTTGGTACATCTGTTTTTGCTGAAATGGGTGAGCATGAAGTCCAGGTTAACAAAACCTTAAGAGATCGTATGAACCTATCTAGAGTAGTAACGTGACCCAAGGGTAGTTTTACCAGCCACTACTATGAAATTTAATATTAAACCTGGGACAATTGACATGCTTCGTATATTTAGGGGGTTAGAGAATGAGAGCCCATATACCCACATAAGAGACTTCGAAATGAGAAACAATGAGTTATCTGAATGTCTCCAAAGATGTGCTTAGGATGTGTTTGTTTCCCTTCTCTCTTGATGACAAAACCAAAGAGTGGTATCATTTTAATCCTTCTAAAACAATTACCACCTAGGATGTGATAGACACATTCATGTGTCTAATTTGTTCCCTATTTGTATATTATTAAAGCTCGATTGTGTACTATTGTGCCATTTTATGTAATTGTAGGCATTTTTGGAGAAATAAATACTATTGGAAAAATTGTCTCGAAAAAATGTTAAAGGCACCTGGAAAATTTACTAAGGGCACCCCCAAGAATTTTACTAAAGGCACCCTCTCTCAAATTTGAAAACATTTTTTGGGCGGGAAACTATTCTTCTCTTGCCGAGAAGATTGTTTACATGATTTGAGAGAATTTTGAAAGATTTAAAGACAAAGATTATATTCTTACCATTTGTACAAAAGTTGTACACGTTTTGAAGACCCAAATCTCGTGGGATATTTGCAATCAAGGAGAAGAGAAGTTTCACGTGAGAATAAAATCGAATATTTTTGGAAAGTAAATCAGGGAGAAAGCTCACAAGGAAACTCGGGTATTTTAACATGATTATGTCCAAATCAACAGCGCAACAAAGTGTAAGAGAATCCGATCGTGATTATATCAAGATTATTTTTTTACCACCGAGAGATTTAATTCTTATCAATGAGAAGATTTTCCCGAGTTATTGAGGTTGGAGGTGGTTGTAATATAAATAGAGAAGCTCTGGGAAGAGTTACGGGGGGGTCTGGAGAGGCCAGAGATCAAAATCAAGAATTCCAGAAAAATCTTCTCATGATCATGATGAAGATGATGAAGAAAACGTTCCCATAGGGTTGAATTTTCCGTGGCTTTTGAAGATTTTGTTGCTATAGCTTTTAACTTTGCAACAGATATCTTGATTTGCAACGTTTAGCTTCAGGAAACAGTTATCCCACTGTTTTCATTATTTTCACTCTTTTTCATTGTTTTCAAACACTTTGAGCTATGTACCAAACTTTTGAGGGTGTTTTAAGAAATATGAGCTAAACCCCATATGCTGAGGTGACGGAGGAAGCCGTTGTTTCAATAAAAGTGGTATATTTCTATTTTAATTAATTTTTGCAATTTTTGTTATGATTATTTGCTTGGTTGAAAATTGATTTAGTGATTTTTGTTAAGCAATTGTGATTTCGTTAGATGGTACATGCTTTGGCCTAGGTTTTAGATGTTCCATGCTTTGTTATACAATTGTTATTTTGAGAATCTACTTTTGCATCATATTAGAATCACTTTAAAAGTAAAGAATTCCATAATTATAATTGTTGAATTGAATCACTTTAATTGGTTCATAGTGAAATCTGTAACCTCAGTATTTGTAAATATTATTTTCATATTTTGTATGTATTTTTAGTTTATAATTAATTTATTAAATCAAAATTCAATCTTCACAAGTTCGAGCGAACGATACTTTTCTTACCACTACTACAAAACCATCAAGATGGTCTTATAAAGGTTTTTGTTACGAAATTATACCCACACCATAAGACTGCTGGTGTTCGTCATTCTATTCAAACCTATATGCAAAAATTAGGTGAAAACCTACACGATTATGTTTAAAGGTGTAAAGAATTGTTATACCACTGTCTGCATCACGTATTTGAGAAAGCCCACATGGCCCAGATTTTGTATGAGGGCCTAGATAGTGAAACTCGTACGCAGGTAGAAACAATGAGTGGTGGAAAATTCACCCATCATAACCCAGATAAATGTTTTGACTCGTTCATCGAGTTAGCTGAGAAAACTAGGCAATGGGCTTCGATGAGAGAACTGGAAATATCTAGGAATCTTATACATTGGGTCGATAGAGTTTATGATGCGTCAGATATCCTTAGGCGATTAGAGGCCTTAGACATGAATCAAGGATCAAACCATTCTAGATATGAAGAAAAGCTCATGCTCTTTATAACAACTCTAGGTTCGAAAACCGTCAAAAAAAATTCCCATATTCAGAAACCTATAACTCTGGTTGGAGAAACCATCCTAATGTTTCCTGGTCTAAGGGTCAGAATCAAGGTCAGTTTAGTAATTCTGAAGATCCTCCAGGTTTTATCTATACCAAGAATCCACTAGAGACAACCTACTCTCAAAACCCTTCTGAGAAGAAAATGACTAGCTTAGAGGAATATTTTAATATGTTAGCAAAGAGCCATTTTAGATTTCAAGAGATAACCGCGCAGAATCTTGGTGAGTTAGAACTCCAAGTATCTCAGATAGCTAAGACACTAAGTGAGAGAGAAATAGAAAAATTTCCTAGTCAAACAGATCCTAATCCTAGAGGAGACAAAACGTTCAATCATGTGAATTATGTTACAAACCTTAGGACTGGAAAGATAGTTGACAATAAGGTAGCCATGCCTGATAGTGGACATACTATAGTTCCACCTTATACTTCCCATGAGGAGCCAATAGATGAAGAGACTGAAACAATTTCTAAGGATTCCCAAGAAGTTCTTGATAGGGCTCCTTTGTGCATAGAGCCCCATATCCACAGTTGTTAGCTCCAACAAAGAAGGAATCGACTTTCAACAAGTAAGTTCAATCCTTCTGAACCAAACACCCCCAAAGTATAAAGACCCTGGTTGTCTCACCATTTCATCTGTGACCGGTAATCACGTGGTTGATAAGGCGTTGCTTGAATTAGGAGCTATTGTTAACTTACTTCTGTATCATGTGTACAACCAGCTAGGTCTTGGCAAGTTGAAACCGACCAAAATGACACTGCAGTTAGCAGATAGGTCTGTCAAAGTCCCTTGTAGTGTCATAGAGGATATTCTTATCGAGGTTGATAGGTTCATTTATCCAGTGGATTTTGTTTTTCTAGATACCCAACCTGTTCAGGACCAAAATGCTCAAATACCGGTGATTTTAGGTCGCCCGTTTTAAGCCACATCTAATGTTGTCATCAACTGTAGAACCGGACTTATGAACAAATCTTTTGGTAATATGACTAATGAACTAAATGTCTTTAATGTTACTAGACAACCTTCTGAGATCAATGATTTAGAAGAAGTAAATATGATTAGCATTTTAGTTCAGGATCATTTGCATGAACTTTTTTTGGTGATTCCTTAGATGAAATTGATGATAGCATTCTCTTAAACCATATGTGTGACCAGTCTCTGAAAGAAGCTCTCGAGTATTTTTCGGACTCTAGGGACCCTGAAATTCAAGCAATAGTTTTAGGACTATCTGAGAGTACTGATTACCCTAAGTTTGGGGTAGTGATGATTCTTGTGACCGTCAAGTATCCTTATTTGAAGTCCCTAACTTGGGATTCGATCTTTGTGCATCCAAGGTAATATTTAAGTTTCTTAAGACTCCACAACCCGATCCTCTTGATATTGTCCATGAGGAATTCCTGCTATTAGAGGCCCGTCGTTCGGTTAGACCAGTTTATTTAGACACTCATACGGAACCTAAATGGGCACCCCATATAAACCCAATTGTCTTGAAAGAAACCTTAGATAAGGTTGTGCTTAGTGTGCTTATTTGTCTGATCCAGTACATGTGTCTTATATTTGTGTCAGTTTTATTTGGTATTGTTCACCCACAGTTGTTTCAGCTATTGTAATATGATTTTGAAAGGTAACTAGCTATTTTGTGGTATTTAATGTCTAGCTAAAGACTTTAAACCTAGCACTTCTTGGGAGGTAACCCATGCTCTTGTGACACGGTAATTTCTTTCTTTATCCCTTTTCTTCATTTGGTAGCAGTTTCTCCTTGTACATGCTTTTGATTTCATCTTTAAAACATTGAGGAAAATGTTAGATTTAAGTTTGGGGGTAAGGGAGAAACTTTTAGTGCCATAATGAAACTCCAAAATTTAGAAACTTGTGAACAATTCAGGATGACACTGACCATTCTAGGTAGATAGAAACAAAATTCTTTTCCATAGGAGTTGATGTGCCCAGCTAAATGGTATATTCATAAAAGGACAGAGCTCGTGTGTTAGAAATAACATGAAAGTCATCACCATATCTCGGAGTCGTCATCATATCACGTCTGGTTTTATTTTTGTAATTTTTTGTGTTTCTCTAAGTGATTTGATGGGGCACTAGTATCGCCTTGTTGTCGCCAGGATGAAGTAGAATGATTGAGATCAAGCCCCATTATTTTAATTGAACTTGAACAAAAAAAATGACACTTGGATAGCAATATGTGTGTGTTCTCCCTGTCTTCGTCACCTAAGCAAGCGTGGAACGCAGGATCCATGGGAACTATCATGTAATTTGCTGACAAGAAGCATGCGCTTAGATTTAAAAGATCTAATCATGTTGTTGGAAAAAAATAATAATGAATAATAATAATAAAAAAAAATTGTATATACTCAATAAATCAACCGTTGGGGCCCTTGTATATACCAGCTGAGTTGATACTAGAATTAGTATTCAGACCAGTGGGTGCGTATCTCAATCCATTAGAGTTCATCTTGGCATGATATTCATACATATATTCTGGGAAACATCATTCACCTTAGTCAACATGCGCACACTTTTAGCTCTTTATCCATCTTCTTAATCTTTCATGTGATTATGGTTTGTTAGATTCCGAGTATCGTGGTTTATTGTACGACTTTTTGAATGGTGCTTTGTTTTCGTATATACGAATTTAAGTACGCTTGAGTAAAAACTCGCGTACAACAACTGGATACAAAACAGGATAATTCCTTTCATAGCCAAAGAATTTTGTAGCCAACTAAATAGTATGTTTAGTGTCTACCCTCAATCGTTCACAAGTATCTAGGCTTTGGAGTAAAAGGTTTTGTGGGTATATCTCTTGTAAACCCTCATGAGATAAAACTCGTCCACTAGGGCCACCTAGGGGTTCAAAGGCTTGTTGCACAGCTAAGTGCAATCGCGATGCCTGCGACAGTGAGTTAGGATTTTTATCTTTCTAGATTAGATTTGCTCGAGGACTAACAAATAATTAAGTTGGGGGGTATTTGATAGACACATTTTTGTGTCTGAATTGTTCTTAATTTTATGTATTTTTAGTGTTCAATTTTGTACTAATTATGGTGTTTTATGTCTTTGTAGGTGTTTTTGGTAAATAAACATTGTTAGAAAAATTGGCTCGAAAAAGTGTTAAAGGCGTCCAAGTTTTGGATAAGGGCACCACAAGTGAATTGATAAACGCACCCCTGTATTTGACAAAAGCAACCACATTTTGAATTCAAACACAAATTTTGGCGGGAACTTATTCTCTCATCTGCGTGAAGAAAATTAGGAAGGATCAAAAGAGTTTTTAAGGCGAAAAGAATACTCTTACCATATTTAGAAACGTACCTGAAAAGGAAACTCCAGAACACAACAATAAGCTCGACAGAATTGGTTGAAGATCAAATCAAATATTCTCTCGGGTTTTGAGAAAGAGTATCTCAACAAGATTTGGAAATCACAAGAAAAATATTGTTCTTGAGCTAATAAAGGAAACATAAACTTAAGTTTTGAAAGAAAATCAAAGCCAGCGTGAGAAAATAATCACGAGAGAATATCCTTTCTGCCGAGAATTAAATGATTAAAAGAAAAGAAATATTTTATTATCCCTTGCCAGGTATTTTGTTCAGTCCCCTTCTAAGAAGAATTAATGCCTCCTCGGCTCCTCACTTCTCAGTCCTTTCAGGCGTCAACTCTCAGCCCATATCATTGGCTAACTCACTCCAACGAAATCTCCACTCTGACTTCTAATCTCTTCTCATTTTTTTATTCTTTCTATCACATCCATTCTACAGACTTTGTCCCCTATCTTTTCTGTGTTTGTCAAGCTTTTTCAGCCAAACAAAACAAGAACTCGTTCTTCCTACTCCAAACTCTAGTCTTCAGAGAGAAGCATAGCCTCCACCAAAACCAGCCAACGTCCCATCTGTGATTACCAAAAATTTGGTGATTCTTAGATCACAACCAAAAGCATTTAAATCATAGTTTTGTATGATATTTTATCATGAAATCAACTCTCATGATCATTTAGATAATGAGAATTAAACAAATAACTTAAAATAAATTGACTCAAACATTTACGTGGTTCAACAGTCAGACTGTCTACATCCACGGGAAAAAGATTTGTATTCATTTTTATTTTTACATTACCATAAGATACATCAAACAAATAATATGTTATAATATCATGAACATAATCATAATAAAAGTGAACTTAAAGTTTTACATAAGTTCATACCTAAATTTTTTGCTATCACTTTGATGTCTTTCCTTTATTTTTCCTCCTCTTTTCCAACCCCTTTTCCTGTTTATGAGCTTGGTATTTATAGCCAATTTGACAGGTCCCACTAATCTACCTTTCCACCTATTTATTCTTATCCATTCTTGGTGCGATATGTAGTCCAGTAAAGCTTATTTGCGATTTCCGCATGGCCTGATCGTTCCTCCCGCAAGTCTTAGTATGCGTACTGCTTGTTTCTCGTGATTTCTCACTGGTTATCCCGCAACTCTTCTGCGGTATTGTATTTAAATTAATATCTTTGGATTGGGATGATTGTTGCGGTCTTAACTGAATCATGGCATGTTGGACACATATCCCTTTAAAATGAAACGTCATGCTTTAGTTCTTTTTGTTCCGCAGCTTGTAAAATCGATACGTGTCAGTCATGCATCAATACTCATTATTACTCTTTATTGAGTCATACTTTTCTGCGACCTGTTGTCAGTCGAGTAGTTAATGTTGTCTGTCTTGCTCAGTGTACCTTACTTTCCCGCAACCCACGTGTTGGTCATGCATTAATGTTGTCAGGTTCAAACTTTGTCGAGTTTACAGCTATCAGTGTAATGCTTTAAAAAGCTTTGTTCCAGTATTTCTCGTCTCATCGTAGTTCGTTACTTCTCTAATAGTTTTTTGGACACGCCTACCTCAGAATTTATTCTCTCACAATTTGCCCCCTTTTCCTTTTTTGGAATTGACAGTTGGTAAAAAAATTGAAAAAAGGAAAAATAATAACTAACTTTTTAATTCCCACGCCTGCCATAATTTTCTTTCCCACGTTACACTTTTATGCGTTTTTTCGCTAGCAGTAATTTCTCTTTGCACATTTTTGTCAGTTGGCGTTTTTCAAGGAAATCAAATCTCTGAAAAAATTTATTTCTTTTCAGTTTTCGACGGTTCGTCAGTTTCATTTTTCTAACATTTAATACCAATTATTTCCTTCATTCTATTCTTTACACCTCTTGTCTGCTTCTTCTTCATAAAGTTGCAGTGTTTTTTATTCCTTTGAGCTTTTCAAAAATTCTTCAGCGCCTTTTCATTATCCCAATCTTCTGTGATCTAGGATTCTTGCATCGGTATCAAGTTCTTATCTTTTCAATCAATCATATTTTTCTTCTATCTTTTACTTCACTGTAAGTAACTCTTTTGTTTTTTTCTTTTTCGTATTTGCTTGTTTATCAATCTCTGTACCTGTACCCTAATCATTATAGATGATATTAATAATGTTCCTATCTGTTTATTATTCTTTTAAATGTATGATGATTCTGATGTCGTTGATTTCTCTTTTTGATGATTGGTTATTTTATCATAATCCCTTATTTCTCCTGATCAGAGAATGATTAGCTGATTTGTATTTTGATGTATTGATCATCTTGTTATATCTTTCCTGCATTGTTCTTGATTTTGATCTTAATAAGCTTATTTTTTCTGGCTTCCCTGTGTAGATAAAAATTTATCATGGATGGAAAAGGTAAAGCTACCGGTAACGCTTGTCATGAGGATGATCAGCCTTTAGTTAGGAAGTCATCTCGTTACCCTGTATCGAGGAGTCATCCTTCGGAATCTACAAGGCCCGTAAGTGTCCGTGCTCCGGTCAACAATCCTGCTCCCAAAGATAAACGTGCTCATGAAAGTTGTAGCTTTAAATCCGTGAATCTCGAGGATTTCAAAAGGGTTCATGGTCTTCGCCAATTCAAAGTCTCCTTTTATGATTGTGTTGAAGATGAAATTACCTTGGAGATGATCGAAGATTTTGACTACTCCAACAACAGACTATTAATTTCATATGTAAATAATTCTTTTATTATATGTTATCCCTGCAGGAGCTTTAGATGCGGGTCTACAGCTTCCCTTATACCAAAGCGAAAATCCATTTCAATTCGAAGTTCTTGCCAGCCGTAATCAAACCCATCAAGGCTTAGTGCGGTCCATCACTCAATACAACGGAAATTGGTGGCGCATACTAGATGAATGTAGCATGCGTAGCCAAGGAAGGACCAACTTTACCTGCTACGTTCCAGACCTTTCAGAATGCAAATATTATACAGTGAAAAACTTTCATGCTACTTATGCGGACAATGTTGCCGCAAAGAATTTCAAAAGATGGAGCGTTGGCCCGAACCGCAAAGGTGGTGAGGATTCCGTCTGCTAGCGGAAATTGACAACGCCAAGCTAAAGTATATTCTGGGGACAACGCGTCCTCTCAAAGAAAAAACATTCGGGAAGATCACGACTACAAATGGTATCGCACTCCACTCATCATTGAGGGCCCATGGGTCTTCGGGTTCGTCCACGATAACATAGTTTACGATCTTCTTACTCGTTTCAGCGGTTATTGCCTTTGGCGATTAAATTTTACTGATTTCAAGTTTCCACTTGTCATTGAGGTACGTAGAGTTTCTCTCTGTATTTTTGCGCTTTGTATATTGCTTAATGATTAAAGTTTCCGTCTGATGATTAAATTTTCCTCTTCTTTTTATTGCCGCAAGTTGAGCCGGAAACTGAGCTGCTGGTTGATGAAGGCACGCAAGATGATGCGGGGGTAAAACGCAAGGCCGCACCCCTTGTAGAAAAGGTATTAGTTTAATCCGGTGACTTCTCATATTCCTTAAGAAATTCATTTAATGCCTTGTTACGGTGCATTTATAGGGTCGGAAGAAAGCGAAGAGTGCTCCCCGTGCTTCCACAGATAGGGAAGGGGGAGAAATTCAAGATTCTCCTCTTCATCATCCATTCTTAAGAGGTGAAGGAAGCTCTGCCGCAGAGGGACAAAAAGAGCAAAATATTCCTCTTCGATTAACAAACTTTGAGTCTACGAAACAAGCTGGTGTCGCCAAAGAGATTTCAAATGCTGCAATCGATCTCTCGTACCAAACTGTTGCTCCTGATCCTTATTTCTACCTTCAATTCTCCCCTCTGAATATTGATGAGCCGCTTGAAGCCGCTTCTGATGAAGATAATTCGACTGATGAACATGATCGCAACCCTCAAGACGATCCCATAATTACTTCAGCAGAAGGGGTCCCGCAAGCACATGATGCGGAAGTAGATGAGACAGCGATTACTAGTACAACGAGTAATGTTCCCTCAGATATTAGAGCAGAAGCTGGTCCTGTCAGAGTTAATACTTCGAACATGGCTGCTGCTGATGCAGTTCAGCCAAATAGGGAGTTTCCGCAGCCAAGCAGAGGAAGGGATGTTGCAGAGACCTCCAATCTTTTGGAAAAAGAAGAAGAAGCTTTTCAATGGTTCATGTCAAAGAACCTTTTGTCTGTTCCATGCAACTCTCTACCGGTGAAATCGGATAGCTCTTTGGTCTCCCGGCTGCGTAAGTCTATGGAGGCTGCGCCATATGAAGCAGTTAGAGATGCTTGGTTGAAAGATCAAGGTGAAGTTGTTGATCCCTTATTCCGCATCACCGAACCCTCTTCTCTTGCGGAAATTCTCGCACTTGCGGACGGAAAAGTGTATTCTTTTCTGCAACAAGCTTTTATACAGGTATTTTAATTGCTTTTCTCCTTTTTGATTTCTTCTTATTTTAACTCTAAGTATAACATTAATTATGCAGCTTGGACGAGGCCAAAGCGAGGCACATACCGCGTATCATTTCTACAAAGCACGGTCCACCATGATGGAGTCCCGATTTAGGGTCGTAGAAAATGACGCTTTGGATTTGAAACGGGAAAATGACGTGCTCCGCCAACAAGTGTTTAATCTTCATAACCAAGGTTTTATTCTTTCTTTTAATTACTTTTTCCTTATTTTATTTCACTTGTTTTCTGAATTACTTTATGGGATCAGCGGGGGATTCAGAACTTGTAACTAGGATGCAGCATAGAATTATGCAGTTGAAAAATCATCTTATAAGAGTTAATAATGAGAATGTTGAAGTCAAGACAAAGTTTAATGATCTTGTTGATAGTCATGAGTCGTTCATACGGAAGTATAATGAGTTAGAATCTCAACATCGGCTTTTATTCGTAGAGAAGGATCGCAAGAAAATAGAATTTGATGCCACTTTACTGTGGACTAAAGATTGCGTTTCTGAGGCACGGGCAAAATCTGACAAATTGGAAGAAGAGAACCGCAAACTTTGTGTAGAGCGGCAAAATATCCTTGCGGGATTTTCCCGTTCCGGATCATATCACCATTCATAACTTTCTTCGCATATAGCTCAACTCATTGAAGACAGAGATAACTCAGCTTCTGATGCTTATGCTAAAGGAAAAGCTCTTACGGATGCTCAGTCTATGATCCGTAATTTATCTGATTTTGTTCTTCATCGCGACAGTGACATTCTCCGCCTGCACAAAGAAATGGCAAGATGTACTGATAGGCGTTTAATTTATACATATTTATCTCCTAATTAATATTTGTTAGTGTTTGAATTTGTACTAATAATATATTTTTATGTGTTTATAAGTTGATCGCATCGAATCTGAAGTTACAAATAAATATGGCTAAATGTGCTAAATTACTAGTACAATTTACTTGCTTGTACTTTCTTGGTTTGATTGGAGTGGAAAAGGCTAAAGCAAGGCATGTACGTGAGAAGAGTATTCTCTCTGATGGAACGAGTTAGGTTCACAGGTGGGACCGAGTGATGTTGGAGTTAGGTTC